>RXID01014265.1:1776075-2194525 GCA_005019695.1 Trichopus zeylanicus subsp. travancoricus
TGTTATTAACCAAAACTCTTTTTTTATTTCTTTTTTCCTCAATCCTATGCGTCCCTTCTTTTCGCGTGGACTACCAAATTTTAAATTTTTTTATTTTCTTTGGCAAATTTTTTAATTAATTTTTTATTCTCCTTTATCCACCAAACATGCAGCCCTTTTGCTTCTTGAATCTTTCATGAATGGGCCACTCCCAGCCCGGTCTTCTTCTACAGCCAAATCCACCGAGGGTAGCTGGGTCTGGATGGCCACGGCCATGGTGGGGCAGAAGGAGTCCTACCGCGCCCTCTTTTGGCCAAATCCGACGGCCTCCTAGCCTGATTTGGCCAGCTTTCTCTACAGCAAGGTAGGGGACACCCTACCGTGCCCTCCTTTGGCTGGATCCAGCCACCTCCCGCCCGAATCTAGCCAGCTTTCTTTGTGACAAGGTAGGGGACGCCTCGTCTCACCCTCCTTTGGTCGGATCTGATAGCCTCCCAACTGGATGCAGTCGACTTTCTCTGTGGTGACGTGGGTGATGCCTTGTCATGCCCTCCTTTGGTTAGAGCTAGATCCAATCAGCTTCAGCTACAGCAGAGTGGGAGGCGCCAAGAAAATATTGTTGTTTCTGTTAAGAATTTTTTGAATCCACAAAAAAAAAGAAAATTCATTAAAATAGAACTTTATTGAGAATAAAAGTGGTTCTCCGTCCATAGGACTGAAGGCCTATTTATACAAATATCATAATTTCTATTTGAGTGGATTTCTGGCTTTCCAAGTTCTAAATTGAATACAACTTAGCTTAAACCCATTAATTGGATTGGTAAAAGTTCTAAATAAGTTAATCTACGAAAATAAAATCTTAAATAAGGATTTATCCTTCTCAAGTCCTAAACTAAATAGGATTCAGCTTAGAATTAATCTTGGGTTGGTGGAATTTGAGGATAAGACCTAATTGACTCACACTATGAGAGACTTAAGACATCATAATGAAAAAAATTTCAACATCGAAAGGTACTAAGTAAGATAAATCCTAAGTTTAAATAAAAGAGTGAATTAGATCATTTGTCATTACCCCTTGACTTTTGAAATAACTTTTTTTTGACATTTCTAAATTTCCTTTCAGCATCCTACATCAGTGTCCCCTTCTTGTAAAGAACTCATTCTCGAGTTATTTTGTTGTAACTTGCAATCCTCAGGTGCATGATAGTCAAACAAATCTTGAATATTAAAAATGTTTGAGATTTTCAAATCCTTCGGGAGGTCGATGACATAGACATTGTCATTGATCTTTCTTAGTATCTTTAGTAGCCCAATTTTCTTTTGTTTTAATTTGTTATACATTCCATCTAGAAACCATTCCTTCCTCAAGTGCACCATCACCAGATCTCCTTCTTGAAACTCTTTTGGATGCTTATGAATGTCCGCTTTAATTTTGTATTTGGAATTGGATTCTTCTAATTTTTTCTTTACCTCAATATGCACTTTAATAATTCTCTCCACCATATTGTCTACAACTATGCTTGTTCCCGGCAATTTGGACAACACCACCAAATCCAGCGGGTGCTTTGGTTTTCTTCCATTGACAATTTCAAATGGCGATTTTCCTGTGGACCTATTCTTCATTTTATTGAAAGTGAATTCAGCTTATGTGAGTGCATAGTCCCACTACTTTGGTTTGTCTCTTACAAGATACCGAATGATGTTTACAAGTATTTGATCACCACTTTAGTTTGTCCATCTGTTTGTGGATGATAAGCACTACTAAATTGTAGAGACGTATCAATCGCCTCCATAATGTCTTCCAAAAGTGACTTAGAAATTTTGTGTCACAATCAGAAGTGATGGGTCTTTGGCACTCCATGTAGCCTTACAATCTCCTGAAAGAATATAATAGTCACCATTGTTACATCTATTGTCTTCTTACATGGAATGAAGTGTACCATCTTGAAAAATTTGTCAACAATAATAAATACTAAATCTAAGCCTCGTTGAGTCCTGGGGAGGCCCAAAACAAAATCCATCAATAGATCTTCCCATGGGGCATTTGGCACAAGCAATGGGGTATAAAGGCCAGTGTTTTGAGAGCTTCTTTTAGCTGTTTGGCATACATAGCACCTTTGTATAAAGCAACCGACATCCCTCTTAAGTTGTGGTCAATAGTAGCGTTCTTCAACTAGTGCAATGCTCTTGTCATGCCCAAGATATCCTGCTAGGCCACTGCTATGCAACTCTTTCACCACCTTTTCTCTCAAGGAGCACCTTGGAATGCAAAGATGAGAACCCTTAAAGAAAAAGCCTTTATGGAGATATAAATGGCTTCTTTGTCCTGCTTGGCAATTTCTAAACTCCTCTTTAAAATCTTCATCTTCAGCATACAATTCCTTCAAATAATCAAACCCTTCAACTTCGTTGCTTATAGTTACCATCAAGGCTGCCCTACAGCTCAAAGCATCCGCCACCTTATTTTTTTATCCATATTTGTGTTTCAAAACATAGGTGTATTGCTATAAGAATGATAACCATCGACCATGCATGTGATTCAAGTCCTTTTGGCTATCAATGAATTTCAAAGCTTGGTGGTCAGTATATAGAATGAAATCTCGTTGAATTATATAATGCTTCCAATGATGAACTACTTGTACAACCGCAAAAATTCCAACTCATATGTTGACCACTTCTTTTGAGCTTCACTCAACTTTTCGCAGTAGAAAGCTACTGATCTTCCTTCCTGTGATAGAATAGCTCCAATGCTTATGTACGAAGCATCACAGTCTACCTCGAATAACTTCTTGAAGCTAGGCAATGCCAAAACAGGTGCAGTAGATAACTTCTCCTTAATCAACTCGAAGCATCTATTAGCTTCTTGAGTCTAGGAGAACTTGTGTTGCTTCAAACACTCGGTTATTGGTGCCATAATGAAACTAAAATTTTTGACAAACCTTCGATAGAATGTCGCCAGACCATGGAAGCTTCTAACTTTTGATACACTTCTGGGTATTGGCCATTTTTAATAGCTTTTACCTTTTCTTTATCAACATGAATGCCTTCGACACTTACCACGAATCCTAAGAACACCAAGTGGTTAGTCATAAAATGGCATTTCTTTGAGTTGATGTACAACTTCTCCTTCTTCAGCATAGTAAGTACTTCTGCTAGATGCCTTTTATGTTCTTCTTCATTATGACTGTACACTAGGATATCATTAAAGTAAACAATAACAAAATGACCAATGAAAGGTTTGAGTACCTGGTTCATCAATTGCATGAAGGTACTTGGTGCATTTGAGAGTCCAAAAGACATAACAAGCCACTCATAAAGTCCTTCTTTTGTTTTGAAAGTAGTTTTCCATTCATCACCGAGTCTAATTCTGATTTGATGATATCCACTCCTCAAATCTATCTTAAATAACACCTTTGACCCTTCCAACATGTCCAGCATGTCCTCTAAGTGAGAAATTGGGAATCTATACTTTACCATGATTTGGTTGATGGCTCAACTATCTACACACATCCGCCAACTTCCATCTTTCTTAGGTGTCAATAAGGCTGGAACTGCACATGGGCTCATGCTGACTCTGATTATTCCTTTTATGATCAACTCTTCAACCTTGTCTTGTAAAATTTGTGACTCCTTTGGACTCATTCTGTAGTGGGGAAGATTTCGTAAACTCACTCCAAGAACAATATCAATGTGGTGCTGAATATCTTTCATTAGGGGTAGTTCATCAAGAAGATCATCGGGCATGATTTCCTTGAATTCATCTAGGAAGGGTTGCAAGCTTTTTGGAGCTTCAGTGGGCATTGTCTCCATTCCTTTCTCAATCACAATAAATATTTGAGCTATCTCTTTAGTCTCGTTTATAAAATTTTTGCATAATCTGGAGGAGTGACCCTCCTCTTGTAAACTTTTGGGTCGACGCTCTTCGCTAATAGGGGTAAGGATAATTTTCTTTCTATCTTTGAAGAAGATGTAGTGATTATCTCATCCACGATATATAGAATCTCTATCAAATTGCCAAGGTCTGCCAAGAAGGATATGACATGCATCCATCTCTACAATATCATAGGTTATCTCATCCATATAGAATTTTCCAATGGAAAAATAAATTTGACATTGTTCAGTTACCTTGGTTTTACTAACCTTTTTAATCCAGCTAATCTTGTAGGGAGAGGGATGTGATTCCATTTTCAATTGAAGCTTGTCGACCTAGTCTTGGAGATGATGTTTTCACTGCTTCCCCCATCAATAATCATGTCACAAATCTTGCCATTTATTATGCATCGATTGCAGAAGATATTGTGACATTATAGGTTTCCCTCTTGCTTTCGGATGTATATCAGATTTCGAACTACTAAAGATGACCTATCACCATCAGGCTCCTCGAATATTCCATCTTCATAGTTTTTTTGATCACAAGGTAGGTCATCATCTCTTGAGTCATGTAAATTGTCAGGCACAAAATTATCTTCAATAGTCAGGTTCACAGGTTGTTGTGCTGGACAAATATTAGAATGATGTTCAAATTTTTCACAGTGATAGCACTTTAAATCAGGATTTGAACTTGGGTTCTTTGCTGATGTGGCATTTCCTGATAGCCTTGTAGATCTAGCTTCAAGACTCACTTGCGTGGGAGGTCGAGGAGATTGTATAGCTGCACCTCTATTAGGAATAGATTGTACTCCTTTTGAATTCTCACCAATGGTTCTCTCCACCTGATTTCTGATGATAGGTTACTCCGGGACTCCACACGAGTTGCACTCCTCATAGCCTCATTAACCGTCCAAATAAGTTACAAGAAAATCCTATCTTGGATGGTTGTGTGTAGCCCACTGATGAATCTTGTCACTTGATGAGATTCAGTCTCTACTAGATTATTATATGCTGATAGGCGATAGAACTCCTTAGCATATGCTTTCACACCACGATTACCTTGTCGATAATTTTGATATTGCTGAAAGAGTACCTGGTCATAATCTATGGGAAGGAATTGCTTTTCGAGAAGAGCCTTCATCCATGGCCATGCTTGAATTGGAGCTTTATTTTGGAGTGTCCTTTCAAACTGGATGCGTTCCCACCATGCTGATGCACCCCCCCTTGAGTCGGTAAGTAACAAGCTTCACTTTCTTCGAATCTGGAATCTCCATGTAGTCAAAGAACCATTCCACTTCAGCAAGCCAATCGAGAAAATCTTTGATTTAAAGTTGCCCATTGAAAGATGGGAGATCAATCTTCAAACGAAAATCATGACGTCTATCATGCTCAGAAACTAGTCGATGAAGGATGTTTTCAATTTTTTCATCGCTAGAGTTTTCAAGAATTTGTAAACCCTTTGGATTCACTTGCAGAGCCTTTCCTCGACCAATTGGATCGTGAGCCATTTCATCAATCCATCGACGTGATTGATTCAAACCTTTAAGTTGATCCATTCTCAATATCAAGCTTGCAAGTGAGTTTTGGATTGCCTCCATGGTCAAATCAAAGTACTCACGGCTGATATGATTACCCACAGGAGCATCGTCCCAAGGGTTGTTACTGGTTGTATCATCATTAGACATTAAGCAAAGAGAGCCTTAATTTGATACCATTTGACGTAGCAACAAGCGTGGTAAACAAGGAAAATACTATTGCCTCTGTTAAGAACTCCTTGAATTCACAAGAAAGAGAGAATTTTCACTAAAGTAGAACTTTATTGAGAATAAAAGTGGTTCCCCGTCTATAGGGCTGAAGGCCTATTTAAACAAATACCAGAAGTCCTATTTGAGTAGGTTTCTGCCTTCCCAAGTCCTAAACTGAATAAAACTCAGCTTGAACCCATTAATTGGGTTGGCAGAAGTTATAAATAAGTTAACCTATGAAAATAAAATCTTAAGTAAGGATTCATCCTTCCCAAGTCCTAAACTAAATAGGATTCAACTCAAAAGTAATCTTGGGTTCGTGGAATTCGAGAATAAGACCTAATTGACTCATATTAGGAGAGACTCATGACGTCGTAATGAAGAGAATTTCAACATAGAAAGGTACTAAATAAGATAAATCTTAAGTTTAAATAAAAGAGTGAATCAGATCATTTGTCATGACCCCTTGACTTCTGAATTAGCTTCTTTTGACATTTCTGAACTTCCTTTGAGCATCCTACATCACTATTAAAGGAGGTAACCTAGGTTGCAGGCAGGACAGGGTGGCTTGTGACGACAGTCTATGGTGCTAGGCAATGGCAAAGTCACCTTACAGTGGCCTCAGGGAACCCTTGTAGGGAAGAAGAAAAGGGTAGAGAGCTCACACAAGTAATAAAATAATGAGTTTGAACCTTACTTTCTTTGTTCGATCTTTGGCTTTTCCTACGATCTACGGTTTGTTCTTGTCGCTCTAATCTTCCTATTCTCTTCTCTCTTTGTTTTTGATCTTCTCTTTGTTCTTGTTCTTTTCTTGCAAGTTTCCAATCTCTTTTATAAGTTTTGAAGAAAATTTCCCAAGTCAAATTAAAGAGATTTAATGAGATTTGACGAGTGACGTTAGGATTTTTTTTCGATTGATTTCATTTTGGAAATGATTGATTGGGGGTAACTTTTGTATACCAAATCTCAGCATATAATTGATTGGGATTTATTTTTTTCGACGAGAAAATTTAAATTTTGTATTATTTTCATACCTCATGTGATTTTTAAGGGATTATTTACAAATTTTTTAAAAAAATTAGGTCAAAATGAAAATTTATAGATTTTTAGAGTTTATTTATAAAATGATATATTTATAAAAATTCTAAAATTTTTATGATATTTTTTGAATAAAATTTAGATTTATTTATAAATAAAAAATTTAGGAAATTTATTTACAAATTTTCAGACCAAAAAATGATTTTATAAGTTTTAGAATTTTTTTGCAAAAAGGACACGTTTGTAAAATTATGAAATTTTCGAGATTCTTTTTAAATAAAATTTGAACTTATTCGTAAATAAAAATTTAGAGAAATTTATTTATAAATTTTTCAAAAAATTAGATTAAAATTAATTTCGTAAGTTTTAGGAATTTTTTTATAAAAAAGATATATTTGTAAAAATTCTAAAATTTTTTGAGTTTTTTAAATAAATTTTAAACTTATTTACAAATAAATATTTTCAAATGAGTTATTTATAAAAATTTAAAATTTCAGAGGTTTAATTATAAAAATTAAAAATTTCAAGAATATATTTGAGAATATAAAATTTTGAAGGGTTTATTCGCAATTCCTAGGATTCAATGAGTATCAATTTGAAATTTCAAAACTTTGAAGGACTTATTCGTGAAAATTTTTTTCAGGGATTTATTTATAAGAAAAGTCCTATCAGAAATTTATTTATAAAGATTTTATAATTTTCATTTTGATTTAGATATTTGATAAATTTAAGCCCCGATTTTAATGAAAATATCCGGTCCATTCAATTTTCTTTAATTTAAGCCCAAATTTTTTAATAATTTAAATTTAAATTAAATTAAATTTTTGGTCAAAGCCTATCGCAATTTCAATCCAATTAAGGTCCACATTTTGATTACAATATAGTGACATTTAATTATACATATTAAGTGAATTTTGACTGGATTTAACTTTTGGTCATAATTGACTCAATCATACATATGCTTTTTTTTCATCTTAGATAGTACTACGTTTGAGTAGTCTTCTCCTTTTCCTCCTAGTTCCTGTGTCTAATCCAAAGTTGTAATATGGTGTGTCTGACCTAATGGCAAACATCTCAATAGTGGTTGTTGGTCTATACATTGCAAACATTGCTACATAGTCTGCCTCTGTCCTTGCTTGGTTGTATTTCTTGGGTTTTGAATCCGGTAAAGCAAAGCATAGCATAGATTGGGTGCAAAGGTACTCAATGTAATTTTCTACATCCAATTTGAGTTCCTCTAATGACATGTTTCCAGCCTCCACAATGATTTTCTTTTGTCTGCCCTACTCATACTTGACCTTCTTGGTTCTTGGAATTCACTTCCAAAAATCTCCATGTCTTAGTAGAACCTTGTATTATAGATGTTGCAAACCCATTTCACAAAAAATAAATTATCGGTCAAATTTCAGCATCATCAAATAAAATAGACAGAGATGACAATAAGGAAGCATGCTATTATACAGGTTTAACAAAGATGCTCTCGCGAAAACTATACAATAGGAACCGAGGACCACTCACGTGCAAACATACAAGACATTAAAACTCTTAAGAACTGTATACATTTTCCTACTGCTACCATGATCTATCTCCATCCAACCAAACGAAGCAAACACAAATGCACTGCACCAAAAAGAAACAAAAACTATCAACAAAGGCAAATGAAACAAAGGGGGACAACAAAAAAAAAGGGCAGATGCACAATTAAAAAGGGAACAACAACTTCAGAAGAGGGGCAAACTCTTCTTGGTCTTCTTGGGTTGAAACTAACTAACCCCAATGGACCTCAATGGATCTCGACCATGGTCACTACATCACTCAACCGCTACCAACGAAAGCCAAATGGAAGACGAAGACCACAGCACCTTCCCTGAAAAGCCGCAGCAAATTGCCTTCAGCGAGAAGCTCGTAGCAATGTTCCTCACTCTTGAGCTTCCCAATGGCAGGAGAGCTTTACAATCATTGGAGGAATAGATTAACAGAACAAGAATAAGAATGTGTTTGGAAAGATATTTACTTCCAAAAGTGATAAAAGTGATAAAAGTGATGGTAGTGAGAAGTAATAAAAGTGAGGAAAATGTGACTTTAATCGTTTGAATAGGATAATATATGAAACTGAAAAAATATTTAATAATTATGTTAGTTAGAAATATAATATTTATTAATAAATAAAACTAATTCAACTTTTATTTAAAAAACAATTATAATTAAATAAGATTTAAATATAATAATTATAATAATTAGGACAACTAGGATAATAATTACTTAAGTTAATAATTGTGTAACTATTTTAATGGCCACATAATCTTGAAAATAGGTTGAAACAAACAGTAATCACCAAGGCAAATTTCATTGAGACATCCAATTGTAGGTTGCAACATTAGCTAACAAGCTGATGAGATTACAATAAACAGGTATTTGTAGCTAGTAAAAAAACCCCTCAAAAATTAACAATAATAATCAGTCCACAAGGCAATTTGAAGATGCTCTATCAGATTGTTTTTATGTGATGCATTGTATATGCGCATGCACGTGGAGCAATTGATTTCTCAAACATAAGTCAAGAGAATATTTCTCTGAAGGACTGGTGGTGCGGAAGAGGCTGCAACTGATGCTGTAGAATAATGTCATGTACCGGCAGATGTTTGACAGCAAATTTCGAATCGGTGACAGACCGATGTTCTTGTAGGCAACAAAGTTCAATCCGGAGGAAAGAAAGCTAGTGCAGAGCTTTGAGTACAACTATGGCGACTTTATTCCTATGCTGAGGCCTTTCCTGAGTGGGTACCTCAACAAGTGAGCGATCTGCAGAGCACGAGGCTTGCTTTATTCAACAATTACCATGTCAGATATATGTTCAGCTAAACTGCAATGAACATCCAAAATGCACATCAAACAGTGTCCAGCTTATTCAAGAAGCAAATATTGACACATAAAACAAGGTCCATTTGTTCTTACTATATAAAAGGGTTAATTGGTCATGCAAACTCGGAACAAGATGGAAAACATCATTTGGTCTTAATAACTCTCAAAGCATATACCTAATGCTCTCCATATGTAACAGGAATGGGAAGAGACTAGTATTTACACAGCTTATTGCAGTTGCGATAAGAACTATGCCAAAAAGCTAAAAGAAAATAAGAAAACAACAAAGTTTGCATTCTACCCAATTGTTTGTCATAGGTTATGTAGCAAACATGCACACAATGGCAACAGAACATCCATACATGGTGCAAATAGACATTATGTCGAGACAAAAATATATTTCGTGCGCCGAAGTCAGAGAGTTTACAGAGAAATGCAGCAGAAACATAAAAATTACTACCTTCACTGGTACATCATGAAATTGTGCATCAATGTCGTACACAAACCTGTGATAACAAGAAAACGAGTAAAGGCATATGACAAGAAAAGAAATTGAATTCAAGAACTGTGGAAGCTTACACAATATGCTGAACAATCTCAAAATGGTAACTAACATTGAACTTTGTAATCCACACAGGATTTAATGAATTCAAAACTACTTCAGTGTGTCCAACCTCTTCAAGATTACCATCTCTTCTTTTCATATAAACAACAGCCATTGGAGCACTCCAAATTAAAAGACAAACCTGATCAGCTAATAAATTCCCTTTAATAGAACTTGTTGTAAATTTGTAATAAACAACAACATAAAATTTTGAAGCATGGCAGTACGCCGTTGCCCCTAGAAATCGGCAAAAGAGGCGAACTTTGGCATTACGAATTTATCCCAACTCTGAATCAAATTACGAGTTAAACAAGGAACTACCTTTCAAAGCACATCACGGTCAATCAAGCTAGAAGCGGAAAGAGACAACTGCCATAAAAATTGACAAATAAATCAACCCAAATTGGCACAAATCCGAACAAAAATCTCACAGGTCGAACACCCCAAACTTCAAAATCGGGGAGCAAGACCTCGATCTGCGACGATGGGCTGCGGAACCCACCGCAGGACTTGAGTAAGTGGTCTACAGCCTCAGCGGCATCGCCGTGTACGAACTCTTTGACGTGCCAGAGTGAGATCGGGGAAGGACGGAGCGCAGCAGCGAGATCAGATAAGGCCGAAGACGCTGGGCGAGAGCGAAATTGGGGAAGGTCAGAGCGAGGAAGCAAGATCGGAGAAGGCCGGAGCGCAGAAGCCACACCGGAGAAAGAAAGGCCAGAGCGAGATCGGGGAAGGCCAGAGCACGGGAGCAAGGGGAAGGTCAGACCATGGGAGAGAGATCGAGGAAAGCCGGAGACGGAGCGAGATCAGGGAAGGTCAGATCACAGGAAAGCAATTGGGAAAGGTCGGAGCACGAGAGAGAGGGGAAGGCCGGAGAAGGCGGGAGCGCGGGGGTGAGATCGGGAAAGACGGAGCTGTTGAAATTGCAAAACCACCACTTCAGCGGTTATGAAATGGGAGAGCCGTGGGACCCGCCCACGTCTTACTTAGAAGCATGTTCGCGGTTTCGGCCGGTCCCGAACCGAAATCCAATTTTTTGTTTCGGTTAGAATTTACTCTTTATAAGTACTGTTCATCTTCACCGAGCGCGGCCGGGAACGCGTGCTGACGAGCGCGCGGGAGCGGGAGCTCGCCGGGCTCGAGTCCGGGCGGGCGGGAGTTCGCTAGGATCGAGCCCGGGCAGGCGGGAGCTCGCCGGGCTCGAGCTCGGGCGGGAGCTCGCCGGGCTCGAGCGCGGGCGGGATCGCCGGGCTCTCGCCGGAGCTCGAGCCCGGGCGGGCGGGGGGGAGCTCGCCGGGCTCGAGCGCGGGCTCGCCGGGCGGGGAGAGAAACTCGCGCTGATTTCGTGTCCGAGCCCAAGGGCCATGCACACTCGCTGGTTTGTCGGCACTCTATCGCCAATCTCGCGCCCTCACCAACTTGACCTGTACTTCCGCAAGACGAAGCCGGCCTTACACTGAGGCCAACACTATCGCTAATTTGATTTCGGCGTCAGTATCGATTTCTGTCAGATACTGTTCACGTACATAATATTTTTTACGTAATTATTCATTATTTTTTTAAATTTTTAAACATATTATAATTTTTTTAATTTAAAGTTAAAAAATAATTGAAATAAAGTTAAATTTTAGTCAAAATATGATTTTCATTTTAGACATTCGATATATGATTATACTTCAGAACCGCTGCCACGAGACCGTGCAGAACTAGTTGTTCTGGCTCATATGTCTACAAATGCTCGTCCGGATCATCCAGGTACTGAATTTGTAGTTCCACACACAGATGTTCCAAACTCAACTGATGATGATTATGATGATTAGTTGTATTATCTTAAAATTTATAAAATTATGTATGTGTGAAGTACATTTTAATGAAAGGTTAAATGTGCTTATGCTAATTTTAACTTTTAATCATATTCATGTTATTTCTTATATGTTTTTTTAATATACTAATATATATTAAAAGTAGACAATATCAGTGACTAACTATCAAAATTAATATTAATTAACTAAAATAATATTTAATATTATGGTAATATTAAGTATAAATTCATTCCTAATTTTTCAAATTTTTCCACATTTTTTTAAATATTTTATCATATTTTTAATTTGAAGTCAAAGTACAGTCAAAATATAGTCAAACTCTGGTCAACACCCAATTAATAATTTTAAAAAATCTTTCGGCCGAAACCGAAACGGCCGAAACTGAAACCGAAACGACCGAAACGGCCGAAACGTATCGGTTTCGCTGGGTCCCGAAACCGAAACCGAAACTGAAACGGTAAACCTTGCTTAGAAGTATAACTTCTGTAAGTTTACGTGCCGAAGTTACCGAAGTATATTGAAATTTATTTTTAAATTCATCCAAAAGTGATACTTTGATCGCTTTCGAAAGTCAAATTTATTTCACTTCCGTATTTATTTCACTTCGGTCTTTCGGAACTCTAGTCCAATCCAAACACATCCTGAAAATAAAAAATTATGTGACACTCTAGATCTAATTATAAGGAGCTGAAAGAATGTTTTGTGAATTTATTTTTATTATTTGAATGATAAGATTAATAAAAAAAATTTAAAATTTTATTTTATTTTTTTAAGACAATTTGATAAAAATTGTTATGAATTTGAGGACCAATATTTATAAGATCTATGACTAATCTAAATTAAATTTGGAATCCATATTTTTTAAAAATAAAATTATAAAATAAGTTCTTATAAAATCATTCTAATTATAAAATAACTTCATAAAATTTATATTTTTACAAAAAACTCTATCGCCTCTAACCAAATAAGAAATTATTGACGAAGTCAAATTTATTATCAGTTTCAAGTCACACGCTCTTTTAAATTTTGATCCGCTAAGGGCCCGTTTGGATTAATTTCGGATTCGAAATTACGTGTGTGAATTGTCAATTTAGCCAATTCTGGGGAATTAGGGGAATTGATTGAATTGATAAATTCCGGTATTTGGATGTACTTTTACAGTGAAGAAAAGAAATTATCGATTCAGTCAATTCCTTAAGTTCGATTGTTTGGAATATAAATAGAAATTAACGAATTCCGTCAATTCTTGAAATTTTGATGTTTGGTTGGATTTGAAATTAGAAATATGATCACCCAATTCTTAATGGATGAGATTACCCCTATTTTTTCAACTTTATCTATATTTAATTTTAAAATAAATATAAATATTATATTAGTAAATTAATTAGACATATTTTTAAGGTTAAAAAAATAAATAATATTATAATTACATATTAATAATATCTAAATTTTTTTAAAAAATAGGATAATTGATTTAAACAATAGTCACTCAATAAAATATTTTTTAAGATAAAAGTAGTTAATTTGTAAGTATCAAAATTTATAGGCATCAACATATAAAATAAAATATATTCACATACGACATATAATATATAGACACATAATCGACATATAAAACATAATATATAACTCAAAAATAAACACATAGTCAGTTTTTAAAAAGCGAATATATACATATATAACCATAATATGTAGAATATAAAATAGATAAGTCACATACATTTTGGAAAAGGCAGAATCAGAAACACTTCAGCTTATTGTCAAAATAATCCCAATCCCAAGCTCAACATAGCTACCACCATAATAATCCCAATCAAACAAGGAAATGGCTCATAAACTTACCAATGGTGGGAATGGTAGTCACAATCTCTCCCAACTTCAACTTGTACAAAATGGTGGTATTACCAGCAGCATCAAGACCTACCATGAGAATCCACATCTCCTTCTTAGCAAAGAGCCGGCTGAAAAGCTTGGTGAAAGACAGCCCCATCCTCACACCTAAACACATATCCAATCCATAATCAAACAACACCTAATGGAAATAAACCCTATTTCCAAAAGAAAAACAACAAAACACAATCCAACTTGCTTTAAAAGCTCAAAGACTCAAAACTCCCCAACCAAATCACAAATCATACTTTCCATCTCAAAGAATCCGTAGATCCTAGCATTATCTTCCAAAAAATCGAACAAAGTTACAGATCTGACTTGCTTATAAAGCAAAGGGAAACATCCATCAAATAAATCCAAAAGTCCAAGCTAGTCGGTCACCAACATCTCTAAAATCGCTCTAAAAACATCACAAAAAGAGATCTAAAGAGAAATCGTAGAAAATTCCGTCCTCAAATCGTACAATGCCCAATTCCGGATGAGAAATGCCAATTTCTCCACCAAATTCAACAATTTTTGCGATCAAAACAAATGCGATCAATAGAGGATGCCAAATCAAGACTTGGATGTAACCCCTGCTTCTATGAAATCGATGTAAAATCAAGGAAAATGATATCGAAATTACCAAGAGAGAGAAAGAGGGGCAGCGATGGAGAAGACGATCGCTGTCGGGGATGGTGACGCGAGGTGAAAATAGCACAGCAGAGCACCTTGAAGCCATCTTTGCCGATGAATCAACAATTCAAAGAGTTTTTCTTGTGTATTCTTGATGAACCAGCGTTTATATATAGATGTAGGAGGATTTGTTTGGGAAGTAATAAGCCCCTTTGACATCTCTTCATCTGCAAAGAATTCTCAACGTGAAAACACAGAGACAAATGGCTGATCTTTGAATAGGAAAAAGAATGGATCTCCAGGGTCCCAAATGAATTGGCTTATTCGAAAAAAGTCTTGTTCTTTGGAAGATATATCTCGTGTCTGGTCGGTGAAGATGATCACTGCCAGGGCGGTGACGCGTGGTGAAGATAGCACAACAGAGCAGCTCGAGATGGAGACGAAGAAGACGATCGTTGTCGGGGACCGTAACGTGCGATGAAGACAGTATAGCAAAGCAGCTCGGGACGGAGACAGAAAAGACAATCACTGTAGGGGACGGTGACGCGGGGTGAAGACAGCACAACAGAGCAGGGGACAAAATGGTGAAAACAGCATGTTGTCGGGGACGGTGACGCACAGTGAAGACAGCATAGCAGAGTAGCTCAGGACGGAGACAGACAAGACGATCGCTGCCGGGGACGGTGACGTGTGATGAAAACAGCATAGCAGAGCAGAGGATAGAGCGGTGTAGATGGCACGCAGCTCGGGATGGATACAGAAAAGATGATCACTATCGGAGACAGTAACGCATGGTGAAGACAGCATAGCAGAGCAGGGGACGAAGCGGTGAAGACAGCACGCTGCCGGGGACGAAGACGGACTCGCTTGGGCTGGTGATGGGAACGAAGGCCGAAATCAGGGTGAGAATTCTTGATTTCGGGCGAATTTCACGGGAGAATTACAGTTCCCACGTATTGGTGGGACCCACCCAATTCTGGTCCGAATTGCGAATTCCCCATTTTACAGACCGAAATTTAAATCAATAATTCAGAATTACTGAAATTACGAATTCACCCAATTCTAGATTTCATATTGACATCCAAACATTCGAATTGAGGGAATTGGACTTTCAATTCCTTCAATTCAATCAATTCGGGTTGTTTAGAATTGATCCAAATAGTCCCTAAGCCAATTCATACCGCAAGATATGTAAAAGGAAAAATATTATGAGAAGGAATAGCGAAATTTGATGGTCTCTTGAAAACTTAAGTCAATATCGATTTTTGAAAAGAAAGGTAATAATCAAATTGAAAAGAAAAAGAAATCATAGAATTCAAGAGCAAAAAGGCTGTGTACATTTGTTTTTTAAAGTGATAAAAATATTTCATTTTTATATTTCAATGGATTGTGCTTTATAAGAATAGAATTTCAAATTTTTAGGAGATTTGACATGATTATTTTTTATAATATTGTTACCTCCATATAATGATTTTTTTTTCTCAATTTGATTTTGGCTAGCTTATTGAACCTTGACTGAACCGATTTGAGAGTTCATCATATCATTATAAGCACCTTCATCTTTTTTTTCATCCCTAATGACTTCAAATAAAATATTATCTAAATATTCTTAATTTTAACGATAACTATACATTCGATGAGATTTTTGTAATAGATTTAATAACCCAAAAAGAAATATACAATTTTAATTTTTTGAAAGAGAAATATATACTTTATTAAAATTTTAAGGAGTTATATGTAATTGACACATTTTAATTTTTTTTATATTTTAGATTAAAATTTAATTTTTGATAATTAATAAAACAGATAATAAGTAGGTTTTGTACTGATGACATAATTTCTCATGTTTTCAAGTAAAAATATGCAAACGAAAACTCTTTTCTTGATTATGATTTTGCTCAACCAATGTGTTTTGGATCTCCACCTAGTATTGAGATGCTTGATGATAGAAAATTATACAAGCATTGGATCAAAGAATGGTTGGGCTTAGCAAACATAAACACCGATGTTAGTATTTGACTTTTAGAGTTTATTCAACTATAGTATGACAATCGTGAAAAAAAAGACAATATTTTGGGATACACAGATTATCTTTTCATAAGCAGTCAACCATATTATAATTCTCCTAAATAAGATTTGTAGGTCTTTCCAATTCTTATTTCAAATGTCGTGATTCTAATCACCATGTCACAAGCTAAAAGCTTACAAAATATGCCTACTATTTAGCATCATTTCATCAATCGCAATGCCCTCAAATTTCTTAATGTATTATTCGAGTGTATAAGGAGAGTCATGTATAATTTTTATATAATATAATTTTATCTGTCTTTACATAAAAATGAGTTCATCATTAAAAATATAAATAAAATGAGTAATTTTTTAAATTAATTTAATAGTTATTCTAACAAAAAATTAAATAAAAATAATTAATTTGTATACTAATTTAATCAATAAAATTAAATTAAAATAAAATATTTTTAAATATCTTAAAATAATTTTAAATAATTTTATAATATAAAGCGAATAAATTTTTAATAATAATAATAATCTAAGTAATTTTTATGAATTTAATACAAGATAAGTGGTTTTTTTAAAAAAAAAAACTAAAAAAGAAGGTCAGAACTCCATCTTATTTGTTCAGGTGCCGAGGTACCGTAAACGATTGCGATCTGAAAAAAATATCTTCTTCTGTAATATCCTCTCGCATTTCACTACTCAACGGGTCGAAGGCATTCTCACAACAAAGTGGATGGCTTCCCCTTCGAGCTCTCTCTCTTTCTTCCCGTCATCCTCTGCGCTTTTTCCTCCCAATGGCGCATCTAGGTCTTCTTATTCCTTCACCATGGCGGCGCGCACCAAAACCCTCGGCCCCTCCGTAGCCCCGAAGCGACATGCGGCGCCGCGGCGGCCGGCGCCTCCCAACAAGCGACATTGGAAGGAGGGGGAGTTCCCAGGAGTGACGGAGGGATCCATTATTGGGTCTCCTAGGACTCCAATCAAGAACATTAGGAGGAAGCTCGACGATCGGGCGGCCGCCAAGGCTTGGGTCTGCACCGTCACCGAAACCCTTGCGGAGAAGATCCAGAAGCGGCAGTGGGAGGCGGCTTTGGAGGTTACCTCACGTGTTTTTTTTTCCTTTTTGTTTCTTCTTTCCTGCAGAAATGGAGCCCTTTTGTCCAAATTTTGCCTTTTCGTCATTTAAGCTTGCAAATGGTTTTGAAATTGCACTTTGATTTCTCTAGTTGACGCTTATCTGCAATTCTCTGTAATTCCGCAAGACATTAACTTTTGTAGCAAGTCCGCTTAATACCTTCAACCAAGCTATAAATGGGAAGGATTTCATATGCTGGGAGAGAACAAAATAAGAGTTTGATATGGTGAAGGATTGATTCTTTATTTATTTTATTTTATTTTATTTTATTGCTATTTGAAAGAGAAGATTCCTCAAGCTGGCAATTCGAGCTCTTTATTTTGGAGATTTGTTCAAAATCACCACTTTTGATAGAATTGTTGTACTGTATTTTGGAGTTTTCATGTTCTGATTTACCGCTGTAGGTGTTTGAAATGCTTAAGGAACAGCCCTTCTATCACCCTAAAGAAGGGACGTACATGAAACTGCTTGTCCTTCTTGGGAAATCTGGTCAGGCCATCCGTGCACAGAACCTCTTTGATAGCTTGGTGGAAGAAGGATTACTGCCAACTCCAGAATTGTACACTGCTTTGCTTGGGGCTTATTGCCGATGCAATCTTGTTGATGAAGCATTTTTGGTTCTCACCAAGATGAAGACCATGCCCGTTTGCCAACCAGATATCTATACATACAGCACACTCCTTAAGGCATGCGTGGAAGCATCTCGATTTGAATTGGTTGACTCCTTGTATAAAGAGATGGCCGAAAGAATGATTACTCCAAACACGGTCACACAGAATATAGTCTTGGGTGGATATGGGAGGGCTGGAAAATTCGATGAGATGGAGAAAGTGATCTGTGGGATGCTTGAGAGTAAAGATTGCAAACCGGATGTTTGGACTATGAACATCATATTGGGACTATTTGGCAACAAGGGCCAGGTTGATATTATGGAAAAATGGTATGAAAAATTCCGCAGCATTGGGATTGAACCAGAAACCAGAACATTTAACATCTTGATTGGCGCTTATGGGAGGAGACGCATGTATGACAAGATGACTGCTGTTCTGGAATACATGCGTAGGCTACAATATCCGTGGACCACCTCCACTTACAACAATGTGATTGAGGCATTTGCAGAAGTGGGAGATGTGAAAAATATGGAACTGGCTTTTAATCAGATGCGTGCAGAGGGGATGAAACCAGATACAAAAACATTTTGCTGCCTGATCAATGGATTCAGTACTGGTGGGGCTTTTCATAAAGTGGTCAGCAGCATTCAGCTGGCTGAGAAGTCGGAGCTACCGGCTAATGTTCCTTTCTACAATGCTGTTATATCTGCATGTGCCAAGGCAGGGGACCTAATGGAGATGGAAAGAGTATTTAAGCATATGAAGGATAGGCATTTTACTCCAGATTCTGTGACTTATTCCATTCTAATGGATGCATATAACAAGGAAGGAATGAGTGACAAAATTTATGACATGGAGCAGGAGAAGCAAAGAGCATTTAGTGGGATCTTGTAGCTGCTTGATGTTGAAATTCTTGGTTTTCTCTTTGACCAAGCCTTTTAAAACCATGCCTTATTTGTGAGACCGACAAAGAGATCTGACAAGAATCAAAGTGCAGTGCGTTCAGGTTCCTAAACTTCTACGATAACATTTACAAAGAAATAATTGCAGTGCCATTTTGTTTTGGATTGGAGATCAAAGCGTGCTAAAAGGTTCTAATCTGTGTCCATTTTTTTTAGTTTGATAATCTCATGTATATTATGATTCCAGCATTTGCTTAGAAGATTTAGATGTGTAATGTTCTTGCTTTGTGGAGATCATATTCGTTCTGATCTGACAATCTAAACTGTTGTGGTCTTTTTATGATATAACAGAAAGTTATTTTTTCTTTTAATAAATGGGAAATTGTGTGCTAAATGCAAGTCAGTGTGAATTACTTCAGTCTAATCTTGTTATCCAATATCTGAGGGTCTATGTGCTACTAGTCCATTCCTTGTGACTGCAATTTGGTTCGTGCTTATGATCAGTTCAGATTGGTTGTTTACGTCTCTACACGGTTATTGCTTGCACATGATCATGAATAATACAGCTCGGTTGTTACTGTGACAGCCTTACAATTTCTTCTCATTAATTATTTTCTGAAATTTTTTTTGTTTCTTTTCTTTTTTGACCCATATTTCTTTGATTTGGATGTGCATCTTTTTACTATTTTGTATAATTAGTTTTGTGAGTATTTTTTGGGAAAATTTCCTAAATTCCCTTTTAAATTTTCATTTTTCTGAAACACCCTTTAAATTTTCAAATTTCAATAAGTCTATATCGATATATTTTAATCAATCCATTTGATTCGGGATTAAAATCAAATTCAAGTTCAAAATCAAGACTAAAGTAAAAAAAAATAGTTGGATCAAATTTATGGTATTTGAATGCTAGTCTGGTTAGTAAATTATATAACTTTTTTTAGATTATTATGTTTTTAGATATATTATTTATTGATGTTTAAATAAATAAATATAAGGGTAGTATGGTAATTTAATTTTTAAAAATAAAATAAAGTTAATCTAGCTATTCTTTTAGTGTTTGGAAGATAGGCTGGTTAAGATAAAATGATTCTGATTTTAATCTCAAATCAAATGGGTCTCATTGTACTTACAATAGTATTATAATAATTGTCATTGTACTTATACAATATATTTTTTACATATATGATCAAAAATTAAGTATATATAATTAAAATTAAATAATTATAATTAAAATCAAGCAGATATTATTAGAATTAAGCAATCATAATAACACATTTTGATCATAATTGTTTGGTTCTAATCATATTTGCTCGATTCGGATCATAACCTACAAGAATCCATGTTTCATGTAATTTTGCTTATTTAACTTCAAAAATTAAGTTTATGAATAGTATAAAGTACAAAACCCATGTGATCAAGTATAGAACCATGTGACTACTTAGATTTTTTATTAAATTAAGAAATTCTCAATGGGCTATTGGAAATTTGAAAGTCAAAGGGAATTTTTAGGGATTTGATAATTTTTGGAAGTATTATAGGGAATTTTCCTTTTCTTTTTGGTTTCCATGAATTGATAGCAAATGTAGATGCTTATATTTTCTTCCTATACTGCTAATATAGTGCCCCAAACAAGACAGATGCAATGGTGGTGAAGGTGATGCATGCTTAATCATATGCAAGACTTCTCCAGAATGAGAGATATTGCCTCCAACTAATATGAGGGAAATGCATTGGAAAATAGAGTTCATGGGAGAACCGCCAACAATAGTAGAAATAAGAACAAATTAGATGAAATAGAATGATAAGAGAAAAAGACCGAAGAGTAAACAAAGGAGGAAGATGGAGGAAGTCATGGGAAATCTCTGTAGAAATTGCTTGAATTTGAGCATAAATAGGAAGAGAAACAAATGGGAAAGAAGCAAGGACAATAAAAGACTCCATATGACTCTACATCCCTCCCCTACTAATTGATGCAACTTACAAATGTTTGTATATAATTTACATATATTAGGGGGTTACATGTAATCATTTAACACAAGTGGTCTATTTGGAATATTGAACGGTCCAATGGGCTTTTTTTGGTAGATTCCTATTTATTTTTCAATGATTTTCAAGACATTTTAGGACTGGATCTTGACTTGAGCATTGCCCGCATGACCATCTTAATGAATGCTGATGAATGAAGGAATATTATTGATCTAAATTTGAAGGTCAAACTCAACCAACAGGTGATGTGGGCTTGAAGTCGAGTTCGATAGCCACCCATAGTTAGCTTATATATATATGTTTATCCTTTCGAGTTGATCTCTATTCCAACTAGGAATTCGATCGAAAGTAGGTCATTCTTTTCATGAGAATGAGTAGCAAAGACATCCCATTAATGAAACTCAACCAATCGACCCTATGATGAAGGAAAATGAGTTGAAGGACACTTAACCAATAGGTATGTGATAGGGTTGGAGATCAAAGAGAAAAGGTAATTGACTTCCTAAATAACAAGTGGCACCATAGGTAGATTCCCATTGTCAGCCGGGAGCAAAGGTGGAGAAAAAAGTAGTTCAATTGGCAATATACATAACAATGTTTATTCCTTTCTTAACCAAGTAACTAAATTTCTTTTTGTTTATTCCCACCCACCAACTTCCTTTTATTCCTCCTTAAGGTTCCTTGAGATCAAAGATCATGATCTATTGTAGATGAGTGATCACCCATCTAGCTTTTCCTTTGGAATTGAAAATCATTTCTATCGGCCGACTTAAGCACCCAAAACTTTACTTGATTCAATGGTTCATGCCGCTAGCCGAGGAATTGGTTATAGCTATAGCCCAAGATATGCATTCTAGTAGCCATTGTGGCAAAGAGTTGGTAGCATGATTTGAAGTTTTCGAGGGTGTAAAGTAGGAGCTATTGGCTTATATTCCATCACTGGTGATTGAGGAAGATAACAACATGTTGTTTTTCACTCCATCTGATTAATAAATAAAGTTCCTTCTCCTTGTTGGCTGATAGTGCCTCTAGACTAGATGGATTGACTGACATCTTCTTCTCTTTTATGTTACGAGATTGTCTCTAGAGATGTTATAGATGTGGTATAAGATTTCTTTATCCATGATTTTTCTACTGCAGAGTGGGATTTACACTTCTTCATTTCTTGCCCTTCAAACCCACCATGCTCTTCATGTCGATCGTCTCCTTGCATCTACTGCAAATGGACATAAGCCCATTGCGAGGAAGTCATCGATTGATTTTTTCCTTTTCAAGCAAAGTTTGAAAATATCGGACAACGTAGCCTCTAAATTCATTCTAAAGAACTATTCATGGAACTAGCTTTGCAAGTCCCTCCAATTGATCATAGAATCCTTCGATAATCGAAATACCACCTATGAGTAAATCCCCTACCTGCATCTTTTGATTAAGAGAGATCTTATTACATAAGACCTATTTCTATGGAATTGCAAAGAACTAGTTCTTGCCCGTTAGGACCCTACTGATCTAGTGTTAAGAGTAGAGCAAAGCTCTTTCTTCTTAGAAGGAGAAAAGATATCAACTTGTACGAAGCGCAAGTATGCTTCTATTCTATGTAAGGGGTGCCCTATCTCTCTCTCTAAAGAATGACCATTAGGAGGGTAGTAGCAAGGGAGAACTTGCAAGCCTCTCGTCACTCTCTAACAATGCTCTAGGCTGACTTCACTAGGAACCCAGCTGCCTAGTTTCCAAACAAGTTTTCCTAGGTTTGGATGATTTGGCATTGCTCTATCTCTTGGATGACCTGATGAGGATGCCAAGGTGTTATGAGATCTAGTCTCCACTCTCCTTGCATGGTGAGCATGTCTCTAGTAGAGAAATGAGAGATCAGGGATTTTGATATGCCACCGGTAATGAAAGCACAAAAGGGACCTAAGTCATTGAGCCATGGAGTGTTTCGAAGGGTGCTATTACCATTGAAGATTATTGTCTTCACATTTTGAAAGAACAACGTCCTCACTTGGAGGAAGGCACACATGTATAAGAACATAGTGTCGATCATTGTATGACTGCAATGAAAAGACCTTTCAAATATTTAGCTTTCATGTAGTGGATCCACAATGCATTGCTGTGATAAAGGTTCAAAATATCTTTAATCTAAAGTATTTGAGATATCATCTAATCTCCTAATCCCAACTCCACCTTCAATTGTCAATTTGCATAAAGTTTGCCATGATAGCCAGTGATGGAATTCCCTTGTCAGAGCCCCACAAAAAATTTGCAAAGAGGCCTTCTAGTCAAGCAAGGATAGATGCTGGAGCTTCCACAACCATCAATAGGTATATGGGTATTGATGTGAGAATATGTCTCAATAGAATGACATAAGCACCTTCCATCAATGAATTCAATCATCTTTCTACATAGTCACTCATTTATTGATCACCAAAAAGAAATCCATATATTGTTTTTGAATAGCCATATTATTTTTTACATTACATAGATGTGACAGAATCGACAATTGATCGTATCCGACTTTAATTAAACAATTGTCTATGCCTCCACTTTATGGCAACTACTGCATCTGAATTGGTTAAAATAGCTTGCTCATTTTAAGATAAATAGCTCTTGAATGGACTCATCTTGCCACTTGCAAAATTTAGGGCTTCCATTGCTGCTAATTCTCTTCCTTGCCTTTTGTGTGCAAGGTTTGTTGAGAAAGGGCTAGGTGACTGACACTCAATGTGCCACGTAACCAAACTTTATATCCCAAATCATATGGTCTAGGATGTGTGCCTACTTAGCACTCGTTACTTAGGGATGAAATTGGATTCTATGGCATATGGAAAAAGAATTGAATTTTCCAAATATCTCATAACAATTGATCTACATTTGAATCACATTAACACAATCCTGATTACTGCTAGGTAATCACATTTTCACAAAATATTAATGTATAATAGTGATAGGTTTGAGGGGTACACAAGTAGAGGGCATCCCCCTTCCCAACACCATTAAGAAAAACAACTTAGTGCTTACTCCAATCCCCTACATCTCATAGTTGGTTTAAGGAGTAGTGTTCCTTACACTCAATAGGGATATGTTGAATCAGGACCAAGCCTCACTCCCCCTTCCAAATGGTCTTGAGCCCTAACACCACCCTTCTTATGTTATGCCATAATTTCTTGCTTTACTTGATCATATCTATGTGAGTACCTCCTAATCCCTCATTAGTATTTACTAAAGAACGTACTCTACTCCCTATGAAGCAACATCATATTAAGAGATTTGATTCGAACGAAACCTAACTAGATAGGAAAGAGTAGTGATATGATTCCACCAAGTGAGAAGGCTGCCAAAACATGTCTATACAAGTGTTGGTTATGTAGTCAAATTATTCTCTTCAGGTTTCCTCCGATATTATCATGTTCCATGTGGATGCCCATGGATTTCTCATCTTTTATATGCAAATGACACTCAACTCTTTATGAATGCAGATGTTAGCAATCTCAGGTGTCTTATGCATTTTTTGAGCACCTAATAACATCACCTTTAAGCCTCAAAGAGACCTAAAGGGAAGAACATCCAATGGATTTCAACACAGGCATAAGAGCCATATGGAATCGAACGGACCAAATTATTTTCAATGACCAAGGAGATAACTCCCTGTCATGAATGTGAAACTTCTTCGCAAACTCAAGTCTACCATAATCTAAGATAAGAGTTTTGGCTACGAATATCTTAACACCCAAACCATGATGTGTTGAAAAAATTCCTTAACATGCTCATTGCCGATAATGATATCATCATTGAGGAGAGCATAATCATGAAACAAATGACCTGGATATACTTAATTGGCACAATACTGCACAATAACATGGTGGGAAAGTGCGAAAAGTTGCCAAGAAGAGAGATAGCCTAAAGGCTATCCAATATTGAAACAAACACATTTTTGACTGACATATGTTAGGGCAAAAGATACATTTGTTCCAAGACTAGAAACAACCCATGCACTTTTGGTTGTTTCTTCATAATTCCAAATATTAAAATGATTGAAACTCTTAACATTGCATTGAATGGGAAATGGTAAATTATAGAAGATAAGTCATAACCAAATAACTTAAATATCTTCCTTAATCGCTTCAAAGGTTTTATGTAGATGAAAAATACCATTCATAGGGATAGTATTTAGAACTGCCATACACCAATCATAAGCCGGCAGTGGAAGCACCTATTTAAGCACATTAGATATAGCGAAAATGTGAACCTTACCTACTCCTTTCTTCTCGAAGCCGAGTCACCTACGGATTACTCTGACATTAATTCATCATCAATCAAGGGTTGACCTCGATGCAAAACTCCCATGAAAGTTTTATAAGAGAAACTTAACATAGAAGTTAAGGCTACAACCGCCTAAAAGCAAGTTGAGTCAACAGAGTCTACATGTTGGTAGGTTGACAATGAAAAAAATTTAAGGTTAGGTGAGTCTTCATCCTTTTGGGAATACTCAAAGGCAAATAGCCATAATATATACTCTTTATATTGGCTAGTTCCATTAGCATCAAGTATAAACAAGGATTGGTGTGGCCCTATGGGCCACTATGAACAGCTCCCATAACTCCCTATGCTTTGTTACAAAGCATTTGACATAAACAAATGAGAAGCAAGCTTTGACTTGTCCCTATTTTTGGGACCATAATTTCCTATAGAGGGACTTTCCTTTTGTTTGATTACATAGACTTATAGCTTGTCTACAGTTTTATATTAGTATTTGATAGACTAAAATAAAATAAAATAGATTTTTTATTCTTTCTTGTAGTGCTAGAATAACTATATTTCATTCATATATAAGCTAAAGCCTATTACCCCTTTCCTCTTATACAACAACTTATACTAAGTATTGACCATTATAATAAGCCTTTTTTTAGGTCTTCCCAAGGGATTTTTTTATTAAGTTTTCTAAAGCATACATCATGTTTGAAAGAAAATAAATCACCTAAGAGGGGGAGGAGAGGGGGTGAATTAGGTGTTGAAAACCAATATCACTTGTTTTAGGTAAAATTCAAAATCGATTTAATCCATAATTAAATGTGCATTAAGTAAACAAGATAGAATAAGAGATAGAGTGCACTAAAATTTAACGTCATTCAGAGACCAATCGCTTCTACTCCATGGCTCTTGTCTCAATCTTGAGGAATTTTAATTTTTTCACTAAGAGTGTCGCTTTATCGGTGTATCTAAACTTGTACAATCTTCTTGCTCCAACCAACAAATATACTCCAAATCAGAGTTAGTAACTCTCAACCACTTCACTCCAAACAACCTTGGAGTGAATTATAAGTAAAAATTCATCAAAATTGAAACAATCTTATACTCATACAAAATGTTCTCAAGATTAAAGAAAAAGTTAATGAGAGCTAGCTTGTGATTAGAAGGTTAGAGCTCAAGATTGGCTAGTGAGTTGAAGAAGACTTTGATATCTTTTAATAAAAATTATTAATGAAAGCCTCTTCAACTTTATTTACATGTTTGGGATCAAATCTAGTTGTTAGGATTGAGATCTCATGTTTTGGTTTACTCCAACAGTCAAAAAACTAGTTGTTAGTCATGCAAAAAACTCATACCATACATCCATTTCAGAGAACTGGACGTCCAGTTTCAGTTCACAAAGTTAGCTCCGAAGTCTTGCTAGACGTTTGGTTCTGTACCGGACGTCATTGGACGTCTGGTTATACCTTGTACTTAAAAATGTTATTTTCAACCTAACTCAATTAGACGTTCAGTTTAGAATCGAATGTCTATTTTAGTCAAGAAAGCTCTGTTAAGAGCTTCTTGCAAACCTCTTTTATGATATTGAGCACTAAATAATTTATCTCAAATAAGCTCTCAACATAACTCAAAAATAAAGAGAAAACTAGAATAGTCAATGACGAATTTTAGTTGTCTTGTCCTTGTTCGGTTCGATCACGAGTCCTTGAGCTATTTCTTCACCTCCAAGCCATCTCCATGGGTTCTTCATCTCCAAGCCATCTTTATATCTTATCAAGGCATGCTCGCCAATCTACCATTGTGTTTCTCTTTTTTCTTAAAGCTTTCGAACGTTTTCTTGAGAGTTTTAAGTGTTTTGACTAATCATAACTTAAGTAAATTATTAAATATCATTTACTCATCATCAAAACTAGAAGGGATAATAATATTTTCATTAATTCATTTTCGATATTTGTTTTAGTAACTCAAGTCAAGCCCCTATATAGGATTGATTATCTCTTTCAGTTTATTTAACTTAACATGATAGAAGGGTAATATCCATTTTTGAATATTTCCTATTATTGAACTTGGACCTTTCACTCTTATCTTTATTTCATTGCTAGTATCCTTTTAGAGGCTTAATAGGCCTGCACTGATAGGTCAAGGCAGGCCCTCTTTGACAGTATACATTGTAGTTTCATTCTTTGTTAAGGTAGATGACCTTATTGTGTAGTACTGCATCAAATGCTAACTTTGAATTTGTGGTATCCCCTATCACATGAAATTCACATGAAATTTATATGGTCAAGACAAGAAGATGACTAGACAAAGGCTGCAAATTGTATCTTTATACATCAATTTCTAGTAACACACTTCTGGCAACTGTGCCCACAAACAAGAGGGTGAACTTCGGGGTAGTTAATCTAATATTATTTCTGATGCTAAGACCATTCATTGCCTTCAACTTCCCCCTTATGACCATGAGTATTAGAAAAGTCAAAGTTTGAGTTTGTGTATAGAAGGTGGTTGCTGTTGCCAAATTTGTATGCTCTCATGATAGTGCTACTGCATTTCCTGACTCATGACTTTTTGTCTATCAATCTATACCTTTCCCATCAGTGGAGTCGGGATTCTCTTCTAGACATAGGTCTAGCACTAGAACTTGAGTGGCTTTATGTAACCACCCGTCACTCCATAACGGCCCATTACTCGGGCCCACAACCCATAACCCAATAACCGCCTCTATTTATAGGTAGCAACCACCTACCAAACCAGAACGGATAGAGAGCCGGTTTGAAGGTAGAGAGAGAGTCAAGGAACAATCGTTGGGGAGGCTTATAGAGTGGCAAGAAGATTCGAGACAATCATTATCGAGATTCGAAGTAGGTTAAGTTACTTTCTTTTGTTTTCTCCTTACCTCTATTCGAAGTAGGTGATGTTACTTTCATTTGTTTCTCTTTACCTCTATTCGAGGTAGGTTGAGTTATTTTCATCCGTTCTTTCTTTACCTTTAAGCCTGAGACAAGTTCATGTTGAATAATCGATAAACTTAGTGACCCTCATGATATTTAGGAGGATGATGATAACATAGATCTAAGCAAAACTGAGTAGAGATTAGATATGTTTAATTTTTGATGTGTTATACCGATCTATGGCATGATTGATAGTAGAATGATTAGAGGATTATATTTGCAAAATCTCCATCTTCTTCCCCGATCGTCCGCTGTGCTCCGACGGCTGGCAGCGGAGGCGGCGGCGTGCGGCGCTGATGCGTGCGGGCGTCGTGCGCAGGCAGCACGGACTCGGTGTCGACGTAGTTCTGGCGCATGATATGGCGTCGAGGGCGGCCGGTGGCATGCGCACGACTGCACAGGCCGTAGTCGGCCAGCGCGCAGGGCAACGCAGGGCAACGCAGGTCTGGCGACGCCGGAGGTGGTGGTCTGGCGGTAGCCACGGCCCAGCGGAGACGTCAGCGTGCGGCGTGGCGGCGTGGTGGCCTGGCAGCGGGGCGGCCTGACGGTGTGATGGCCTGGCGGCGGCGGCGGCGGCAGTAGATGTAGGGTTAGGGTTTTGAGGAGGAAGAAGGATTAGTTTAATTAAGGTTTAACTTAAAGTTGATTATGGTTTTGGTTTAATTCGAAAGTTGGTTTCGGTTTGGTTTAGTTAAAAGTTGGTTTAGGTTTTGGTTTCGTTTAAAGTTGGCTTTGGTTTAGGTGGGGCTCAGAATCGGTTTTGGTTTAGATTCTGTTTTTGGAATTGGTTTAAATTAGACTTGAGGATTAATCGAACTAACGGTGAGGCGAATGGTTTAGATCAAGTTAAGTAATCTGAATCCATGATTTGGTTCATTGAAGTGAGTCTGATTATTGCAAATTGGAATTGAAATTAAATGCAGATTAGATTGGAGGAATTTAGTAAGATCGATTAAATTGATTGATAAATTGAGTTGGATTTGGGACAGTTGAATTTATGATTGTGTCAAAATTTGATTAGGATACTTAAATCTTATTGAGGATGGATTTGTAAGATAGGATCAAATTATGATTTATTTGGAAATCGATTGAATTGGGTATGACTTAGAATTTAAAGGGCTAATATGTGAATCAAATGATATCGGGGACCTTTGAGAAGAATTTACTGTAATGATTAAATGTGGAACTATTAAGGACTTGGGTGATGAATCGCTGGATCAATGGCTGTTGATAATAACATGATAAATTGGAGGTTCATAAGGTGGAATTGATGGAAATTATTTATCTTGATGACGGAGTTGCAGGGGACGTGATCTGCTGTGTGATTACGGATCACCACCCCCCTCAAACGTGATCTGCTGTGTGATAAGGATCACCACTCCATCAAACGTGATTTGCTATGTGATACGGATCACCACCCCCCTCAAACGTGATCTGCTGTGTGATACGGATCACCACTCCATCAAACGTGATATGTTGTGTAATACGGATCACCACTCCATCAAACGTGATCTGCTGTGTAATACGGATCACCACTCCATCAAACGTGATCTGCTGTGTAATATGGATCATCACTCCATCAAACATGATCTGCTGTGTGATACGGATCACCACTCCATCAAACGTGATTTGCTGTGTGATACGGATCACCACCCCCCTCAAACGTGATCTGCTGTGTGATACGGATCACCACTCCATCAAACGTGATCTGCTGTGTAATACGGATCACCACTCCATCAAACGTGATCTGCTGTGTAATACGGATCACCACTCCATCAAACGTGATCTGCTGTGTAATATGGATCACCACTCCATCAGCGGTTGGGAGTGCAAAGTGGTATGACTCTGCTTGATAGGGGATGTGATCTGCTGTGTGATTACGGATCACCACTCCATCAAGCGTGATCTGCTGTGTGATTACGGATCACCACTCCATTAGTGGTTGGGAGTACAGAGTGGTATGACTCTGCTTGGTAGGGGGGGGGGGGCAGCCACACCCATAAGATATCCTTGTTGATTCATTTCTTGCTGTGGATGTTAGTTTACCTAATCACCTTTGTCGTCGAATTACTATTGTTGCCACTGTGTTAATTTTATTGTTGCCACCAAAAATTGATCTCTCCTACTGTTTGGAGGAGGTAACTTCCTACTGAGCATTCGTGGCTCATTCTTTGATTGTTCTTATCCACAGGAGAGTAGCAGCCTGGCACAAGTGTCTGCGGTAGCAGAGAGTACGTGCGCAACTATCTTTGGAGTTGATTTATTTACATGTTATTCTATTTTTATGTATGGAAAAACCTTTGAGGACTTGAGTATTTCTAGTGAGGCCACGTTTCATTATGTTATCTGAACTATATTCATATTGATGAAATAAATTTTAATTCTATGTATTTTGTAAACCTTTTATTTGTATGTTGTCCACTTGTGTTGTGGTTCGATCGAACACGACAGGGGTGTTACAACTTTTATGGTATCAGAGCATAAGGTTTAAGAATAACATAGTTTTAAGATTTATTTCATGTGGTGCAAAGTATAATTCTTATCGATAATAGGATGGTCTCTATATTGATCGATTCTGGCTCTACACATTTTTTATTTCCCCTCACTTTGCTATCAAGCTGATTAGAAAGACTGAACCTCTGAAGATAATTTTGATAGTTGGAATGCCTACTGGCGATAAAATGATTGTAGATTAGGTATTCAAGTGGTGTATCATTAGAATTGGAAACTAAGAACCCACTGTAGATCGAGTGCTATTAAATTTTAAGGATTTTGATGTCATTTTAGGCATGAACTGGTTGGTAGTTTATCATGCCAATGTTGGTTGTTTGATGAAGGTAATAACTTTCAGATCACCTAGACAAGATGCTTTTACTTTCTCCGGTATGTAAGAAAACTTTTCTCCTATCATTTCTTTTCCACAAGCCCAACAACTACTGATGAAGGGTTGCAAGGAGTATCTAGTTTTTATCTCTGAGGAACTATTGAGTACACGTCGATTAGAGGACATTCCTACTATCCGAAAGTATCCAGAGGTCTTTCTTGAGAAGTTATTAGGATTGTCTCTTGACAGAGAGGTGGAGTTTGACATAGACCTCAAGCCTGGTGTAGCTTCGATCTCGAAACCCCCTTGTAGAATGGCACCAGTGAAGTTAGTAGAGTTGAAGAAGCAATTGTAAAAACTTTTGGACAATGGTCACATATGCCCTAGTGCATCTCCTTGGGATGCATTAATTATTTTTGTGAAGAAGAAAGACAAAACTATGAGATTTTGCATTGATTACCATCAGTTAAATCAAATTATAGTAAAGAATAAATATCCTCTTTCTCGGATTGACGATCTCTTTGATCAATTATAAGGTACTTAAGTGTACTCGAAGATTAACCTAAGATCTGGCTATCATCAATTAAAGGTCAAGGAGGAGGGCATCTCGAAGACGCCTTTAGGACTCGCTATGAACATTACGAATTTCTTGTTATGCCATTTGGCTTGACCAATGCACTGACTGTCTTTATGGATTTGATGAATAAGATATTCATGCAATATTTAGATCAGTTTGTCATTGTCTTTATAGATGATATCCTAATATATTTCAAGAGTCATAAGAAGCATGAGCAATATCTCAGAATTGTGTTAGAAACCTCAAGACAAGAGAAATTGTATGCCAAACTTAGTAAGTGTGGCTTCTGATTGTCAGAGGTGATTTTCTTGGGTCATGTGATCTCTGGTGCTAGTATATCGGTAGATCCCAAGAAAATAGAAACTTTGTTAGACTGGAAAAGGTCAACTAATGTAACTAAGGTGAGAAGCTTCCTTAGATTGGCAGATTACTATAGAAGATTTGTGAAAGGTTTTTCCAAGATTACTACTCTACTGACCCAGTTGATTCAGAAGGGTGTTAAATTTGATTGGATGGAAGACTGTGAACAAAGTTTCCAAGAATTAAAGATAAGGCTGACTACTGCACCTGTATTGACCATACCTTCCGGGGCGATGGTTTGGTGGTGTATAATGATGCTTCCATCAAAGGATTTGGTTGTGTTCTGATGCAATATGGAAAAGTGGCTGTTTATGCCCCTATATAATTGAAGGCCCATGAGAAAAATTATCCCATTCATGACCTTGAGTTAGTGGCCATCATTTTTGCACTGAAAATCTAGAGGCATTATCTGTATGAACAGACATTCAAAATCTTTACAGATCATAAGAATTTGAAATATCTTTTCCCCCAAAAGGAACTCAATATAAGACAGAGGAGATAACTAGATTTTCTAAAAGATTATGATTGTTCGATCAATTACCTTCCAAGTAGAGCTAATGTTGTCGTAGATGCGCTTAGTAGGGAATCAGCAGGATATTCGGCCCATTTATTGGTAAGAAAATGGAAGACTTTAGAGACTCTGAGACATAAAATTAATTATGATATCAGAAGACTCAACAAGGGTGCCTAAAGTCAAAATTGGTGCTAAAACATAAAGAGTGTCAGTTGAAAGATCCTATGTTATAGACTTTAAAATTAGAGTTAACTTAGAGTCCCAAGCAAGGGTTTGATGTGACTACTGATGGTGTGGTTCGATATCAGGGTCGGCTATGTGTCCCAAAGGATGTTCAATTGAAGCATAAATTGTTAAGCGGGTCTCATCGCTCTCGCTTCTCAATACACCCAGGTAGTACAAGATGGACCGAGATATGAAGCAAGATTATTGGAGGCATGACATGAAGAGAGATATTGCAGAATTTATTTCCAAATGTTTAGTGTGTCAACAGGTCAAAATTGAACACCAAAAACCAGTAGGAAAGTTACAGCCACTCCCTATCCCTGAATGGAAATGGGAACATGTGACCATGGACTTTGTGGCTGGGTTACCCAGGACAAGGAAGGGGTTGGATGCTATTTGGGTTGTGGTGGATCGGTTAACTAAGTCAGCCCATTTCCTTCCTATTAAGATGACCTACTCCTTGGACAAGCTTGCTGAACTATATATGGAGGAAGTAGTAAAACTTCATGGAATACCTGTTACCATCATTTCTGATAGAGATCCCAGATTCACTTCACGATTTTGGGGTAGTTTTCAGGAAGCTTTGGGGACGCAGCTACGTTTTAGTACTGCATATCACCCTCAAACTGATGGTCAATCAGAGAGAACAATCCAGACCCTAGAGGATTTGCTGAGAGCGTGTGCTCTGGATTTCAAGGGGAGTGGGACTCTCATTTGTGTCTAGCTGAGTTCACCTACAATAATAGTTATCATGCTGGTATTCAAATGGCACCTTATGAGGCTTTGTATGGGAGGAAGTGTAGATCCCCTGTGTGTTGGACAGAGGTTGGTGAGAGGCAAATTTTGGGACCAGAGTTGGTTCAATTAGCTACTGAGAAGATTGAAGTGATTCGAAAGAGGTTACTCACAACACAAAGTAGACAAAGGAGTTATGCTAATACCAGAAGGCGGGATCTGGAGTTTCCCGTGGGCGATCATGTTTTTCTAAAGATCTCTCCAACAAAGGGCGTGATGAGATTTGGGATGAGGGGCAAGTTAGCACCTCGTTATATTGGCCCCTTTGAGATCTTAGAGCGAATTGGAGCAGTTGCTTATAAACTTGCCTTACCTCCAGCATTAGCTAATGTGCATAACGTCTTCCACGTGTCAATGCTGAGGAAGTACATCCCAGATACCACACATATACTATCATTTCAGTCGTTACAGCTGAGGGAGGACTTGACATGTGAGGAGCCACCAATTCGGATCTTAGAACGAAAAGAGCATGTGCTAAGAAGAAAGGTGATCCCTTTGGTAAAAGTACAGTGGCAGCATCACTCTGTGGACGAGGCCACTTGGGAGAGAGAGGAGGACATCAGGGGCAAATACCCCCATATTTTTTGAGGTATGTTCATTTTAAAATTTGGGGACCAAATTTATTTAACGGGGTAGGAATGTAACCACCCGTCACTCCATAACGGCCCATTACTCGGGCCCACAACCCACAACCCAATAACCGCCTCTATTTATAGGCAGCAACCACCCACCAAACCAGAACGGATAGAGAGCCGGTTTGAAGGTAGAGAGAGAGTCAAGGAACAATCGTTGGGGAGGCTTACAGAGTGGCAAGAAGATTCGAGACGATCGTTATCGAGATTCAAAGTAGGTTAAGTTACTTTCATTTGTTTTCTCCTTACCTCTATTCGAAGTAGGTGATGTTACTTTCATTTGTTTCTCTTTACCTCTATTCGAGGTAGGTTGAGTTATTTTCATCCGTTCTTTCTTTACCTTTAAGCCTGAGACAAGTTCATGTTGAATAATCGATAAACTTAGTGACCCTCATGATATTTAGGAGGATGATGATAACCTAGATCTAAGCAAAACTGAGTAGAGATTAGATATGTTTAATTTTTGACGTGTTATACCGATCTATGGCATGATTGATAGTAGAAAGATTAGAGGATTATATTTGCAAAATCTCCATCTTTTTCCCCGATCGTCCGCTGTGCTCCGACGGCTGGCAGCGGAGGCGGCGGCGTGCGGCGCTGATGCGTCCGGCGTCGTGCGCAGGCAGCACGGACTCGGTGTCGATGCAGTTTTGACGCGTGATACGGCGTCGGGGGCGGCCGGTGGCGTGCGCACGACTGCACAGGCCGTAGTCGGCCAGCGCGCAGGGCAACGCAGGGCAACGCAGGTCTGGCGACGCCGGAGGTGGTGGTCTGGCGGTAGCCACGGCCCAGCGGAGACGTCAGCGTGCGGCGTGGCGGCGTGGTGGCCTGGCAGCGGGGCGGCCTGACGGTGTGATGGCCTGGCGGCGGCGGCGGCGGCAGTAGATGTAGGGTTAGGGTTTTGAGGAGGAAGAAGGATTAGTTTAATTAAGGTTTAACTTAAAGTTGATTATGGTTTTGGTTTAATTCGAAAGTTGGTTTCGGTTTGGTTTAGTTAAAAGTTGGTTTAGGTTTTGGTTTCGTTTAAAGTTGGCTTTGGTTTAGGTGGGGCTCAGAATCGGTTTTGGTTTAGATTCTGTTTTTGGAATTGGTTTAAATTAGACTTGAGGATTAATCGAACTAACGGTGAGGCGAATGGTTTAGATCAAGTTAAGTAATCTGAATCCATGATTTGGTTCATTGAAGTGAGTCTGATTATTGCAAATTGGAATTGAAATTAAATGCAGATTAGATTGGAGGAATTTAGTAAGATCGATTAAATTGATTGATAAATTGAGTTGGATTTGGGACAGTTGAATTTATGATTGCGTCGAAATTTGATTAGGATACTTAAATCTTATTGAGGATGGATTTGTAAGATAGGATCAAATTATGATTTATTTTGAAATCGATTGGATTGGGTATGACTTAGAATTTAAAGGGCTAATATGTGAATCAAATGATATCGGGGACCTTTGAGAAGAATTTACTGTAATGATTAAATGTGGAATTATTAAGGACTTGGGTGATGAATCGCTGGATCAATGGCTGTTGATAATAACATGATAAATTGGAGGTTCATAAGGTGGAATTGATGGAAATTATTTATCTTGATGACGGAGTTATGAGTGGGACGTGATCTGCTGTGTGATACGGATCACCACTCCATCAAACGTGATCTGCTGTGTGATACGGATCACCACTCCATCAAACGTGATCTGCTGTGTGATACGGATCACCACTCCATCAGCGGTTGGGAGTGCAGAGTGGTATGACTCTGCTTGATAGGGGACGTGATCTGCTATGTGATTACGGATCACCACTCCATCAAGCGTGATCTGCTGTGTGATTACGGATCACCACTCCATCAGCGGTTGGGAGTGCAGAGTGGTATGACTCTGCTTGGTAGGGGAGGCAGCCACACCCATAAGATATCCTTGTTGATTCATTTCTTACTGTGGATGTTAGTTTACCTAATCACCTTTGTCGTCGAATTATTGTTGTTGCCACTGTGTTAATTTTATTGTTGCCACCAAAAATTGATCTCTCCTACTGTTTGGAGGAGGTAACTTCCTACTGAGCATTCGTGGCTCATTCTTTGATTGTTCCTATCCACAGGAGAGTGGCAGCCTGACACAGGTGTCTACGGTAGCAGAGAGTATGTGCGCAACTATCTTTGGAGCTGATTTATTTACGTGTTATTCTATTTTTATGTATGGGAAAACCTTTGAGGACTTGAGTATTTCTAGTGAGACCATGTTTCGTTATGTTATCTGAACTATATTCGTATTGATGAAATAAATTTTAATTCTATGTATTCTGTAGACCTTTTATTTGTATGTTGTCCACTTGTGTTGTGGTTCGATCGAACACGACAGGGGTGTTACACTTTAAGCTCCTAGAGAATTTAATAACCATCTATAATCCCCCATAACATAAGGGAGAGAAGGAGATCTTGTTTTACAAGACAATCCCCTATGTCCCAAGCATACACGAAAATATTGAGCATTGAGGATCCAAAAAATAATAGTGACTATTAACTAGTGGTATTGTCTAAATATTTTTCAGACAACTTTCATCAAATAATCAAGAAATTTGACTATAAACTTTAACAAATAGAGAAAGAAAGTTGTTTTTTCAAAAATCTATTGGATCCATCCAAAGGGCATGATTCTTAGAAGAGGAAATAAAAATTTCAAAGGACTGTGTTATATGGCTCCAAGTATCCTCATGTGCCTTATGGTCACTATTGAGCCTCTATTTGATAATGATGATGATCAAGCATTGCCAATACTTTCTGACACACAAACTGTATGTATTGAGCCAATTATGGTTCTCCAACACCACAAGAAATGAAGTCCTCGGCAAATCTTATCAAGACTTGTGAATTGGTGGCATGGTGTAGACAAAACTCCTTTGAAACAAAACGAGGAACCTTTGTTAAGTTCTATTCAACATAATAAATCACTTGGTAGAGATATGATTCTTAAACAAAAAGAAGTTTCACCAGAACTTAAAGATGGGACCAAGCCACAATCGATGAACTAATGAAAATCAACTTAAGTTCAGAGAAAAATCACAAATTAATACTTATTAATACACAACTCTCAGAGGAAAGCCAATCCCAATTGAAAGCAGTATTCAAGGAACACATTGAATGCTTTGCATGGAGCTATAGGAAGATACTTGAGCTAGACCCCAAAGTTACAATTCATAAGTTAGCTGCCAAACCCAAACTTTCATCTATCAAACAAGTACCAGGAAAGATGAAACTCAACCTAGAACAAAAGGTGATATAAGAGATGAAGAAACTAATCAAAGTAGGCTTTATTAGGGAAGAGAAATATCTAGATTGGGTTATAGCATTGTGTTAGTAAAAAAGAAGAATGACCAAATCCATATTTGTGTGGACCATAGGGACTTAAATAGAGTATGTCCAAAAGATGATATTCCAATATCGATTATGAAAATTATGATTGATAAATTTTGAACTATTCTCCTTTATGGATGATTTTTCCGAGTACCATCAAATGAAGATGGATCCCGATGATAAAAAGTATATAATTTTTCAAAATCCAATTATCATTTACTGTGAAAAAGTGATGCCCTTCAGGCTAAAAGATGTGGGCATCACTTATCAAAGGGTCATGACTCAAATTTTTAATGACCTCATACACCAACTAGTTGAGCATTATGTGGATGACTTGATCGTCAAACCTAAGTACAAAGACAAGCATATCCATGATCTAAGTGTGATTTTTGACCATTTTAGAAAATATAACCTAAATGAAATGTGCCTTGGGGGTATCATTAGAAAAATTCCTTAGATTCATTGTTAGACACCGAGGGATTGAAATTGATCCATCGAAAATCAAAATTATCTTGGATATGCCACCACCCAATGACTTAAAATAATTGAGGTCATTTCAAAGTTGGCTCATATAGATAAAGAGATTCATTTTAAATCTATCTGAAAAATGTAATCGCTTTTCCAAATTGATAAAAAAGGATGCTCCATTCATTTTAGATCAAGAATGCCAACAAGTCTTTAAAGAGATTAAGCAATATCTCTTAAAACCACCAGTCTTGGCAACACCCATACTTAGTAGACCTTAATCCTCTACACTACCACAATGGAAGAGTTCCTGGGAATACTTCTTGGCCAAAATAATAAAGAAGACAAAGAAGACATGCTCTACTATTTAAGTAGAATGCTAGTGAAAGTAGAGAATAACTACTCTCATCGAAAAGTATTGTTTGATACTCATATTTGTAGTTAAAAATCTCAGATATTGTTTGTTTTCTCGTCAAGTTATTTTAATATCAAGGATTTATTCTATAAAATAGTCAATAACTAGGCTCGTACTCATTGGAAGACTAGAAACATGGACCTTAATCCTCATGTAGTACAATATCAAATTCACTCACAAAAAGACAATTAAAGAATAAGCTTTTACTGATTTTCTTGTATCTCACATGATGACAGATGATTCTCCACTGAGATGCGAACTCCCCAATGAAAAATCTTTTTTGTCGAGGAAGGAAAATCCTATTTGAATCTATACTTTGATGGATATCATCCATTAAACCAAGAATCAAGTCAAAGCTTCTATACATTAAAGTAAACATCATAATTATATTTTTCATTCTAAATAGAAGTATTTTATGATATTTTTACTCCTTTTCAAACCATATATAATAATAAGGCTAAATATGAGAACTTAAATGCAGGATTAAAAATGATCCTTAACATGAAAATATCGTACCTATATATTTTATAAATAACCATCTTGAAAATTCAGTATCCAAAATAAGTATAATTTTTAATCTCCACATCAACAACAAATGCATTCCTATCCACTCTCATCACAACTTCAATAAACCAAATTAAGATATCAAATTTTATCAATCAAGGATATAAAGATTCAAGTCCTAAATGTGATTATAAATCAGGATCCAATCAAATCTTAAATCATCCTCTTGGTCATCTATAAAATCTTGAAGAACAAGCAAAAGGAAAAAAAATAATCAAAGGTAGAGCACTGAAGGAAATCAATGAGTAGAAGGTGTAGAGACAGCAAAGAAGCAGGTAAGCGGTGACTAAGATGATTCCTTCAATGTGTTCATTGTTCTCCTTCCTTTCCCTTTCTTGCATGGTTCTATTCTTTGCTCCTTGCAAGCTCTTCTTCCATGTTTGTTGCTGCCCTGACCTTGCTATCATCTGCCAAATCCACTGCCTCGGCATACGCACTTGTGCCTTCGCCCCCGTGGCCCCATTCCTGCTCCCGCCCCCTTGAGGGTGACCTTTCACCGGTCCGCACTGGCGTGGCTCTTCCTATTTCCGTATACCCAAGTTTCGGCCAGATCCCTGCCAGATTTCTGCTGCATCCCAGCTGAACAAGCAGCCCACAACATTGCGTCCAACTGCTTGCTATTGGGACTGCTCACCGACGCCAATTTGTCCTCCATGAAACATCTTCCTGGTACTGCCTACTGCCTCCGTTGTCCTCTGTGACGTACATTTGCATGTCTAGCCACCTCTTTGATTGCTGCCTCATCGTCCTCCTCCCCTCACCAAAACCTTTGCTTCGCAAACAATGGACCTGCCTTCCTTTGCCCTGCTAGGCAGGGTCACATAAGGACCATTCAGGCCTTGACTACTTGGCTTGACTCCTTCCATACCCCACAATGCATGCTACTAGCACTACCGAAAGCTCAACCTCACCGCTAGCCTTTCAACACTTGATTGGCACCAAATCCAGCCAAATTTGGCCAGATCTTGCCATTGCTGCAGATAGAGAAGGAGAAAGAAGGGGAAAGGGGGGAAGCAGCCATGGTTGTATTATTTGAGAAGAGGATTGAAAATGGTAGGTGTCACACTAGTTGTGAGTGGTAGGTGTCATCACAATGAGATCATGTAATGGACCTCATGATCTTAGAGACAATGGAGTGCCTTCAATGTATGTGTGCACAGACAATACACATATGAGGAATTAACTAGTTGTAGTGGTCGGTGCCACTACAAGGAGAATCATGTGAGGGAGCAGATGATTATGTGAGGCGACGGGCTACCTCCAACACATGTGTGCATGGGCAGTACATATAGCAGCAGGTGATGGAGTTACAACATGTCTGGATGGAGACCTAGATAGCCCAAATAGTCCTGTAGAGAGAGCAGCAGGGCAGGTTGGCTAAAGTGAGTTGCAGGAGTGTATGAACAACCTAAACACTTGGTGCTATAGACTGAATACATATGGCTGCAGGTTGGAGAATTAGAACTGCACCTATCAAGGGACGTGACCAACAAAGAGGCAATTGAGGGCTTATGGGACATGTGGCTGCAGTTGAAGGGAGTCAAGGAAATTGTAAGGAGAACATTATGGAGCATGTTCTCCATGATCCCAACAGGTGGACTGCAGGGAGAATATTGTGGAAAATATTCTCCATGATCTCCAACAGGTGGACTGCAGGAAGAACATTGTGGAAAATGTTCTCCATGATCTCCAATAGGTGGGCTACAGGGAGAACATTGTGGAAGGATATTCTTTATGATCTCCATGGATGGCTCATAACCAAATATGTGCATTATAAATAGACTAGGGGGTCTATTGAATTGAGACACACACAAGTAGAGAGAGCTTGTAGTGTCCGTTCGTACTAGAGTTATATTCCTATTATATGAGCAATAAAATGTTGGCAAGGTTGTTATACTTCTCTTCTCCTCTATAATCTTGTGGGCTTGTGAAAGTTTGGTAGGCTGAGGTGGGTGAACCTTAATGCCATCATGAGAAAAATTTCAGAGTAGAAGTTTGGTCATGTAACAAGTGGTATCAAAGTCTGGTTTGGTAGGAACCAAGTTCAGTTCAAGCCAGGATCAACAAAAGCCATGGTGACCCAAGTGGAGCTTCGGGGTCAGTTGGTTCCCATCGAGGAGATGCTAGGAAACCCTCCAACCGAAGATGCAGGCAGCATATGGATGCAATTGGCTTGGCAAGAGAGGCAAAATGATGCTCTGAAGGAGGCCCTTGTGAGTGAGGTGAAAAGTGCGGAGGAAAGGTATGCTGCGATCATGGACTCAATGAGATCATGTCTAAAGTCTATGGAAGAGGACTTAATGGTGGTAAAGAGGGTGGTGGCAAACTCCACTATTGAAGGCGGAGATCCCTCAAGGGTAAAAGTCCTAGAACCCCATTTCTTTAATGGTTGTAGGAATGCAAAGGAATTGGAGAACTTCTTGTGGGATATGGAGCAATACTTCAAGGCTGATCGTGCTTCAGAATGGGAGAAAGCCACCATCACCAGCATGTACTTGATTGGGGATGCCAAGGTATGGTTTCATACTAGAGCATCAGAGAATGCTCGTGCTGGGAGAGCTTAGATGGATGATTAGAAAATCCTCAAGAAAAAAACTAAAGGAGTAGTTCCTTCTGTGCAACACATGGTGGGTTGCATGAGAATCCCTCAAGAAGCTGTGACACTTGGGGACCATAAGGGAGTATGTGCAGAAATTCAGCTCCCTCATGCTCAACATCACCAACATGTCCGAGGAGGACAAGTTGTTCAACTTCCTTTTTGACTTGTAATCATGGGCTTAAGCTTAACTCTGACGGTAAGGAGTGAGGGATCTTCCTTCGACCATTGCTTCTACCGAAGACTTGGTGGATTTCAAGTTGGTGATGACCACAAAGAAGGCTACAGATGGAAGGAAGATGGGGAGGGCATACAAGGATGGCAAGAAGCCCGAGGGCAAGGGCAAGAAGGTTGCGAAACCTAGTCAGTCCAAGCTGTAGCCCACCAACAGAGTAAGGGATGTTTTATATGCAATGGTCCTCATCGGGCAAGAGACTATTCGAGCAGGAAAAAGCTAGCTGCTCTATCTCTCAGGGGATCTGAAGAGGAAGAATGTGGTGCTATGGTAACACCACGCATGAATCCATTGCAGCTACTCAACTTTATGACGGCAGAAAGGCAGCCACCTTGCAAAGGGTTGATGTATACATAAATGCTATTGAATGAGAGGCCTATTTTGACTATGCTAGACATAGGGGCGACCAGCAACTTCTTCTCTCATAAATTGGTAAGTGAACTTGGTCTGCAGGTGCAATCAAGTTCATGGAAAGTGAAGGTAGTAAACTCTAGACCAATTCTGATTCATGGAATGGCCAGCGTAACCCTCAAAGTTGGAGCTTGGGAGGGAGAGATTAGTATGATAGTCTCGGTGCTTGATGAGTTCGAGTTTATCCTAGGGATAGACTTTTTTGTCCAAGCGAAGCCTAGTTTGGTGCCTTATTTATCAGGTATGCTGATTTTTGTGGAAGAATCACCATGCTTTGTACATGCAGTATATGTGGCGAAAACTGTAGTAGCAGGGATATAGTCTCCTCAACAGCTGAAAGTGGGTCTCAAGAGGGGCGAGACCACCTATGTTACAACACCAATTGAGATACAACCAGATTAGGTCATGGATGTACTTGATGATGTTGCAACTGTCCTGGTGGATTATGCGGCTGTGATGCCACCAAAACTACTCAGCGAACTTCCACCTCGGAGGGCAGTTGATCACAAGATTGAGCTGGAGCCAGGTGCCAAACCTCCTGCTCAGGTCCCTTATCGATTGGCTAATATGGGGCTTTTGGAGTTGAGAAAGCAGCTCAATGAACTATTGGATGCAGGATTGATCCAACCATCAAAAGCCTCATATGGCACTCCGATGTTGTTTCAACGAAAATAAGATGATTCACTTCGGATGTGCGTGGACTATCGAGCACTAAACAAGGTGATTCTCAAGAACAAGCACCAAATGCCGAATGTAAGTGACTTGTTTGATTGATTGGCCAAGGTGACATCCTTAACCAAGTTGGACTTGCAGTCGGGGTATTGGCAAGTTCGGATTGCTGAGGGAGATGAGTCAAAGACAACATGTATCATGAGGTATGGCTCATTTGAGTTCTTAGACATGTCTTTTGGATTGACGAATGCTCCTGCAACTCTTTGCAACTTGATGAATGAAGTATTGTATGAGTTCCTGGATCAATTTATGGTGGTATACTTGGATGACATTGTTATCTACTTAGAGACGTTGGCGGACCATGTCGACCACCTCGGGAAAGTATTCTCTCAGCATAGAGAATACAAGATCTTTGTAAAAATAGGAGGGTCGAGGTGTGAGCTGCTATGAGAGACTCATGATCCTCAATGGGTAGGACATCCTAGAGTGCAGAAGATGATGGAACTCTTGTCCAGGTCATACTACTGGCCGAAAATGGGGGAAGACATAGAGATGTACATTAAGACTTGTCTTGTGTGTCAACTTGACAAGACGGAGAGGAAGAAGGAGGTAGGACTGCTGCAACTCTTGCCTATTCCAGAGAAGCCATGGCAGTCCATCTCTATGGACTTCATCTCGGGCTTTTCCAAAGTGGATGGGATGAGCTCAGTGCTAGTCGTTATTGACTGATTCTCAAAGTATGCGGTGTCCATACCAACACCTCATGCATGTCTAGCAGAGGTAGTAGCTGGACTATTCTACAAGCATGTGGCGAAGCACTTCGGTGTTCCAAAAGATATCGTGAGTGATCGAGATGCTCGCTTCATGGGCAGGTTTTGGATAGCACTCTTTAACTTGATGGGTTTAGAGTTGAAGTTTTCCACAGCTAATAACCCACAAATAGATGGCCAAATGGAGCACATCAATGCCTTGGTGGAGGAATACTTAAGGAATTATGTAATGGCCAGCTAACAAAATTGGTTGGAGCTGTTGGACACAGCTCAATTCTGCTATAACATCCACACATCATCGGCTATAAGAATGAGTCCTGTAGAGCTTGTCATGGGACAATAGTCTCTCACTCCTCTCGAGATGGCTCAATCAACAGACCAAGGAAAATGCCCTGCAGCCTATCACTTTGCCAAGGAGAAGGAGGAGCTGATAGAACATGCTCGAGATAGCTTGTGCAAGGCAACAAAACACATGAAGAGGCATGCGAATGAACAAAGATAGTCATTGGAGTTCCAGGTTGAGGACATGGTGTTGCTGAAATTTACTCCATAGATATGGAAGAAAATCAACAGCAAGACTATACATCATGGGTTGGTACCAATGTATGATGACCCTTTTGAAGTGATGAAGAAAGTCGGGCAGGTTGCTTATCGGTTGAAGCTACCCGACAGGTTGAAGGTACACACAACATTCCATGTTAGTTTCCTCAAAACTTTCAACAGGGACTTGCTTGAGGATAGGCAGCAAGCTAAGAGAGTCCCACCTATAGTTTGAAAGAAGTTTGACAAGGAGGTTGAGAAGATCCGTGCGCACTGGACTATGGGGCAAAGCAAGAAGAATTGACGGACTGATTTTCTTGTGTTGTGGAAAGGCAGCAGTGAGGCCGATGCCACGTGGGAGCAGAATTCTATGTTATGGTAGTTTGAGAAGCAGATCAAGGAGTACATGGACTCTACTTTGACAAGGACGTCAGACTCTCCTGGTGGAGGTGGTTTGTCACACTAGTTGTGAGTGGTAGGTGCCACCACAACGAGATCATGTAATGGACCTCATGATCTCGGAGGTAATGGAGTGTCTCCAACGTATGTGTACATGGACAACAGACATATGAGAAATCAACTAGCTGTGGTAGTTAGTGCCACTATAAGAAGAATCATGTGAGGGAGCGTGTGATTATGCGAGGCAACAGACTGCCTCCAACACATGTGTGCATGGGCAGGACACATAGCAACATGTGATGGAGTCACGACATGTCCGGATGGAGACCCGAATAACCCAAACAGTCCTACAGAGTGAGCAGTGGGACAGGTCGGCTAAAGTGAACTGCAAGAGCGTGTGAATAGCCTAGACACTTGGCGCTACAGGCTGAATACACATGGCTACAGGCTGGAGAATTAGAGCTGCACCTAGCAAGGGACATATGGTTAGCAAAGAGGCAATTGAGGGCTCATGGGACAGGTGGTTGTAGCTGAAGGGAGTCAAGGAAACTGTAGGGAGATTATTGTGGAGCATGTTCTCCATGATCCCAATAGGCCGACTGCAGGGAGAACATTATGAAGAATGTTCTCCATGGTCTCCAATAGGTGGACTGTAAGGAGAACATTATGGAGAATATTCTCCATGATCTCCAATAGGTAGACTGCAGAGAGAATATTATGGGAACATGTTCTCCATGATCTCCATGGGTGGCTCACAGCCAAATACGTGCATTATAAATAGACTAGGGGGTCTATTGAGTTGAGACACACAAATAGAGAGAGGCTTGTAGTGTCCCTTCGTACCAGAGTTGTATTCATTTTATGTGAGCAATAAAAGATTGGCAAGATTGTTATATTTTACTTCTTCTCTATACTCTTGTGGGCTTATACAAATTGGCGTGCTGACGTGGGTGAACCTTAACGCCATCACGGGCAAAATTTTAGGGTAGAAGTTTGGCTGTGTGATAGTAGGGATGGTGGAGAGAGCCATGGAGAAAGAGGAGAAGAAATAAAATATATGAAATGAAAAAAGAAGGGGGCACACGTGTTCACTGCTTCTAGTAAGAAAAAATATGTATACCAAAAAAAGGATTGCGGCAAAAAAAAAGAAAAAAAAAAGAGGCAGCTTAAAAAACAAAAGAAAAAGAACTTGCTCTACAACCGATTATATGCCTCAATTTGTATGCTTTCGATTTCTGGCTTAGGGTCAGTTTATGAATTTATTTAAGAGTCAATTTTAACTAAAAGTTAATTTTTAGACTCACCTAAAAGTTAATTTAGTCTACGGTCAACTAGTGAACTCGCTTAAAAGCCCATTCCAACTTATGGTCCATCCACAGGCTCGTTTAAAAGTTAACTCGATTTAGGGACAACCTACAAGCCCTTCTAGAAGTCAAATCTAACCTAAAACCAACCTACCAACTCATCCAAAAGCTAATCCAGAGTAAATGCCAACCTACAAACTTACTTGAAAGTCTAATTAAACCAAAGGTCAACTTGCAAATTGTTTGAAAGTCTAAATTAATTTAGGGCTAGCTTGTGAGCCTGCTTGAAATACAAATTGACTAAAAGCTATCTTATAAGTTTATCTAAAAGTCAAATTGACCAAGAGTTAGCCTGCAGGTTTACCAAAAATCATTTTGATCAATTAATAGAATGAGGGCTCTCTAATTAATTAATTAAATTGATTAAGATAATTAATTTGATCATATTAAAATGAAGCTAATTCGCCTAGATCAAATAAAGTGATCAAATTAAATCAATTTGACTCTAATGAGCTACTAAATAGACCTAAATTCATAAAATAAATGGACTAAAACTAATCATTTGTTATATGAAAAGTTGAAAAAAAATAGTCGACTACTTGGGTAACTGGTCGATCAGTTTTAGTCTACTAGAACTAGCAAACATTCTGCTTGTTATGTAGTTTCCCAACCGATTATCAAGTTCTGATAAACTAGGACTACAAACCTTCTACTGATCATCCAATTCCTCAACCGGTAGTCCAATATTGATGAACCAAGACTAGCAAGCCTTCTGTCAGTCCTCTAATTCCTCAACTAATGGTTTGGTTTTGATAAACCAAGACTAGTAGAAACCTTTCTATCGGTCATCCAATTTCTTAATTGATTATCTGGTTCTGTTAAAAAAAAATAATTTGGGTCTAAACCCAATCCTAATCGAGTTCAAATGGGGTCAAGTTGGATCAAGTAGTTCAGACCTAACCTTAATTTGTTCAAATTGGGTCTACCCAAAAGTAAACTGAATTCAAACCAAATCCTAATTGGGTTGAATCAAGTTTGAACTAACCCTAATTGGGATAAGCCATGTCCAAGCCAACTCCAATTGGGTCAAACTAAGTTCGAATCAATACTAATTGGGTCTAAATAAGTTCGAACCAAACCTTAACTGGGTCAAATCAAACACATATTCAAACTCAAACCAAGTTTGAGCTAAACCCCAATTGGGTTAAATCTAGGTAAAACTTGATCTAAGACTAGGTCGAACCTAAACTAAAACTAAGTCAAAGCTAAACCAAAAAATAGGTCAAACATTAACCAAAGCTAGGTAAAACCTGAATTAGATCTGGGTAGAACCTAAACCAGAATGAGATTGAACTTGAACTAGAATTAGCCACCAAGTCTCAGTTAGGAGTTCAACATAACCTAGTTTCATTTGAGGTTTCAATTGGACTTGAATTATGGTCGAATTTGACCAAGATTTAAGTCCATTTTAAACCTAAATTGTTGTAGTGAAATTTGAGTGTAAATTGAGTTCAGCCTAATTTGGACTAAGTGGACCTAAAGTGAGACCTAAATTTGATCCAAAATCTATTAAAACTAGGGCCAAAAGGAGAGAAATAAAATTTGTACAAATAGATTCCTAGATCAAATCAAACCAGTACAAATAGATCTTTGGCCATGAAAGTATAATTACATATAGGCCCCTAGATTTAAATATCATTATGAATAGATCATTAAATCAAATAAATTTTTACAAATAGCTCCCTCACTAGATAAAATATTTACAAAAAGGTTCTTGAGCTGAATGTTCTTACAAATAAGCCCTTGAAAAAATTGATCTCCACAAAATATAAGATTTATAAAAAAATCTCTCAAAAATTGATATCATAAATTGGTCTTTTGCTTGATCTTGAATTTACAAAAAGACCCTTCAAAAATTTATATTTTCAAATAAGCCTTTGGAATAAATTTCATGCTTTGCAAAAAAACTCTCCATGAAACATGAATTTGCAAAATTAGTATTTTGTAAATTTATAAATAAGTCCTTTAAAGTTTTTACTTGTAAATAAGTCCAAATTTGATTATTTTGCAAATCAAACTATACAAAGAGGATGTTGAAAGTTTTTGAAATTTTACAAATAATTCCTCTTGGTCAATTTTACAGAAAGGTCACTGAATTCTTCAAAATTATCAATAGTTCCTAAATTGAAATTCTTACAAATAACCACTATATTTAATGATTTTATGAAATGATACGATCATATCTTGGCCTTCCCTAGTGAGAGCAACCCGGCTAGGATGTTTTATAGGCAAGCGCGGGAGCTTGGATAACTGATGTCTCAGTAACTGGTGTAGTCCATTCCTTTTTGACAATCTTTAGGTTACTCCAATCTATTCCGAAGTTAGATTCAGTGGTGATATGCTCTATTAGAGAGATATCCTCTAATTTCTACTTTAATAACTTGCATGCGCCAATTGGAACTGGCAGAACTAGAATGGTTGCTGGGTGTATTGGAGCTACGGCTTATTCACCACCCATGGGCAAGCCTTCCCTAGCTAGAAGCATTCGATATGGCTTATTCACCACCTGTAAGCAATCAATTGTATCTTTCATGACTTTCTTAGAATGAAGGCTTTTTTTTATCATTGGCTCAGGTGACTTGGGCAGCTCCTTAGCCACCTCTGGGATTCTATAGACATCCATATCAATTCAAATGAAAATAAATCTCATCCATATTTGAAAAAACAAATCATTGATTTGAATTTTGAATCCAGGATTTGATAATTTAAAATTTAAATCATGACCTCGTTTTCACATCAGTTACTATAAAATTGGAGAAGTCCTACTAACGAGAGGAGAAGAGAAAGCAAGTCAAAAGAAATAAACAACAAATGGAAGAGGAGATGGGAGGGAAGCCAATCATAAAGAAAAAATTAGAAAGGAAAGTAAGCCCTTATTTTTTTGTTTTGTTTGTTCTCTTCTTTTGTACTTCAAAGTACACCCTTATCTTTTTCTTTTTTTTTAATTCTCTTCTCCTCTACCTCTATCTTCTCTATCTGACCTTTGCAAGGTCTTCGCTATTCCCCAAATTGCTCCTTGCTCCATACATGACCCACTGTCTCCCTGAACATAAATAGTTGCCTAGGTTTGGTTGCCAAAACCTCTTACACCAAGCTTTTCCTTGGCTTCTCCTAGTGTTCCACCTTGTGGCCAGCTCCTTTCCACTGCTTGTTACTAAAAGGTGCCCTCCGACTGCTTCTAAAATTGGGATTTGCCAAAAGACGGCTCCTCACCTCCTTGCTCCACCTTGTTGATGGGAGCCACAGGGAGGTAGCTACCTACCTCCCGTCATCGTCAAGAGCCACCACCTCTCACCACCATCTAAAGCCACTATCACCACTAAGAATGGAGGCCTTTGTGCCTCTCACCACTTATCTACTGTGCCAACCATCTTAGCCATAGTGGGGAACCTCCACAACACCAAGGCCACCAAGAGGTAGCCTCCCGCTGCCTCCACCAACTAGATCTGGCTTGAGATGGCTAGATCTAGCCACCTGATGTAGAAGGAAGAAGAATATAAGGGTGGAAAAGAAAGGAGGAAGAAAAATAAAAAAATAAATAAGTAAAAAGGTTGTGACTACTAGCATTTGGGGTGCAGGATGAAAGGGAAGAAAGTTGTACCAAGAGAAAAAAGAAAAGGACAGAAAAAGAAAGAAAGAAAGAAAGAAAGAAAGAAAAAGAAAAGGAGGAAAAGAAGAGAAAAAAACAAAATGAAAGGAAAGAAAAAAAAATACTAAGTCATGATTGACCACCTAAGATATCTAAAATCCATAAGAAGCAAGCTCGAAACAAAAAATAAAATTGGGTGGATTTGAGTGAGCAATTAGATATTGTGGGAGTATGACTTCCAACAACCATGAACTCCTGTTATTAACTATTCTAATAATTGTGAGGAATTTCTTAAGATAAGAAACCAATCTAATAAGATAATGATAGGAAGAAAGAAAAGAATGACTTGATTTATTTAAATTATTATTACATGACTTAGGTAAGAGTATACCCCCAAGTGATAATTTAAATGATTTGAATTCCTAATATAAATGATGTTAAATGAGGAAGGGGTTGGAAATGATGCCCACCATGGCCTCGCTCCCATGCACTTGGTTGTGTACAATATGACAGATGACCTATTTGAAACTTGACTTCGATTGGTTTGATCTTTAAAAGATATTGATAACCTTGCTTGTTTTTAGGGTATGACTAACATCTATAGCTTATGTTAGTTAATCTTATTTGGACTCATGACTTTTACTTGTAGTCGGTTGACTTCTTTTGATCTTTAATTTTTAAAAAAATAATTAGTGGTCTTGACTTGTGCTAATTAATTTTTTTTAATCGACAACTTTTGAGCTTATTGTCAACTAAATTTAAAGTGTCACCAATGACTTTGTGCTTGTATCAGTTAACTTCTTTCAAACACAGAATTTGGTTGACTGATTGGGTGAGTTCTAGCCTACCTTTTTTTATTTGACTTGAGAGAATGATTAATAACTTTGGACTATGCTAACAGTTCTTGATTAGATAATTAATAACCTCTTTGGCAATGATGACTTTATGCTTATATCAGTTAAACTTGAAGTGTTACCAATTGCTTTTTGCTTGTTGTTAGTTGACTTTCTTCAAACACTGTGCTTGGCTAACTAACTAAACAAATTCAAGCCTACCTTAATTTGATTTTATTTGATATAATGATCAATAGCTTTGGCTTATGCTAATCATTCTCAATTTAATAATCGGTGAGCTTTTTGGCATATTGTTGATTCAACTTGAAGTATCATTGATGGCTTTATGCTTGTATTGGTTGAGCTTGAAATGTTACTGACAGTTTTTTACTTATTATCAATTGACTTTCTTCAAACAAAGTGCTTGTTAGACTTACTATATGAGTTCAAGCCTACCTTACTTCGTTTTGAAATGGTTAGCAGCCTTGGCTTATGCTAACCATCTTTGCCTTAACAATTGATGGCTTTTTTGGATTGTTGTTAATTGAAGTTGAGGTGTTGTTGATAGCTTTGTGCTTGTTTGCTAACTAACTATGCTTGATTCGAGTTTAGTGTGATTCAGACTTGGTTTTGGTTCAAATCTAATTTGATTTAGTTTTTTGTTTAGATTTGGTTTTGGTTCAAGTCTAATTTGATTCAATTCGATGTTCAAACATGATTTTGGTTTAAGACTGATTTGACTTGATATGGGTTAGGTTTGACCTGTTTAAATCCCCATGAACATTGGACTTGATCCTTATTGGATCCTAGTTTGACCCTTGTTGGGTTTTGGTTGGATCCCTAATTGATCTTGGTTCTAACCCTTATTAGGTCCTTACTGGATCCTTAATGTTCTTGGATCTAACTGTTATTAGATTCTTAAAGGAACCTTAATGGATCTTGGATCCAACGCTAAATGGATACTTATTGGATCTTTGATGGATTTTTAATTCTAATAGTTAATAGATCTTGTATTCAACCCTTGTCAAATTCTTATTGGATCCTTAATGGTTGGATTTAACACTTACTGAATTCTTATTGGATCCTTAATCAATTTTCGATCAAACCCTTGTTGGGTTCTTATTGGACCCTTAATGGATTTTAGTCCAACCCTTGATGGGTTCTTATTGTATCCTTAATAGATCTTGGATCCAACCCTCGATCTAACCCTTGATGACTTCTTGTTTGATCCTTAATAGATCATGGACCTAATCCTTAATGGATCTGGTTGTTAGATTTTTATTGGATCTTTAATGGATTTTGGAACAAACCCTTTGGGTTCTTTGTCCTCATGAATTTTAGATCCAACACTTGTTAGGTTCTTATTGGATCCCTATTGGGCTTGGATTTGATTCCTTAATGAGTTTGGGTTTTACCCATGTTGGACCCTTATTGGGTTTGGGTTCAAACCAAAGTGGTTTGGGTTTAATTGATCTTGGATCCTATTTTTGTTTATGATTTGGGTTTGACTTGATCCTAGTTTGAGTTCAAGCTTATATCTTATTGATTTTTGGTTTTTGGTTCAAGGTTGGGCCTGATTTTGTTTTGATTTAAGTTTGGAACTAATTTAGTTTTGTTTCATGCTTAGACTTGATTTTGGTTCTTGCCTAGGTTTAGACCTAATTTGATTTCAGTTCAAGTTTACACTTGATTTTGGTTCTAATCCGTGTTTAAACCTGATTTGATTTTGGTGCAAATTTGGACCTGGTTTGGTGTTGGTTCAAAACTAGTTTCACTTGATGAAGATGTGGTTTGAACTTGGTTTAACCCAATTAGGGTTAGGTTGAAACTCAATTTGCCAATTAAAGTTTGGTTTGGACTTGATTTGACTTGATTAGGGTTTGGTTTGAGCTTAGTTTAACCTGATTAAGATTTGATATGAGCCATTTTAATTTGGGTTGAATGCAATTGGGGTTATGATTGAACTGATTTAATTTAGGTTTGATGCATTTTAGATTTGAGTCCATTTTTAATTTGAATTCTGTCCATTTATTTTTTTATTTATTTAGATTCATTTGATGATTCATTTGAATTAGGTCAGTTTACTTAATTTGGCCAAATCAGCTTACTTTATCTAATTAAATTAATTATTTTAATCAATTTACTTTAACTGATTTGATTTAATTGATTTGAGAACCCACAGGTTGTTCATTGATTAAATGACTTTTACAAAAGCCTGTGGGCTATCTCTGAGTCCATTTGACTTTTAGGCAGATACTTATGTTGGCATTGAATTAACTTGACTTTCAGGGGAGCTCACTGGCTCGCCTTCAATTAATTTGACTTTTACACAAGTCTATGGGTCAATCTTGAGTTGATTAGACTTTCAAGTGAACTAGAAAATTCACTATAAGGTGATCTAAGTTTTACATGAGCCAGCAATATGGCCTTGAGTTGATTTAACCTTTAGACGAGCCTGCAGACTAGATTGAGTCAATTTGACTTTTAGGTAAGCCTGAATGTTGGCTTTGAGTATATTTGCCATTAAAGCCAACTTTCTTAGAGTCGATTTGACTTTTGTTCAAGCTCATAGGCTGACCTTGAGTTGATTTAACTTTCAAACAAGCCTATGGCTAGGATTGAGTTGCTTTGAATTTTAGGTGAGTTTGTAGCTCGCTTTGAGTTGATTTGACTATTGAACAAGCCCGTAGGTTGGCTATGAGTTGATTTGACTATCCAGTAAGCTCGTGGAGTAGCCTTGATTGAATTTAACTTTCAAATGAGCTTGCCAGGTAACCTTAAGTTGATTTAATTTTTAGGTGAGTCCGTCGATTGATGCTAGGTCAAATTGACTTTCAGATGAGCTTGCAAACTAGCCCAAGATTGAATTGACTTTTGGACGAGCCCATTGGTTGGTCCTTAGTAAAATTGATTTCTAGATAAGTTTGTAGGCTAGCCCTAGATTGAATCTTGAAAATTTACAATTCGAGCTAAGAATAAGGTTTTTTCTTTATTTTTCCTTTTTTTTCATTTTTTAGCAACTTTTTTATTCTTTTTATTTTTCTAGGAATCTTTGCTTCCTCCTTTCTTTATTTTCTTTTTTTCAGCAAATTTTCTTCCAATTTTGTCTTTTTTCCTTCTTATCCATTTTCTTCTCCTTTCTTCTTCACCAATATCATCAAAATGTGAAATATTGTTGCCCTTTGTAGTTTTTATGATGGCCAAATCATGTATTTAATAGTTTTTTAAGTTATATTTCTTGTATTTTCACAATGGCCAAGGTTGTAATGAAATTTAAGATCATGTGGAGGTCTCAAAGTGGAGATGGATATGAAGATGAATATAAGCATTGAGGCATGATAGTGATTTAATGAGCATGGCTTGAAGATGTGGATGACTTCAAGATGGCTGAAGAAATTGACTTGATTCTCTATGTTTATATTTTTATTTTTTCTTTAGTTGATTCAAAGATTTGAATTTATAAACCTGTGTTTTAGAGCTCTTGATTGATACCCTAACTTAATTAGGAGTGCCTCCATCAACTTACATTTTTTCCAACATACATTTTGAGATGGTATCAAAGAAGCTGAAGTTGCAGATAATCTTGTTAAGATATTTTGTTATTTTTGGTTGCCCAAACCTTATGATTCGGATGCCCATACCTCTCAAAAATCACTAGATTTTACTGACTGGTTTAGATGCCTGAACCTTATGGTCTAGATGCCTAAAGTTCTTAGATGGAGATTTTCACTCTATTCAATTTATAACTTTGGTTGTTTGTCCTTAACCTCAAATGCCCAAAGTTGAGGGTTGGGATGTAAGAACTTGTGTTCTAATCACTTGATTTTATAACATCACCTTTTAATAGCTAGTCTTATTCGACCATTAGAGTAGTTTGAAGAGCAAACTTTAGTTCCATGTGTCTAAACACGGCAAAAAAACAACCATAATAGATAGTTTGCTCTCCAACAATTATATAATAGATTGGAGCTTGTTTCTAATGCAACTTTTACATTTTTGATCATTCTTTGAGTAAGATAATAAGCTTCCTCAAGCCCTCTAACTTTATATGAGCTCTAGATCTTGATTTAGCTTTCAAATCTTCTTTGCTTTGTACTTAAACTTGAGAGACACTTGTAGAGAGGCAAAATTATAAATCATTTTTCTTATTTTCTCTTGTAAACACTCATTGGGTGCTTAGAGCATGCGAGGGACAAAACTTTAGTATTGGAGTGCCTTTTACTTAGTTGGAGCAAGGCTTGTATGAGGTTGACTTCATTGACTAAGTAACATCACTAATAACATAATTCAAGTCCTGAAGGGTAAGGTAAGAACTGTGAAGTAGGTGTAGTTTGTTATTGAACTACTTAAAATTGTGTTCCTCTCTTCTTCTTGCTTATTTTTCATTTTTACATTTGTCATTATTATTGCTTTGTGGACTTGTGTGATTTTGGTTTGTGAATTGAATTAGTTTTGAAATTGAAAATTGCATATCATTTTTAAAAACCTAATTTACCCCCCTCTCAAGTTGTTTTTTGATATTTAATTAATATCAAAGCCTAGTGCTTTTTATTTTTTGTTTAATATCCTAGAGTTTCTGATCTATTTTTTTTGGTCAATTTTCGTGTTTCATCATCTCTCTAAAAGGAATAATCCACTGCTAGACCTCCTCTTTTCAATAACAATCATTTCAATTATTGGAGATCACATATTTGCATTTTTATTAGAGCCATTAATTATCATTTGTGGCATATAATGGAAGAGGGAGATGCTCCACCCACCAAGTGAATTGATAGTGTGAGGATTCCCAAACCGAGAAGTGAATGGAATATGATCGATAAGAAAAATAATTTCTTAAATGACATAACTATGAATATTTTGTATTATAATCTTAATCCAAAAGAATTTAATTATATTAGTATTTATAAAATAGCTCATGAAATTCGGCTTTGCCATGAGTTACCCATGAGGGAATTGGGCAAGTAAGAGAATCTAAAGTTGATAATTAGTTAGCCAATATGGAGTTTTTAGAATGAAGCCAAATGAGTATTACTAAAATATTTACTCATTTTACTAATATTATTAACACTTTAAAATATCTTGGTAAAACTTACACTAATGATGAAATAGCGAGAAAGATTTTAAGATACCTTCCTAGGTCATGAGATCTAAAGGTGACTGACCGCCAATCAAAAGGCTAAAGATCGCAACAAACTACCATTGGAGGAGTTTTTGGATTACTCATCACCTATGAGATGACTATGGAAGATCAGATTTAAGAGAATGATGAGGACAAAAGAAGAAAGCATAGCACTCAAGGCAAAGGAATCAAATGAGGATGATGAGGAATATAGTGATGAGAACATGACTCTTCTTACAAGAAAATTCAAGAAATTTTTTAAGAAAAGGCATATTCCAAGGAGACCTAGGAGGAATGATAAGAGCAATAATAATGATGAAGATGAGGATGTTCCCATATGTTTTAGGTGTAAGATGTTAAGACATGTGAAAGTTAATTGTCCTCTCAACTCTCAATGCAAGAAATTCAAAGGGAATAAAAGAAGGCAATGGTGGCTGTTTGGGGTCACTTAGAGGTTGATAGTGAAGAAGTATCATCCATAGGACAAGTTATAAACTTATACCTCATTGCCATTAAGGACAAGTTATGTGATTTATTTTTGATGAATTACAGATGCATTTGAAGATCTATATTCGAGGTCTGAAAAGTTACTCCTCAAACTTGCTACATTGAAAAATAAATTGATTTCGCTTGAAAATGATTTTGATTTTTGAAGTCTTCTAAGAGCTCTTATGATTATAAAAAAGATATTGAGTTTCTTCAAAAGGAAAACATTGCTTTAAAATATTTCAAAGCATTTTTTGATTACAAGAAGGATCTTGACATATTCCAAAAAGAAAATGTTGATTTGAAAAAGACTTTAGAAAACTTCTTTCATGGCAATAGTACTTTAAATATGATTTGAAAAGCTAAATAAATGTTTCGGACAAACCTAGACATGGTTTTATATCTTCTTCAAAATCCAAAGTTATAAAGTCTATTTTGTGAAGACTTCAAATCTCAAATATTTAAAATTGAAATACAATTATTGTTGTCATCATGGATGCTCCTCCTCTAATTTAAGAGAAATTCTTCTCTAAAGCAATTTTGGGTACCTAAGAGGATGATAACTAAAGTCAAAGAATTCAAATTTATTTGGATTCCTAAAGCCTCTCTAACTTGAGTAGTTAGGGATAGCTATAAGTGACTCATAAGCCTTAACTTGCTACATATTTATGGTTATTTTTTTAGCAAAAGTAAGATTTCTCCTTTAAATAGTTTTATTATCTTGAAACTTGTACCTTTTGTTCTTAATTTAATATTATTATCACATTTTTGTTTTATTCTAATCTTGTGGACCCATAATTTAGATGGATACCAACTCAATATTCTTAATGTTATAGCTTTGACTCCACTCCAAGGATCAAAGTGAGAAATAGTTTCTTGATAGTTGATGCTCATAGCATATGACACAAAATCTATCCATATTTATAGAGTTAAGAGGCAAGGATGGAGTATATATAACATTTGAAGGTTATGGTAATGATAAAACCATAGGTATTGATAATATATCAGTTGGTTCATCTTTAATTAAGAATGCCCCCTTAGCATAATGTGCCAAGCATAATTTACTTTCTATGTGGTAAGGGATTCGATGTTTTATTCAAGTCAAATCATTACCTAGTTAGATATAATAATAATGTTATAGCTTTCATTGGTCATTTAGATGAAAATATATATACTATTGATCAAGATGATATAGAAAATGAAATGTGTTGTATCTTAAGATAGTAATGAATGACTTTAGTATTGAAGGCTTGGACATACAAGTATGGACACTATTGTTAAAGTCAACTGAAAGGAGCTAGTGAGAGGTCTACCCAAAGGCAAATTCATCAAAGATTGAGTATGTGATGTATGCTAAATGAGAAAGCAAGTGAATATTTCACACAAATCCAAAATGATGATAACATCATGAAGACAACTACAACTTCTTTATATAGACTTATTTAGAACAATTGGGACTACAAGATTAAAAGCTAAAAATTATGCTTTCGCTATAGTTGATAATTATTCTAGATTTAGATGGTTTTATTTCTTGCACATAAGAATGATGATTCTTGTAATGCATTTATTAGTTTTTTCAAATGTATTTCAAAATAAAAGGGATATATGATTTCCAAAATTTATAGTGATCATGATGGAGAGTTTGAAAATTATTTATTTAAAATTTATTTCATTGAAAATAAAATTGAGCATGATTTTTTGGCTCCTTGCATACCACAGAAAAATGATATTGTTAACTAGAAGAATAGGTCTCTTCAAGAGATGACTAAGGACATGCTTAATAAGTTCTCCTTACCCAAATATTTTTGGGTGGAAGCCATTCACATGACATACTATATCTTGAATAGAGTCTCCATTCATCCAATTCTTGACAAAATTTCATTTGAATTGTGAAACAACACAAAGCCAAAGATTGCATATTCTCATATATTTGATTACAAATGTTTTATTCTCAATACCAAAGATCATTTATCAAAATTTGATTAAAAATATCTGAAGGAATTTTTCTTGGTTACTCTTCAACTTCAAAATCTCATAGAGTTTCTAACAAATCATCTATGATTGTTGAGGAATCTATTAATGTAATATTTGATGAGGCTAATGCTCTTTTGGAGAAAAAAAATTGCCAATGATGATATAAAAATCTCCAAGAAGATGAATGAATTACAAATCATGGAACAAGAAGAGGGTAAATTAAGCAAGGGATCCAAAGAAAAGGAAGATGAAGATCAAGTGGATGAATCAAAGGAATAAAATGGAGACAATAGGCTCCCCAAGGCATGGAAGTTCAAGAAGAATCACCCGTAGGATCAAATCATAGGTAGCGTTGAGCAAAGGGTAAAAATGCATCATGCCACTAAATAAAATCTTCATAACATTGCATCTCTTTCATAAGTTGAGCCCAAGAACCTTAATAAAGCTTAAAAGGATGTAAGTTGGATTCTTTTTATGCAAAAAAAAAAACTAAATCAATTTGAGTGAAATCAAATTTTGGAACTTGTTCCAAGACCAAGTAACTATCCAATTATTGATAACAAATGAGTCTATAGGAAGAAGTTAAATAAAAAGGGCATCGTGGTTCAAAACAAGGCTACATTAGTACAAGATTTCAATTAAGTAGAAGCACTTGATTTTGATGAGACTTTTGCACCTGTTGCATGCTTGGAATCCACTCAAATTTTACTTGCTTTAAAAATTTTAAACTATTTCAAATAGTTGTCAAGAGTACTTTTCTAAATGGTATTTTATCCAAAGAATTTTATGTTAAACAAGCTCCTAGCTTTGACAATTCAGAATTTTCAAATCATGTTTTCAAATTAAGAAAGGCTTTATATGAGAAGTTAGGTTCTTTCTTGATTTCAAATAATTTTAAATGAGGATGTATGGGTACTACATTATTTCTTTTAAAAGTTCATAGGAATTTTTTAGTAATGTAAATTTATGTTGATGATATAATTTTTCGTTCTACTAATAAAAAATCGTGTGAAAGTTTTGCAAATGCTATGCAAGTTGGAGTTTGAGGTGAGCATGATGGGGGAGTTGTTATTCTTCCTTAGACTCCAAGTGTAACAATTAAAAGTGGGATATTCATCAACCAAGCCAAAAACATAAAGGAATTGATCAAGAAATTCAACATAGATGAAGCCAAGCTAATAAGAAGTCCACTAAGCCCTTCAACCAAATTGGATAAAGACAAAGATGCTGAAAAGGTTGATGAAAAATGGTATAGTGGTATAATTGGTAGTTTGCTTTATTTTACCACCAGTAGATCAGATATTATGTTTAGTATTTTTTTACGTACAAAATTCCAAGCATCACCTAGAAAATTACATTTAGTTGCTATAAAATGTATACTTAGATATCTTAATGTCACATTAAATTTAGGTTTGTGATTTCTAAAATTGATTGTTTGGATTTAATTGGTTGTTGTCATGCAGATTATGCCATATGTTATGTGGATAGAACGAGCACTAGTGGCATATACTAATTTCTTTGTAAAGATTTTCTATCATGGAGTTCTAAGAAATAAAATTATGTGGTTTTTTCTACTCTTGAAGCTGAATATGTGACCACTAGTTATTATTGTTCTCAAATTCTTTGGATGTGCTATACTTTTCTTGAATATGATTGTAATTTCTTGAATGTACCAATTTATTATGACAATACTAGTGCTTTACTTTGTCTAAAAAAAAAAATCTGATATTACATTCTCAATCAAAATATTTTTATATTTGACATCATTTCTTACATGATCATGTTTCCAAAAAATGATATTTTGTTGATTTCTATTGAAATCGAACATCAACTTGCAGCTACTTTTATAAAACCTATTGATGACATTTGATTTTGCCTTATTTAAAATGAGATTGGTGTTTTACATATTAAGTGAGTTGATTTCTAAAACTTATTTGATCTTTCTATTGATTGACAAGTTTGGATGCTCGACCAAGACAATTCAGATGCTCGAGCCCTAATAACACAAATGAGCTCTTATTTGGTTAACTTTCAACATCCAACAAGGACAATTCATATGTTCGAATATAAATTTTTCTACTTAAAACCCTAAGTAGCCCCCCAATCTAGTTCATTTTCTCACAATAGCACCTCTCTCCATTGCTCTTTGATAATCCAACATGCGTTCTCTGGCCTTTCCAAGCTTTCCCAATTGAATCCCCATCTCTCTTCCCTTCCCTCTCTCAGATTCAACTCTTCCCATTCACTTGCCTCCATGGTTCCATGGACCAAGGGCACGACAAACAAAAGGAAGAAGACCTCTAGTGAGGAAGTTGAATTCCCATCAAAATTTCATTTTGTTGCTTGTTGTATACGTTTTAGGTATAAGTATGCCTCATCAAGGGTTATTCCCACAAGAATTATTGATTTTGGGTAATTGGCCTTCCTAACCCTATTCAGGAGGATGGTTCTCTCTATTATCTAGTCATGAACCTTATAATAAGAAGGATGTACAAATCTTTTATTCCAATGCATCTTTTAATTATGGTCACACCACTCTTACTATCTAATAGGAAAAGTGTATGATGACTATTGATCTTGTATCTTCTTGTTGTCATTTTAGCACTTTCCATTAAAGAGGAAGAGTTAGTTTTGCCCAACAATGTCTAGTGTAGACCTTCTCCTTGAATCTAGAACTATGCAGAGACCATAAAAATGTTTGCTTCTATTAATCCGCCCCTCAGATCCTATGTCCTCTCCCAAATCCTTGTTGACACATAAGGTCTCATACATGGAGCTTTATCTCATTTATTCTATTCTTAGTGGGTGCCAGGTCAACCTTCCATATGTGATTCTCTGATACATCGCATAATATAGTACCCACTCCACTGCTATAGTAGGATGCCCTAGCATTATTACCATTATCCTTTGCCACTAGTGTCTCTACTTCTTCCCATGGTCCATTCCATAAATATACTCCACCTCAAACCTTCAACCTAGTCCCTTCGCACCAGATGGGATTCGGTCTTCTAGACAATAGAGGGGTTAGAGGCCAAGCTCCTAAACTTGGAGTATGAGAGGGTTCTCTTATTAATGCAGCCGATGATATTATAGAGCTAGGGGGAGCTACTAGAGGTACTACTACTGCTGATGCTAGTTCTTCTCATTCATCAGTTGATCAGAAACTGGAGGAGTTTTCTGAGTGACTGGTTTAGATCAAGGAGATACCCACTTCCACCTTCCATCAGGTTGCAAAGTTATGCACCACTTAGGCCAAGTGCATGGACCTTCTTGAGGAGATGATGCACTTGGTTTGGATCATTTTAGGGTTGCTCCATGTACTTAGTGGTGTTTGTATGTTTTGGACCCTATGTTTTTGACATGGTTATGTTATTGTGGGGTTTTTAGTTTCTATTTCTGACTTTATGTGAGGATGTCTTGGTTTATCTTATATTTGACTTATATCTTGGTTTATGTTATGTTTGGCATTCTCTATATTTTGGCTATGGACATAGTTGTGGATTAATGTATTTCATTTCTCACTACTATCTTTCAGACTTGATTTGGATGTGAATATAACTACTATTTCTTATATTTAAAATTAGTGCATTCATATCTTGTATGTATTGATTCATGTAAGTGTTGAGGTTTTTTTTTAACATTGATGTATTCAAAATGTGTTGCTTGTACCCTTTTCATTGATGCCAAAAGACGGAGTATATAGGAAGATAGTGTTATACATTAGATGAGATATGTTAAGAGTAAGGGGGAGTGTGCTATCTTTTGCTAATTATTAATTATATTCATATTCAAAGTGATATTTCTTATAAGTATACTCTAGTTAAAATATATTTACATTGTATAGATTTCATTGGACAACTGTAGTATTCATTTATTCATGTGAAATGTTTGTCATCATCAAAATATAGGAGATTGTTATCCTTTATAGTTTTGATGATAACCAAATCATGTATTTAATATTTTCTTGAGCTATGTTACTTGTATCTTAGCCAAGGATTTAATAAAGTTTGAGACCATTTAGAAGCCTCAAAGTGAAGATAGATATGAAGATGAAAATAAAGATTGAGGCACAATGGTGATTCAACAAACATGGCTTGAAAATGTAGATGCCTTAAAGATGGCTTAAGAAATTGACTCGACTCTCTACGTTTAGATTTTTACTTTTCTTTTAGGTCAGTTGAAGATTTGAATTATTAAACTTAAGTTCTAGAGCTCTTGATTGATACGCTAACATAACTTGGAGTGCTTTCACTAACTTACCTTTTTGAGATGGTATCAAAATGGCTGAAGTTACAGATAATCTAGTAGATTTTTTATTATTTTAGTCTCTTGAACCTCATAGAAAATTACTAGGTTTTACTGACAATTTTGGATGTCCAAACCTTATAGCTCAGACGTCTAAAGTTCTTAGACATAGATTTTTACTCTTTATTATTTGTAACTTTAATCATCTGTCCTCAACTTCGGATGCCTGATGCTATCTTCCTAGTGCTTGAACCTATGATATCACCTTATAATAGCTAGTCTTATTCGATTCTTAAAGTAGTTCAAATGATCAAACTTTATTTTCAAGCACCCGAATATGGCAGAAAATTGCTATAGCAGTTAATTTTTTTTCCCAATGACTATATAAGAGCTTGGAACTTGTTTCTGATAAAATTTTTACATCTTTGATCATTCTTTGAGAGAGGTAACATGCTTTCTCAAGCCTTCTAGCTTTACAATAGCTCTAGCACTAGATTTAACTTTCAAATCTTCTAACTATTGTACTCAAACATATGAGACTCTTGTAGAGAGGTAAAGTTGTAAATCATTTTCATCATTTTGGGTTGTAAATAGGAGTGTATGAGGGATAAAACTCCATTGTTAGAGTGTCTTTTGCTCAGTTGTAGAAAGATTATTATTGGGATTTGTAGTCGAAAATTCATGAATCACCTTATTTTTAAATAACACAAGAAATGAGAAGTAATACAATATAAAAAAAAAAATAAGAAGAGACATAGCAATATATGTGGTTCATTGAAAATTGGATTACGTCCACATGGGGAGCAAGAGATCCACTATCAAAAGGCTTTAAAAGAGTTTACAAGAAAGACTCTATTCTTTCTTGCCTGACTAAACTCTTCACCAGCCTCTGCGATACATCTACCTTCAGAGAAAATGTCTAAGAGAATATCACGAAAAATCACCAAGAAGCACTAGAAAGACCCACACACGAGAATCGATACTCTCTCTTTCTCTTCTCTCTATTTCTCTCTAGTTCAATCTCAACACTACACCACATCTAAACCCTATATATTATTATAGTATTTATAGGTCTTTAATTGAGTTTAAGTTTTACTCCAATTACAACTCCTAATATTATATAATAAGTATCCAAAATTAGAAATAAGTCCAAATCTAACTTTGGATTTCTACTTTAACTCAAACTTTAATTCAAGTTTGAGACATCCAAACTCAACATATTGTATAGGGTTCATTTCACTTATGAAGTGACATCATTAGGAAAGTTATTGGAGTCCTTAAAAGTGAGACAAAGGCTATGGGGTAGACATGATTTGTTACTGAACTATGTAAAATTTTGGTGTACTCTTCTCTTTACTTAGTGAAGGTGGCACTTTGTTTCACTTTTTGAAACTTGGAATCATCAATACGAGGGACCCCTCAAAATAGAGAAGGATGGGACAATCGAGTGACTTGCACAATTAAAGTTGTCCAAGAGTTTCTAAATTTTCCACCATTGGATTGAGCTGTAGTGGGGGAGTCAAGTCACTCAAAATCTCATTTGCAGCAGGTGAGAAAGGGCCTTGCTTTCCACTAGCAAGCCCTAGCTCTAGGATTGAGCCTCCTGCGTTCACAGATGCAGGAGTACCAGCCGCTAGCTACGAAAGTTGTTAGTTTTGGTACTTATGAGTTTTGGGACAATCTTTGTTATTATTGTTGATTTGTGGACTTAGATTTAATACGTTAATGAATTTGGGATCAACTTATGTTGGTTTATGTTCAGACCTTAATGGACTTGGGCACAAATTAAAGTTGATTTTTGTTTTTTGGTTTGACTTAATTTTGGTTTTAGTTTGACCTAATTTTGGTTTGAGTTTGACTTGGTCTTGATTCAAGTTTGATGTTATCTTGGTTTAGGTTCGATTTAATTCTACTTCAAGTTTTACCTTATTTTGGTTTATAGTGGACCTAGTTCTAGTTATGGTTCAACCTCATTTGCTGTAGGTTCGACCTGATTCTAGTTCAAATTCAATGTAGTTCTTATTTTGGTTTGACCTAGTTCTGGGTCATATTTGACTTGGTCTTGGTTCATGTTTGACCTAATTTGGGTTTGAGTCTAAGTTTAGTTTGACCTATTAGGGCTTAGTTTGAACTTGGCTTAATCCAATTAGAGTTTAATTTGAACTTGATTTGACCTAATTAGAATTTAGCTTGAACTTGATTCAACCCAATTTAGGTTTAATTTGAACTTAGTTTAACCTAAGTAGGGTTTAGTTTGAACCATTGTGGTTTGACCCAATTAGGGTTCTATTCAAAATTAGTTTAATTTTGAGTTGCCCGATTTCAACTTGATTGGAATTGGGTCTGAATTGATTTAATTTGGACAGACCTGACTAGGACTATGTTTGAATGGATTTTGTAACCTAACTCTGATTTTAAGTTTGACAAAAATTAGAGTTAAACTTCAGTATAATTCATGGTGAGTGGACTCCAATTTGAAGTATAAAAGGGTGAAAAATCAGGCCCTAATCGAACCTTGTTTAGACGATCAAGCTTGAGAGGCTCAAGTGCCTGAACCTCATAGGCCAAGCATGTCTGTGCCTAGCCGGATGACTGGTTCCTCAACCGATCATCTAGTTTAGGCATGATCTATAAAAATGAAAGCAAAATTTCTTTGAACCCTTCGAGAATAGACTAGATTTTCAAACAAAAAAGTTATAATCTTAGAATACATCAATCTAAGGTTCAAATATGGGGGTTATGACATGAATATATCCATCAAATCTTGAAATTAAATCCATCAATCACCAAAATTGGAGATCCTCTAAATCTTATAAAAAGAGGGCTAGGGCACAAACTTCATATAATTCATAATCAATTTTTGGGCAATCTCTACAGAAATCAAAGATGAATCTAAAGGCCAATTCTTTAGAGAGTTCTATACAAATTAAAGGAGGGGATTTGGCCATTGAGAAAGAGACAAAGAAGGAACCATCATGGGGGCAAATAGATGTAAGACTTTTTTCTCCTTTGCTTTTCCTTCCAGTTTTACTCTCCTATTCCCTTGTATTGACTATTGCTGCTCCTAAGCCCTTGTTGCCTGATGCTCTTGCTGCTCTTTGAAGGACCGAACCCAAGAGGACCAGATGTCCGAACCTCATTGGGTGCCTCCTTTGATTCACCAACACCGTGGCTGCTAATAGCTTTGAGCATTAGTACCTCTACCAACACTACAATCACCCACAGTCTCGTGCCTACTATTAGCACCACAACCACTTGCTGTTTTGTGTACCAACAAACATTCATCACCACCGTAACCACCTACTGCCTCATGTGTCAATAGAACTCCACCGACACGGTGGTCACCCACGGTCCTTTATGTAGTACAATACTATCACTCTTGAAACTCGACTTTTAAATCCCTTCATGGAATGCTTTAAAGACGAGGGAAAGATGATAATAAGAACTCATTTGAACTAGAACAATAACAAAAAGAACTAAATAATTAAAATTCACAATTAAACTATAGACCAGCTCTTGGGCTCGCCGAACATCTTAAGCCAACCTTCGGGCTCGTCGAATGTCTTTAGCTAAAGCTTGAGCTCACCAAACATCTTAAGTCAACTCTCTGGCTCATGACCATTGGACTATAGGCTAACACGCGGGCTCACTGAACGTTTTAAACTTGTACTCAAGCTTGCAACTATTGAACCATATACCAACTCTTGGGCTCGCCAAATATCTTAAGCTAGCCCTCAAGCTTGCGATTATTGGATTATAGGCCAGCTTGCAGGCTTGCGACTCTCTGACTATAGGCTAGCCTTGGGCTCGTCAGATATCTTAAGCTAGCCCTTGGGCTTGCGACCATTGGACGCCTTCGAGCTTATTGTAATGTCATCGCAATAGTTTGAGGGTTCTCAAACCAAAATTATTGAATAAAATAATTGATTTAATAACTCAATTATGTTGAACTTAAGCTAATATAGCCAAGATAAATGAACAAAATCGAATCAACTCGAATAAAGCATCAAATATACCCAAACAGATAAGAATAAGTGAACTAAAATTAGCCTAGACTGATAGAAAAGCCACCAGTCAGCCATCCAAGGTTGTCTAGTTTTGTTGAACCTACAAACGACACTTTCACAATCAGTTGACTGATAGCCCAAGCGGTCCTCTCTTTCAAAGAAGAAACTAATGAATTGGACTTAGAAACCAATCCAAATCAAGCCAAGTTTTGACTGATCCAAAGCTCAAGACAATTTATAATAAAGCCAAGTTAGCCCAAAAGCACAAGTAAATCCAAATTAGGCTCTAATCAAGTTAAACAATATTTGAACTTAATCAAAATAAATTCTAATTGAATTCTAATTAAATCGGATCACATTTGGGTTAAGTGAAAATGAATCCAATTTGAGTTTGAACTAAGTCCCAATGGGCCAAGTCAAGATTCGAACCTAAACCTAATCAAGTTGAGTCAAGTCCCAAGCAGGCCAAGCCAAGTTCAAACCCAAACTCAATCGAGTAGAACCAAGCTTCAACTAGTTCAAGTCTGATCTAAACAAATTCAAATAGAACTAAGTTTGGTTATATTGAGTCCCATTAGGTGTTCTAGCAAAGCCATTGGTAGCATCTCAAACCTAAAATGGGTCAAAACCTAAATTGAAAATGGGTCAAAACCTAAACCAAAATATTGGACAAGCTTGACGAAGAGCAAGTTCAAATAGAACTAAACTGAATCAAACTAAGTCCTAATGAATATGCTATGAAAGCCTTTAGCAAAACTCCAAGGGCATGCCCAACCTCATGAGCAGTAGGGTAATGCAACCTGGCTGACTTGGGCTAGCACAAGTTTGGACAGAACTAATAATAAGTCAAAGTGTGTCCCACTAGGTGTAATCTATTAAAGATCCAATGGATACCTAACTTGTGACAGGATCTGAAGACCGATCAAGGTTAGTTGACACTAACTTCAAAGCTATTGACAGTACTGTGTACCAAATCACAACAAATCAAGAAAGGTCATTGATTATGAAATAAAAAATAATTAGCATAAACTAAAATTATTAGTCATTCTTTCAAAATAAATAGGATAAAAAGTAGGCTTGCACGTACTCACTCAGTTAGCTAGAATTTTCAAATTAAGATCAATTGACAACACACTTGAAGCCATAAGTCACCCTTCAAGCTAGTCAACCCCTAGAAGCAATTACTGATGCACTCTCTCAAGCTAATTAACCCTAGAAATAGTTGATAATGTACTCTCTCAAGCTAATCAATCTTAAAAGTAGTTGATAATGCACCTTCTCAAGTTAATCAACCACAAAAGTAGTTGATGATGCACCCTCTCAAGCTGATCAATCCCAGAAATAGTTGATGATGTACCCTCTCAAGCTAATCAACCTAAAAGTAATTGATGATATACCCTCTAAAGTTAATCAACTCTAAAAGTAGTTACTAATGAATCCCTAATCAACCTTAGAAGTAGTTGATGATATGCTCTCAAGCTTGCTGAACCCTGAAGCAGTTGATAATGTGCCTCTCAAGTTAGCCAACCCCAGAAGCAGTTGATAATATACCCTTTGAGAAAGCTAAACTTGTTAAACCATTGGTAATGCTATCAGAAAAAGGTAATTACCAATGCCCAAAGTTATTTGCCATACTTCAAACTAAATCCAACAAGTAATCAATAACGCCATCAAAAGAAGTTAAATGTGAATGCCAAAAGCTATCGAACTGCACTTTAGGGTAAACTAGACAAGCTATTAGTAGCACTATCAAAGAAGTTAATCACCAATACTTCAAGCCATTGGCCACACTTCAAGCTTGTCCTATTTTTATATGTTTAGTCCCATTGGGTGACATCACCAAATTAAGTCATCAACATCCACTGAGAATCAAGTTAAGACCCATCTGAGCTAAACTCCACATGGTCCATGACGCATAGAAGAAGAGTAGTAGCACACGTCAAAGCTTCTTCCTCCCTTCCTCTTTTTTTATTTTCAGATTTTTTATAATTTTAAAACTCATTATAAAGTAAGGCATGCTTTCGCATAAGCCGTGTATCACTTCTCAAATTAATCAATTCCATGTTTTCTTCTTTCTTTTGTAGTTCTATTTTTTATTAGTAAGGTTTCTCACTTTATAAGCTTTCTAATAATAATTTAGGTAATTAACAATACAGACATACAATTATTGAAAATTAATATTCTCACAACACCTAATTGCACACTTAAAATTATATATATATTGATTTGGCATCGAGATCGCTCCCTAGGGTCTCAGCCATCTAAGACTATTGATTTTGATCCCACAAATTTTGGCACACCCAATAGGACTCAATCTGACCCAATGTTGTTCTATTTGAATATGTTCAAGTCGGACTTGGGCTAGTTGAAACTTGGTTCAGCCCGATTGAGTTTGGGTTCAAACTCGACTTGGCCCGATTGGGACTTGATTCAACTTGATTGGGTTTTGATTCAAATCTCTACTTGGCCTAATTGGAACTTGCTTCGAACTCAACTCGTATGAAGTTTTACTTAACCTAAATGTGATCTGATTCAATTAGGATTCAATTTAAATTTATTTTAATTTAGTTTAGATGTTGTTTAACTCAGTTGTTCAAACAAGTACCTTGGGAGAAGAAACTCAACCTAGAATAATGGGTGATAGAATAAATAAAAAAAACTAATCGAAGCATACTTCATTAGGAAAGAGAAGTACCTAAACTAGGTAGCAAGAATTTTGCTAGTCAAAAAGAAAATTGATCAAATTTGCATTTGCATGGATTATAGAGACTTGAATAAAGCGTGTCTCAAAGACAATTTTCTATTATCAATAATAAAAATCATGATTGACAATACAACCGATTTCGAAATACTTGCTTTTATGGATAGTTTCCCAGGGTATAACCAAATCAAGATGGATCCTGATGATAAAAAATATACGACTTTCAAAATACCAATACAAGGTGATGCCCTTCAAGTTTAAAATTGTGGGTGTCATCGTAATCTAAATTTTCAATGACCTAATACACCGGCTAGTGGAATGCTACGTGGATGACTTAGTGGTCAAAATTAAGTCCAACGACAAGCACATCTATAACCTAAGAGTGATTTTTAATTGTCTTAAAAAAATACAACATGAAAATGAATAATATGAGATGTGCCTTTTGGGTATCATTAGAAAAATTCTTCAACTTTATTCTTAGATACCAAAGGATTAAAATCGATTCATCTAATATCAAAGCCATCTTGGATATACCAGTACTTAATAATTTGAAACAATTGAGAACATTTCAAGGCCAATCCGCATATATAAGGAGTTTCATTATCAGCTCTCTCATCAAATCATTTTAATATTAAAAATTGATCCAATAAATTACGTGATGACTAGGCCCATACTCACTGAAGAATTGACAATATTGGTTTTAGTCTCATGGAATACAATATTAAGTAAACTTTCCAAAAGGTAATTAAAGGACAAACCCTTGCCGATTTTCTTATATCTCATCTGGTACTAGATGACTCTCTATTGAGTTGTGAACTTTCTGATGAAGAAATCCTTTTCATTGAAAAAGGAGAATTCTATTGAAAGCTATACTTTGATGGGACATTATCTATCACACTAGAGATGAGGCAAAAGTTTGGGCAAATTAAAATAGATATTAGACTCATTTTCATCACTCTAGATGGAGGTATTTTGTAATATTTCTACTCCCTCTTAATATCATGCATAAACAATGAAGGTAAATGCATGACTCTAATTGTAAGATTAGAGATGACCCTCAATATGGAGATACCTCTATATTTTTAGAAACTAACATAGATTGTCAGAAATCTAGTGCATACTGTCCAGATGTATCTTAGGATTACATTAGCTATATTCTGCTCAGGCTACAGGAGAGATTACTTACAATGGCTTCAAACTAGAGGAGTTTGCTCCTGAAAAAACAGCGGCTTATATTTGCCAATATGATGTGCAGATTCCTGAGTTGATGGTGAGGGAAGTAATTGATTTCTCTGCAAGATGTCAGGGAGTTCAATGTAGAGCAGGTAAAAACAAAAGTTTGCAAATATAATGTCAAGTACTCGAGAGCAAAAATAGCTTACATGCTTCTAAAACCCTAATGTACAAAAGAAACCTTGAGGGAGGTGTGCAAACGGGAACAGCTAGCAGGAGTTGTCCCTGATCCTGAAATAGACACCTTAGAAGGTAATTTAGGTGCTAATTAAAATATATTTCTGCCTCAAATTTTCTGCGCATTCAATTGCCTCATATGAATATGTATGTGAAATTCTGTGTCTCCTCTCAACTGTTATTCCTAAAAATCAATCAAGAACAGAAAAGTTCCAAAACTAGAAGGGAAAGCTAGCAATTTACCAGAAAACGATAGAAAATTCAAAATGCTCTCTGGATAAGACACAGGCTTCTAGGAACATGTTTGTGGAATGAAAAAGGAAATGGAAAAAATTTTACTTTTCGGTACACAAGCTTGTCTATAGACAGCTCTTAAGTGACAATTGCTATAATTTATTTGACAGGCAATCTCTGTTGAGGGTCTACAACAAAAACTGCAAACAGATTACATTATGAAGGTATCTCCACCATAGAAGTTGATCATTTGGCCGTGAAGGGTGCAAATAGCAGTAAAACCCCAAGTCATGAACAAAGATCAAGACTACAGCTTTTTGCATCACTTTTCATAAGAATTTCTCGTTTTCTCTTGCCTTTTTTATTCATAACGTCTTTTGAATCTTAGATCCTTGGACTAGATGTCTGCTCAGACATAATGGTCGGTGATGGAACGAATAGAGGGGTTTCTGGTGGTCAGAAGAAAGATTAACTACAGGTAATGAAAGTTGGATAAATATATCACATGCTACTAATCTCATGCATTGAAAACCTGCCTCAACTAAATTTGTACAGTTCCACAACATTATCTGCAAAACTATTTTGGAAAACTGAAGAAAAAACTATTGAAAGGAATTGACTAACCGACCTCCATGACATTTGCTTGCACAAAATCTAACTTCTCCAGGTAATCTTTTTTTTCTTCTGGCTATTTGTTGCAGGTGAGATGATGGTTGCTCCAAGCAGAGCACTTTTTATGGATGAAATATTGACTGGCTTAGATAGTTCAACAACTTTCCAGGCTATCTGTTGTGCAAAACTATTGGTACACATCACAGAAGCAACTGCTGTAATCTCACTTCTCCAACCAGAGCCCGAGACCTTCAACCTTTTTGATGATATTATCATGATGGCAGAAGGGAAGATCATATACCATGGTTCTTGCAGCCTTGTTCTCAACTTCTTTGAGCAATGTGGTTTTAAGTGCCCTGATAGAAAAGGAATTGCTGACTTCCTTCAAGAGGTATATTATTGAAGTTCATCAACCTGTGCCATATGTCATATCTTAGCATTGCAACCATTAGTAATTTAAACCTGTGCTCAGGTCCTGTCCAAAAAGGATCAAGCACAATACTGGTGCATTACAGACAAGCCATTTAGCTATCCTACAGCAGATCAGTTTTCTGAAATGTTTAAGAATTCCCATATTGGAAAGAAGCCAGATGAAGAGATGCTCAAGCCAAGTGATAAATCTGAATCTGAGAGAAATGCTTTATCCTTTAATAGGTATTGCCAGAGAAAGTGGGAAATGCTCAAGACTTGCATGGCTCGGGAATATCTGCTCCTGAAACGAGATTCATTTGTTCATATGTTCAAGCTAACTCAGGTGATTGCTTGCTTCCTTTGTAGTCATTTTCGTAAGTGATATTGGTGCTTATGGGTAACTTGCCTTGAAAATTTTGTTTCTCCTTCTTCCTCAGCTTGTAATTGTCGCACTTGTAACCATGACTGCATTTCTGCAAACAAGAATTGGTGTAGACCTGGTTCATGCAAGTTATTACATCGGCTCTTTCAATTATACAATCATCAGACTTGCGGCCAATGGAATTGCAGAGTTAACACTTTCCAATTCTAGACTATAAATCTTCTACAAACAGAGAGACTATCACTTTTATCCTGCATGGGCATACTCGATTCCAGCTTCTATCTTGAAACTCCCTATGTCATTCATGGAATCCTTCATCTGGACGGCTCTAACATACTATGCCATTGGTTATAGTCCTGACGTAGAGAGGTACTATGTCCTTGCTTGATGTCTTTGTTGTCTAAACAGTTTCCCTTACTCCACCTAACTTGATCTATTGTCGCATAGGTTTTTCTGTCAATTCCTTCTACTTTTCATTCTGCATCAGACAACGACTTCCCTCTTCCGCTTGATAGCTTCGCTTTCCAAGATGACAATAGCTTCTCAATTTAGAGGCCAAGTGGTCTTGTTAATATTTCTCATGTTTTCGGGATTTATTCTTCAAATTATGTTAGAAATTCTTGATTTTTTTTGTTTGTCTAAAACAATGGAAGTAATTTAGGTTGGCCCTGCATTGGTTAGCATCTTCCCCATCATGGTTGCATTGGGGTTTCTGGCTATTGCCATTTTCCTATGCAGAGATCGGTTTAACTAGTAATGAAATTCTTGCCTAGAGATGGCAAAAGGTAAGTCAACTTGGCAATTAGTAACCATATAATCAGATACACTCACTGGCACTCATCCAAACTCCACTTCCATTACTGTTAATAGAAGACATTGGAAAACTTAACTGTGGAGAACAAATTCTTCAAAGCCATGGACTTAACTTCAAAGGGCACTTCTATTGGTTATCAGTGGGGGTATCGTTTGGATTCACACTGCTTTTCAATATAGGGTTCACTATGGCGTTAACCTTTTTGAAGAGTAAGATTCTAAGCTGGATTTTAAAAAATGAATTTGACCTATACACCTAGTGTGAAGTTTGTGACACGTGCAGATGCAGGAACTTCTCAAGCAATTGTTTCCTCTGAGAAACTCTCCACATCAAGAGGAGATTTTGGTAGTCAATCAGAGCAGGACACAACTACTGTACCTTCAACAATTGCTGCAAAAGCAAAAGGGGATGAGATCAACTCATTCCAATTTCCTTTTTTTTTTTTTGAACATGGAGACATGATTAAAACAAAAATCCTGTGCATAATTCATGCAGGAAAACCAACATATTTAGCTAATAACTTGGTTGACATGAATGAGTTCTAAACATTACAAATGTCTGGAATTTCAGAAAAACATAACGGAGGTATGTATTGATAGTTGTGTGTGGATATAAATGTGACAAAGATATCAAAAATTTTCTGTATGCATGTTGAATTGTCCATACCACATAATGAACAATCTAAGAGTAAGAAAAAAATTAATATAGATAATGCTATTATGGTTAACTAATTTCACACATGTTGACATTTCCATGCAGAAAGCAACATAAGAACCATATCATCACAGAATAATACTAATATGTCAAGCAGTTAAATACTAAGAAATAGTCTGATAAAAGATATAGAAAAACAGTTTTTGCTAGTAAATATTCACTGGTGGAAATCCAAATAAACCTTCAGCAACTTCCTATCAAAAGTTTGGAAGAGTTCCATTCAAATGTCATATCCTTTTGATAATGTTGGATTCATTCAAGCATTAGATGTGAGACGCAGCCAAAAGTAATTGGCTTGCTAACTTTAAGTGATATCATTGGATGTCATGTTTAATCACACAAGTACAACGCACATACCTTTTGAGCCTTTGACCATAACATTCCAATATGTACAATATTTTGTAGATGTACCTCAGGTAATCGTTTTCCAAATGCAAATTCCAACCATTTGATTGAGAAGTAGTTGTTTCAGCTAGTTTCTTTTCACTAACCACTATGTTTTCTTCCTTACTGTTAGGAAATGAGGGTACGAGGGTTTGCACATAGAAGACTGCAACTGCTGCAAAATATCACTAGTGCCTTTAGGCCTGGTGTGCTAACTGCTTTGATGGGTGTTAGTGGAGCAGGGAAAACTACTCATGGATGTTCTGTGTGGAAGAAAAACTGATGGTACTATTGAGGGAGAGATATGAATTAGTGGTTATCCTAAGATTCAAGAAACATTTGCTAGAATCTCAGGTTATTGTGAATAAAGTGACATTCACTCACCACAAATTACAGTGGAAGAATCAATATTGTATTCAGCCTGGCTGTGTCTACCACCTGAAATTGCCTCACATACAAATATAGGAAGTAATGTTTACAATTAGTACATGAACAAAACCACGAGTGCTACTTTAGATGTGTTATGCAAGTGACAAATCTACACCATTCGTATGTTCCACAGCATCAGATCATCTATAAATTACTCATGGGATTTACATGTTCCTTCTTCTATGTTCTTTGTTCTTTCACATGTGCAGTGCCCGAGAACTACTGGTGTATGATTTGGCTAGTTGCATTATATAAAATTCTTGCATACTTTTGAAAAATAGGAGTAAAATAATGCCTTCTACTGATCAAGATGATCATCTGAGAATTTTTTGAACAGGAGTTCGTGCAAGAAGTTCTAGAGACAATAGAGCTGGACATGATAAAAGATGCTTTAGTTGGAACTCCAGGTATGAATGGTTTATTAACAGAACAATGCAAGCTCCTGACAATAGCAGTGGAACTTGTGGCAAACCCATCTGTCATATTCATGGATGCACCCACATCAGGTTTAGATGCTGGAGCAGCTGCCATAGTCATGCTGTAGCAAGGAATATTGTTGATACTGGAAGAACAATAGTTTGTACAATCCATCAACCAAGCATTGATATATTTGAGTCATTTGATGAGGTATGAGTCAAACTAGACCTAATTTTTTTTATATCTTTTGGCATGACATATAGCTATCCAAATGTCGAGTTAGTGGTCACACATATTTTTACTCACTGGGAAATATATAATGCAAAAATAGTTCTTCAAAAATGTCATAATAAAACACTGCAGGGTATTGTCATTCATGTAAATAGATAATCAAGAGGACTGATTACAAGTTGCACAGAATTCATTGACAGCAACACCAATATATAGGCCAGAGGATTAGAAGTCCCGGTTCCCTTATTGGGCTTGACTATGGACCCAATGCGCATATATATACGTAAATCGTAACAGAGTCCATGACTAAATAAGCAGTCCGGATAGTGCTAAACATAGTAAGCAGAACGCGTCCTAAACAGAAATTAAATATAACTAAGATATACTTCAACACCCCACTCAAGCTGGAGCATATATCAAGCATCTCCAGCTCAGAGATAATAGTAGCCACCCGATTTCTTCTCAGTGCTTTCCTGAATATATCTGCCAACTGATTCTTATCCTGCACTAATGGACTAACCTGCATCCTGCACACCTTTTCTCCAACAAAATGTAAGTCTACCTCATTATTTTTTATTCTTTCATCAAATAATGGATTGCTTGAGATATGAATTGCTGTCTGATTATCACAGAAAAATGGAGTAGGTTCTGAAACCCGAAGCCCTAATTCCTTCATCAGTGATTGCAGCAAAAAGAATCTCACACACTAATAGTGCAATAGCTCTATACTCAGCTTTTGCACTCGACCTTGCAACAATAACACTCTGCTTTTAACTGCTCCAGGTCACCTGGTTACCTCCTATAAAGATGCAGTAAACTGAAGTGGATCTTCAATATGGAGAACCAGCCTAGTCTGCACATGAGAATCCCATAATCTTTAGATGACCATCAGACTTGTTACAGAGACCCAAACTTGATGAGGTAAAGCTGCAATTGGCGTTTGAGGATTCAACCTCAGAATTCTGTTTGAGAAACATTAGCCCAGCTTGGTTTTCTTGTGATCATCCAACACTTATCAAAAGTGTGGTTGATTCTATCATACTTGTTACACTTCAAGTTTGTCCTACCTCTTCCTTGACCACCATGACCTCCATGGTTTCCTCTTCTACCATCTCCATGGCCAGAAAGCTGGCCAAAAGATGTCCATCTCCACCACAAAGCATAGCAGCTTCATTGCTTGAAAACCGAGGTTTTTGGATACTTAGAGATATACCCTCTATAGTATGGAATTCATAGTATTAAGCAAGGTTTTATAACTCGGTATCGGTTTCGGTTTTGGGACCCAGCGAAATCGATACGTTTCGACCGTTTCGATTTCAGTTTCGGCCGAAAGAATTTTTTAAATTATTAATTGGGTGTTGACCAGAGTTTGACTATATTTTGACTGTATTTTGACTTCAAATTAAAAATACGATAAAATATTGAAAAAAAATTTGAAAAAATTTGAAAAATTAAGAATGAATTTAGACTTAATTTTACCATAATATTAAATATTATTTAAGCTAATTAAAATTAATTTTGATAGTTAGTCACTGATGTAGTTTACTTTTAATATATATTAGTGTATTAAAAAAACATACAAGAAATAATATGAATATGATTAAAATTTAAAAATTAACATAAACACATTTAACTTTTTATTAAAATATATTTCACACATACATAATTTATAAATTCTAAGATAATACAGCTAATCATCATAATCATCATCAGTTGAGTTTGGAACATCTGGGTGTGGAATTACAAATTCAGTACCTGGATGATCCGGACGAGCATTTGTAGGCATACGAGCCAGAACAACTACCTCTGCGCGATCTCGTGGTAGCGGTTCTGAAGTATAACCATACATCGAAAGTCCAAAATGAAAATAATAACCATATTGATTGACAACACATAGTAAAAAGTGGTCCAATAACCCATGAGAAATAAATATCACACTGTGCGAAGTGTTCAGGGTAAATTGCGGCAAGACGCTGATTGATAGCTTCAAGTGAGCCTTGTTGAGAGGCACGATAAATTTGATCATTGACTCTTCTACGGTCTTGTAATATCTGCTCAATTAAGCCTTGTCCAAGTAGATCATAGGCCGAAGGTGAAATTATTCTATGATAAAATATAAGTTTTTGGCGAAGAATTGACATAATTATTCTTCCTGTTTGCAGTGTCACTTAGTCTGGAACTGTAATATAATAATCCGGATTTACCATTATCTGTTTCAAAAATAATTATATTATAATTGTCAATATTTATGAACATAAAATAGATAATAAAAAATACGTTAGAAGGAAAAGATTACAATTTATTGTGCTAATCAAATAGATAAATTATCATGCGATAAAATAAACCATATAGACATTAAATTTAAATGTCATAAAATTACAATAAGATATCAATTTAAGACAATGATGAAAGCATCATTTCATAGATGATATAAATTCACGTCTTATAACCACATGCTGTTCCGAGGTGGATCTTGAAGAGATTGATATTCTTCATCACCATACTCATCAGTACGATGGAATTGTGATCGATAGTATTGTTCAGCATGCGGATAGTACGAAGTCGTATGATCCTGCATTGACTGATGATATCCTGGATTGTATGAAGACATCTCGCTCTGATAACCGTCATAGTAGTTAGAGCTCGCATTATCTGTTGGACCTTGATTGACATCTTGCCCACCATGTGAATCATATGGATATTGTGGCACATAACCGCCATATAAATTAGAGTCAAAAAACTCATTTACTTCATACTGTGGAACAGATGAAGATGAGTCGTCATATTGTGATTGTTGAAAATTGGCGTCACTAGCTGTACCACCATTGCTACTATCACTTATATCAGAAGTATTATGCATTTTTTTAGCTTTTTCTTTCGCTTTTTCGTCTAAGAGACGGCGAATAGCTTCTTGTGTATCAGGATGATTTAAGACAAGTTCTTCTCTTTCTCGAATCCACTCTGTCAGAGGATCATCATCTTTGAATATGGTAGACAAGTCGATTACCTTATCCTCTAGTGATCTTCTCCTCTGTAAGTTTCGGGCTCTTAAACGCATGTTATAATGACAGAAAACAAGTTTATCTAATTTGTCCATTTTAAGTCTGTTTCTCGTCTTCGTATGGATCAATCCAAAAGTTGTCCAATTCCTCTCACATTGTGAACTTGAAACAGTTTGACTTAAAATTCTGATGGCTATCTTTGCAAGATTAGGTGCTGCATGCCGTCCGTAAATACTCCACCATCTAACTGTAATTTATGAGAAAAAATTATTAATAAGTTGATATAAATTTAATTAGCAAATATGTAGAATTATTGAATATCAACTATAACAGGAGTATCACCCCTAATAGCTACAATTGCTTATTGTGTGCCGAAGTTCTTGACTTTATTTTTGAAATCGTTGGCCTGTTTAATGAACGTACTCAAGTTAAGAATTTTCTTAATTATGTAAAAAAAATTTAATACATAATTTACCTCGCACAATGCCAATATTCTTGTTCTCATATCTCGCTCTATCCGCTCGATTACCTTCTGTAGGTTTTTGAGAATGGTATTACTATTGTTGACCTCATCGCCATATTGAAATATTGGATTTAGAAAGTACCCTACAAGATGATTAAATATGAATCAACAATAGTATCATTATAAGTTATAACTTAGTAAAGTGGTATAAAATGACTCTTTACTCAATTACCTGCAGCATGAATATTTTTGGATAATGTTTTGTCCCAACGATGATCAATAATCTTCTCCCATTTGCAAAATTCAATTGTTCCTATATATCGTCTTATTTGCAATTTTGCTCGTTCTATTGCTTCATATAAGAACTCCATCTGCGAATGATCATCTGAGTCAATAATTCGAAGCACTTTAACTAATGGACTGAAGATTCCTATTACTTTTTCAACTGATTCCCAAAAACTTTCGTCTATGACTTGATTGTAAAATTTTTCAGAAAGTATTTTCTTGAACCGTTTCAATCCCAAATAATGTGCATCATATTCTTCACTGGTAAATAATCTCTTCAGTGCCTGTCGGTGAGTATATAGGGAATCCAAGGAGATAAATTGTATAGCAAATCGAGTAATGCCTGGCTTGATAATCTCTCATCCCCGTGTTTTCTTTCTCATCAATTCAAGACACCAAGCATGATTATAAATAAATAACGTCAACTTCTGACCCTGCTCAACCACTTTTCTAATATCAGGATCCTTATCCATATTCTTCAGCATTAAGTCAATAGAGTGAGCTGCACAAGGTGTTCAGAAAAGATGTTTTCTTTTTTACATTAACTTTTTCCCAGCATATGCCAATGGAGCTGCATTATCAGTTACAATTTGTACCACTCTTGATTCCCCAATCTCCTCAATGACACTATCAATCAGATGATATAAGAAATTACCAGTCTTCGACTCCCCTGTTATGTCAACTGACTTGAGAAAAACGGTCCCTTCAGGACAATATACTAAAAAATTTATCAAATTTTTACTGTTTTATATTTTTCATCCATCACATATCAATGTACATCTAAATTCATCCCAATATTTGTAGAAGGTCTGGATAAAAGCATTCATCTCTTCAATTTTAAGATTCAGATGCTTTTCAGAAATTTCACGAGAATTTGGTGGAGGAACTCCTAAGCCAACCTCTTGAGCAACACATATCATTCTATGATAGTAACCGTCATCTACTAAATGAAATGAAATATGGTTGTAGAAAAAAAATTTCGATACTGCCCTACCCAACCACTGTTTTGCCTTCCGAAAACCAGTTGATGCTGTTCTCAAATTTATTTGAGTATCATCTCTTGGTTTCAATAGAAATGGGTCAATTGGAGAAATATTTATAGATCCGATGTCAGGAAGATGAAAATCCCCTCTTACTCCTGAAGGGGCAGGTGTGTGTCGTTGTGTACGTGGCTCTCTGAAACTAGTAATTCGACGATCACGAATTGTGTCGGAAGTACCAGCACCACCTTGAGTTTCCTCGTACAATTTTTGACTTTCGCAAAGTACTTCCTGAACCTCAGAATCATCGTCTTCATCATCAGAAATTTTCCTGGGATCTGGATTACAGCGGTTGAGAAGTTTCTCCTCAAAGTGTGATTTTTTGGCCTTATCCTTTCTTCTAGTTTCTCTGCTGGTTTGTACAATTACCCGAAATGTTTGTCTCACTTCATTCGGGGCTTTCTCACATGGCCGAACTGAACCAGTGACTCCTCCTAAATGCTCTTTTAATCTTGTAATTCCAGAACTAAACACACGACCACACTATTTGCAATGAACTTTACGATTTTCTGCATCCACTAATTCACACTATTACCATGCAATATCATCATCGCGAGACGTGTTTTGCCTTGGAGCCATATGCAATACAATAGTAGCAATGATATAACAAATGTTGGCCGAAGAAAATTTACCTATGATTAAGGAAAAAAACCCTATTTTCACAATACATAATTTAATAAATAATTAAAAAGTAACTAATGTACACAACAATAAATTATTTTATATTTAGGATATAAGCTTTAGGGTTTAGGATTTACTAACCTATTTCTTGATTTATTAGCTAATTTTCACGTTAATTTAATACGTAATACATAATTTAATACGTAAATTAATACATAGTACGTAATTTAATACATAATTTAATATTTAATACATAGTGTACTACGTAATACATAATTTAGTACATAATACATAATATAATACAGAATTTAATACAAAATACATAATTTACTATTTAATACATAATACATAATTTAATACGTAATAGATACGACATAATTTAATACATAATTTTAATACCAAAAGTAATACATAATACATAATTTAGTACATAATTTAATACATAATACCTAATATATAATTTAATACATAATACATACTACATAATTTAATACATATTTTATTATATAATTTAATACGAAATACATAATTTAATACACAATACGTAATTAATACATAATATATTATTTACAATGTAATTTAATACATAACTTAATACATAATACATAATTTAATACATATTTTAATATAAAATACGTAATTTAATACATAATTTAATCCGTAATATATATTTTTTTACATAGTTTAATGCATAATTTATAAATTTAATACATAATTTACTCCATAAATTAATATTTTAATACATACTTTAATACAAAATACATAATTCAATACGTAATTTAATACATAATTGAAATAATTTAATACATAACTTAAATAATTTAATAATTTAATATGTAATTTAAATAATTTAACAATTTACTATTTTGATCCATATTTTAATACAAAATACATAATTTAATACGTAATTTAAATAATTTAATAATTTAAAATGTAGTAGCAAATCCAACTTAATTTTTGCTAATTGATCATATTACTGTTTCAATTTAGCTGATCCATAAGACATATACGCACAATGCAAATTGAGTAGATCCATAAGATATAAACAAGTAATAATAAATAAAAAACAAATAATTTGATCTTCCCTGTTTCAATTCAATTCTCAACATACATAGTATTTATGATACATTAATTATCAAACTGAAAATTTCATACATCTGCAACCGAAACAGAAATAGATTGTTAATCCACAAAACTCTTTCACTAAGATAGCAGAACACTCAAATAAAATCGTCTGTATAGTGCAAACATTTAGCTGTTTATACTAAGTATGTATAAGCCACAGGACCCACAGCCCATCCACCCGTGATTCATGGGTAAAAATAAAGTAATTAATTAATCAATCAACACCAACCGACCAACCGACAGTCATCCACCCTTGATTCCCGGGGAAAAAAGCAAAACAACATCAATAATTCACAGTGATTATATTCGTGATTAATTAAATAAAACGTGATTAACTAAATAAAACAAACCAGCACAATAAACCCTAAACCGAGAGCGGAGGGAAGCGTCGGTTGCCGGCTGACCTGCGCTCGTAGGGGGAGCTGCGCTCGCCTGCCCTAGTTGGCCGAGTTGCGCTCGCCGACAGTTGAGCTGCAGAGATGCCGCACGAAGATGCTGGAGATGCCACCGGAGCCCTGAGCTTGCCGTGGGTGCGTTGTGGTTGTCCTGAGCGCACTGAGCTTGCTGTCGGCGTGCTGCGCTTGCCCCGCACGTGCTGAGCTCGCCGCTGGCACCCTGAACTCGCCCTGCGTGCGCTGCGGTCGCCCCGCACACGCCGAGCTCGCCCCGCGCACGCTGCGGTATCCCAGCGCGCGCTGAGCTTGCCCCACGTTCGCTGCGCTCGCCCTGCGCGCGCCGAGCTCGCTGCCGAAGCCCTGCGCTCGCCCTGCGCTCCCTGCGGCCGTCCCGACCGCCCTGTGCCCGCCCCGCGCGGCTTGCTGCTGGCCCGAGCCCGCCGCCCTCGCACACGCGCCTGAGCTCGCCCGCAATCGCCAAAGCTCGCCGTCACCTACAGAATGACATAGGAAAACCCTAACCCAAAATGATATATATGGTTTCATTTCGGCCAAAACTGTAAACCATGGTATTAAGTGATAGTATCTCACGACTGCTTAAGAACTGTCCTAGTTGCACTAGTCAGCCATCCTAGTGACTGGAAGCCCAGTCAGGCATGTGTACGATAACCATGTCAACATTCCACATAGGATTCTCTTCAAAACTTTTGGTTTGGAAAGGTCAAGGTGATTTACAGCCCTCACATTCGGAAGGATCCCTTGATCTCATGGATGGTTGCAACACCCAATTTCCTTCAAAAATTCCCTTTTAGAGCCATTCTTTCCCTTTGGATTTATGCCAAGATGCATCTTCAATGATTTGTAGTCATTCCATTAGAAATAAGGCTAGAACTTCATATCTCATTCAGACACTTGCGACTAGTCTTGAAAGCTCATGAGCCCTTGTGTTACTCCCATCAAACCCTCTTTTCTTCCATTGGATAGAGGAAAAGCTTATGAGCCCCTCGACTCTCCGACTCAAATAATTATTTGACGCCCCTAAACAGTTGATAATAAAAACTAACAAACCCCTAGATTACTCCTTGAATCACAAACCCTAATTTATCTACTTATCAATTCTCAAAATCCATTTGCAGCCAATAGGCCAGATAGGAAACTTGATTAGGTATATCTTGAAGATGATTATCATTATATACACAGCTCACACTTCATTCTTATGAGTGCTTGCTAAGGAAGAGAGAGCTATAGAAACCCACATTTCAAAAGTCTTTTGGGACTTAATTTTTTACTCAAGACTAAGCTTAAGATCAGCCCAAGCACTAGCCCAAATATATGAGAGGTTTATTTGCAAAATTGTGAATTATCATAATTTAAGGATATTTTGCAAATTTTAGAAGAATAGGAGACTAGTTGAAAATTTCACTTTTAAAACCATATCACATTTGACACTCTACAAGCATGCATTAGTAGAGGAGGGTTGTAGCATGATTTTCAAAAAAGTGGGTGTCTATTTTCAAAGTACCACATGCAAACCCAATTAATGGTTTTGCCTTGTATAAGAGTTTAGGGTTTTTTTTTACTAATTTGGAAAGAATAAGTGCTTAGTTACAAAAAAAAATTACTAAAATCCACCACCACTCAAAAAAAAAAAAATCTGAGATCCAGCTTGCACAACTCCAAATAGAACCAAATTTCACCAAATTTCACAAACAGAACTAAGTTCAAATCTAGTTTAGGATCCTCATGCTTTATTTGATTAGAATTAGTCTTCATTTTTTGGACTATAATTAGTGAACAACTCGAATCACTGTTGATTTAATCCAAACATAGCCAATTTGGACGGATGCCTAGCCCTAGGCACATGGGTCCCTTCCCCCTTGGGTGTCTAATTTCAAGCGCTTGTGTTGCTACTTCCATAAATATTGGATCTCTTAACAATGCAAGACATCAAGTAGACACTAAAAAACCTCATAATAGAGCCCGAAAGCAGCAGAACTTCAATGGATGTGTGGGTTGAAGCGACTTCAAAGCCAATGAGGATGTTCTCGACGCTAATAGGGTGAGATGAAGGGTTCAAGAGCAACAATCACACTTTCTCTTTTCTTTTCTCTCTTTTTTCATCTCTTCTCTTCTTCCATTTTTTCTCCAAAACTAAGATTAAGATTTGTAGTCTTTCAAATTCCCATATATAAAGATAGCTAGGGAGGTAACATTGATTCCTTCATACCAACCAGGGGATGAATTTCTCTTCAATTATTTATCTTCTTTTAATTTTTGTTTTGGAGTTGATGCTACACATGGAGCTTCACAAGGATTTCAATTTTGTATATGGAATGCATGAGGACAACATGGAAACCGCCAAGGTGAGTATATAATTTGCATTTGGTGAAGAGGACATCCATAAACCCCTCCTAAAGTACATCATGTGTTTTGTAGGCTAGACTCATAATCCTCAAGACATGTAAGACACACATTGTCCACAACCGAGCACCAAAACAACTGCATGACCAAAACAATTTCCGAGAAGACCTACGAAAAATAGATGTCACAATGGGACTTAGCTTACATTATCTTCTCTTGGATCCAACTTGTTCTCCAATTATAATCTAAAAAAATGGTAGGCTAATTCTAAATAAATAAAGCACAAGAATCCTAAATTGAATTTGGGTTTCACTCAAATTATGGAAATAACTCTATTTAGAGTTGTTCAAGTTAGTTCTTAGACTTTTATCTGAATGGCGATGCGTTTAGTACCACTTTTTGCAACTAAAGCCTTTGAACTTTTCTAAATTAGGTAAAAAACCCTCAACTATTACATAGCGTGAAATTTTGCACATGGCACTTTGAAGATACTCCATTGCCCTCTTTTGAAAATTATTTTGCAACACTCCTCTCTCCATATTTGCTCATAGAATATCAAATATGATATGGTTTTAAAAGTAGAATTTGCAAATAACCCCCTAATTGTCCAAAATTTGCAAATACACACTCAAGTTATGATAATTTGCAATTTTACAAATAGACTCTTCATATATTTGGGCTACGGCTTGAGCTTCGCTTGCTTGATTTCAAGTCAAAAATTGAGTCCAAAAAGGCTTCCGAAAGACAAGTATCTACTAAGAAGCACAGTAAAATCCAAAATCACCTACTTTGGTTAATCTAGTTAGGTCTAGCAATTGAACCTTCATCAAATCCAAAATAACAAAACAATCATTAGTACCTAAGGCTCCATTTTGGATTGAGACTAGCTACAAAATACACAATGATAGTCAAATTAGCATCCAAATATTCCCTAACTAGCCTAACTATCTCCCTAAGAAGATTTCCTCTTTTACCTTTTTTCAATTCATATTTATTTGGATATCAACTTTAAATAAGGGCTAATTACGTTCACACACTCTACATCCTAGTTGGCCTAAAAGTCATGACTAACTCACTACTCACACTAGCCACTAATAAGCTCAATTTCAAGATCATCCCAATCCAAATGAGGCGTAAATGCTTTTGTTAAGTCCACAACCCCTAGTTTTAGAAAAGAAAGAAATACCACTAGGCCTTCATCTTTAATCTCTCTGTCAATTATTTTTCTCGTGTGAAGATTCTGAAAAATACAATATGAAAGATAAAAACTTTACAATTCAATATTTTGGTTAATTGATTCATTGAAAGTAGTCTGCAGGGAAAGTTATTTACAAGAAGAAAAGAGATGAGATTCAGGAATTTAGTTTGAATATTCCCTAACTTTCACCAATGTATATTCTCCATTACCCAAAAATATATGTTTCGCTTCTAGAATTAGGTGTAAGAGGGAAAACAATTTTGGATTAATAGACATGTGATCAATGACTTTAGAGTCAATGATCCATGATGAGACTTGAGTTGCTTTCATCATTGCACTTGCTATGATGGATAAGGTTTTTTAGTTTTGTATCACTTACTCATATTTCTTGGTATTCCTGTAATGATCTTGTACCTTGTGTAACCTGTGTTGTCAAAGGTTTGGCATGAAGAACCCAATATCTATCTTTTGTATGGTTTGTTCTCCCACAATGAGTACATCTAAGGTTTGTTTTACCTTGTTCTCTTTCTTTTCACGAATATCCCCCATGTGTGCTTGTTTCGCTTCTTCCAAAACTTCTGACATTGTCAGTAGCTATAGTTGTTACTTCTATATTAGAACTATAGCTTCCAGTTTGTACATTGGCTCCGGTAGTCTTGCATGCATATTACTAACTGAATGTACTTTTTATTTAGACATAAACTGATTTTTGATGGGCTCATATTTTTTTATCTAAAGTTGATAGGAGCAAAGCTACCCTGAATTCTTTTACGCTGATTTTGTTTTTCAATGCTGAAAGTAGAAGATTGATACACATATAACTCACTCTAAAAACTCTTCATTCTAGTAAAGTGTTCCTCCAATGATTTATTAGGTTGCTTGGTTTTAACCATTTTTTTATTATTTGAAAAATTCTTGAAGCATTAGCTTTTTCTAAATGTAACTTTCGAGCCTCATTCCATATTTTCTTCGTTTTATCATAGTCCATTATGTTGGTACTTATTGTTGGATTCATGTTGTTGGAGCCTCATTCTCTCCACCAGTTTTCTGTTGGTTTCTCGAGTTGATCTCCCTTGATATACAATATCTTTCCTCTTGTTTTGAGGAAAATGCGTACAACTTTGGCCTATTAAAAATAATTTTTAGAACTAATGAGTCTTATGAAGGTCATCTGGAGATTAAAATTATATCGAAGGTTGAAGGATCTCTTGTTGTCTTCTATTATTTTTGTCATGACTTATTCTGACTAGTTCTCATTTTTTTTATTGCGATTATGGGTTCCTTAAGCTTCTGATAACATGTAAGAATTTTAGGGTTTATATGAGAGGACTTAGAATTTCCGTGTGATTAATAGAAAAGGAGGAAGATGAATCTTTATATTGAGAGAAATCAAATAATCACTTACCCTAGCCTTTTACATCATATATATAGAGACAAACTTCTATACTAGTCCTACTTATATACAGGCTTGTCTAATGACCTGTTTACATAGAGTTGGTTTTGGATTTTAAGTTGGCTTTGGACTTTTTTATTAGGCTATAATAAACCTAGATTTCTCAAGTATAAAAGGGTACTTTATTGTACAACTATATTTATAAATTTGAGTCTCATATGGGTATTTCTGAGCCCTAATTTTTTCATTATTTCAATAGTTTTTGGTACTAAATATTGAGCTGGTCCATTCCATGATGGCCTCAGATGAATCAACTAGCATCTTTCTATTGAGTGGTTGGTGCAGGCACACTTGGATCGCTCATATTGCCTCTTCCTCTGCCTATTACAAATATGCTCCCTCTAAAATTTCTACCTCCATCACCTCTACCAGTTGATTGTTGATTAGCAAACAATAGAGCTGACCCTCGATTAGGACTGTCCTAAGTGCTAGAGCTTCCTTTGAAGTCTGGCATATACAATGTTGACTGAGTGTAGCTCACTGCTGGCCATAAATTGATTCTTCACATAATTAAATTCAGTATCTAAGCCACCCAGAAACTGAGCTACATTGACTTCCTCCCTGTTATTCTGAGTTGCTAAGTCTAATGTAAGGGACTGGTAAAAGTTAAACTCATCCCTTAACACTTTAATCTGCCCAAAGTTCCACCTAAGGGGTCTCCCACTCTGTTTAATTTTACAATATCTCTCAACTCTGGCATACAACCTAGCTATATTGCTTTCCTTGGAGTATAAGCCTTTAGCTTCATCCTAATTAGTCCTGGCAGTTCTGCAAAAGTTGCTACTAACCTCAGGTTCGAAATTATTCCATAGTAAGGACACAATAGAACTGTTGTCTCTTCTCCACTCTGTAGGTAGATCTTTTGGTGGCTGTTCTTCTATTGGGTGCACCTTCGTGCAAGCTTCAAGAAAGACTTCAATTGCCTTCGACCACTGAAGGTAATTTTTATCACCTTTGAGCTTGATAGATGCCATCTGCACAGTGATGACATCTCTAGGCCCTATTCCAAGCTTATTTATCTTCTACAACTCCAGCCATAACTTCTAATCTGTGCTAAAAAGATAGGGAACAGAGATTTGATGCTCAGAGGATGTTTGAGGTAAGATTTGAAGGGAAAACTGGTAGAGAAATCTCAGGATCAAAGCTCTGATGCCATGTGAATTTCATAGGATTAAGGGTTTTGAGGCACAAATCAGAACATCATTAGAGGGAAGAGAAGGAACACAAGTTCATGTCTAAACCCGATGTTGTTGCAGTCCTTGTATACGGGAAACTCTGGAATTCAGTAATGACTCTTTTACAAGTTATCCAATTTCTTAGATCAACTAGGATTTTTACTTGGATTGGAGTCCGAATGCAAATACTATGTAAAGGCAGGCTGGGCTACTATAAACCTATCTTTGGCTTCTTTTAGAACTATTCTGGATTCTTTAACTTTTTATATACTTCTAACCTTTCTATCCAAACAAAAACAGACTATCTATCCCATTTGAACTATTTACAAGCTAAAGTTCTTTTGACACATGCAGCTGCTGACTCTTTAGTTTAAACTTGTATCATTGGTATTCTTTCATTCAGGAAATTTGGAACTATATGCCAGGAAAATAATGCATAACATTAAGGAGTTCAGTTTTTCAGACTATTGAAAGTGTCCTAGTATTTTATGACATTCTTGTTCCTTTTTATGGTTTCCTTGTGAAAAGATAAATCAAGCAAATAGGAAAACTTTAAGCTTCATCATCTTCTAAACAATTTGGATGTTGTATAGCTGTTGTTGACATTTTTTTTACCCATCTCATGATCAATTTTCGATTATTCAGTCAAAAGAGATGCATTACATTGACATCTTATTCCATGACGAAAATGCATGCTTATGTGTGAAGATTAATATTGCTAGCTGTCGGACATAAACTATGCGTTAATGACTCAAATTGATCCTCAGGATCAAAAATATCTGCTTTGTCATAAGTTTCATCTCATCAAATGACTGAAATATGTCAATGCTTGGCTGGTGGATGGTTCAAACCACTGTTCTTCCTGTATTAGCTGCATTTTTTACTGTACCAGTAGATAGGCAATGGACATATAACTGATAATAGTTATTTTTAGTCCCACCTTGACAAAGTATCGGAATTAAGATTGAGCTAAATATAATGACTGCCGTAGACCCACCAACGAGATCTTTCTCCTAGGAATTGAAAAAAACAAAATTCTGGGATCGAACGAGGGACAATATTGTCCTGAGTCGTAGAATATGAAGCAAAAACCCCACCTGCACTGTCAGGGAGTACTTGCTGGGAGATGAAGCCCTCCCAGATTGAGAACTATCATTCAACTTTAAAAGCTCTTGATCTAGTTCCCTTCCAACATTGGATTCTTTGAATTTTTCAGAGAACTCATCTGCAGTAACGTACACATAAGACAAATCTTTCTCGTACTAATATTGTTCTTGATCTTTTCTGGAAATCACCTGTATTGAGGTTAAACTTAGCACATTTTTTAAGAGGGAAATGTGAAGGTAGATAGTTTGTATACCTCCTGGAGAAACTCAGCGACACCCTTTCTTTCAGGACGCCTGAAACCACAGTTCTCGAAGAACTCTAGGATAAGGTTACGTGGGCCATGATATATGATTGTTCCTTCTGTTATTAAAATGACGTCATCAAAGAGTTCAAAGGTCTCAGGTGTTGGCTGAAGAAGTGAAACTAGTGCAGTCAATTCTGTTGTGTGTACCAACTGTTGTAGACAGGAGATTTTTGAAAGGCTGTGGCACTGTCTAAGCCTGTTGATATTTCATCCATAAAAGAGCTCTTGTTGGGCCAACAATTACCTCACCTGCTTTCAACATCATGGAAAAGATCATGTAATACTAGCTTTCAGGGAACAATAACTGTATTCAAGGTTTTGTTGTGTTAGAACTAGTCCTTCCACTGAAGATTAGTTCTGACGTTAGGAATTTCTATCTTGTGAAATGCAAACTGCAAGCTTTTAGCACTGTAGCATGGTCCTTTGGTTCTAGAAGCACGTGTTGTCAGCCGTTTCTTCTGGCCACCCAAAATACCTCTGTGTTGCATCACCAATGCTTATGTCAGACCAGCTGTTCAGACCCGGGATCTGTAAGATGATTACAGGAGGCAGTCATCAGAACATGAACAAATCAAGTAAGTCAATTTTGATCGCAGGTCAAGTACTTGAAATCATTTCTTGTTCCCACGGAAGATGTGAGCTATTTATGAATTGTCACCAGCTTGTCCTACGTAGGGCTGTGCATTCGGTTAAAACCGAACCGAACCGAACCGAACCGGACGAATCGAAATTTCCGAAATTTTCAAAAACCAAAACCGAACCGAACCAAACAGTAATAAAACCGAACTGAAACCGAACCGAAATATTTTAGTTCGGTTCGGTTATAACCGAATTGTAAACCGAATTTTTACAGGATGAATGGATCTGGTCATTTGCATAAGGGTTTAAGGGGAAAAAAAATTAGTACAGGATATATATTATACTTCAAGTAAATCAAGTCTTCAAGTTGCAGTAGCAGTACAGTAGGAGGCTAGTAGCAGGCTGAGCTACAAAATACTTCAACAGCTCAAATTCATGTATTAAGACAGTTCAAGACTTCATAAAAAAAAAAAAAGTCTTCAAGTTGCAGGAGCAGCACAGCAGGAGCAACATAGCAGGAGGCTAGGAGCACCACAGTAGGAGCAACATAGCAGGAGGCTAGGAGCAACAGCAGCAGAAACAACACAGCAGCAGTAGCAGGAGCAATACAGCAGGAGCAGCAGCAGCAGGAGCAAGTATCAGTGGTCAAGGAGCCAGAGCGAGAGCGGCGAGAGCAAGAGCGCCGAGTCGCCGACAGCGAGAGGGTTAGGGTTAGGGTTAGGAGGCGAGAGCGAGAACGGCGAAGTGGCGAATCGTTCTGAGAAAACGGAGAATATATAGGCGGTCTACGGTTCCGGGTTCGGTCCAGCTGTTTAAGCCGATTAGCCCAAAACCGAAACCTAACCGCAGTATATAGGTATATATATAATTCGGTTTAGTTCGGTTTTTACGGTTTTCGAAAATTAGAAACCGAAACCGAACCGAATTAAAATTTTTTTTTTTTTCCAAATCGAAACCGAACCGAGAACCGAATAACCTAAACCGAATTGGTTATTCGATTTCGGTCGATCGGTTTGATTCGATTTTAACCGAATACTGTACATCCCTGGTCCTACATATTCAGATCAGTTGTTTCTTACTTTCAAAATATTATCTGCTTGAGGATTCGTCTTTAATCCTTTCACTGAAATTGCCTGATTTACAAAAAGGTGTTTTAGAAAGTTTGCAATAGCTTAGGTGTCAAGGTAATGATCACTCCTCGTACCTTCATCTAAATGGCAATGTGAGATTGTGAAAATAAAAAAAAAAAGGATTTTGAACTTAGGTATAAAATTTACTTATCAAGGGGGCTTTTTACAAATGTGTTTTTCATCGTACACATCCGATTTTCCTCTTTTGCTTTGTTCCGGTGGCGAAAGCAAAGGAAGGCTAGGGTTTATTAGAAGATCAATCAACGATGAATTTTTAGTTAAAAATTCATAAGGCGAATTTTTAGTCAAAAATTCACAAAGATTTAGGAGGAGAAGGCTATAGTATATTTAGGTAAGTTAATATTCTTCTTTTTTTGGTTAGAGTGGTATTTAACATTAGTTTTTTATTGTCTTTATTTTCATGATTTAAGACATGGATTTTTTTTCCATCACCTTTAGGATCTAAATTACCATCCAATTATTTATGAATTAAGTTAGAGCTTGATAAGATGATATTGGTGAATGTTAAATATATATATTAGGTTAGTATAGAATCCTTCACCTAATTTGATTTGGGGTTGTTAATTTTTATTGGAGATATATATTTATTGTTAAGTGTTAATAACTCCTTAAAATTTATTATACTTATGATTTAAAAGCCCAATCCCTTTCATCTTGTTAATTCTAAAATTTAAGAGATAAAATTTAATGATGAATTAATATTTTGATATAATGAGTGAACTTCACTTAAATTTTGTTTAATCCTCAAACATAATTAGATTAAGGTCAATATAAGTTATTAGGTTTGGTATTAAGTTACTTTATTTAAAAATATGTTTGGGCGATTATGGATTGTAATTGAGATTTTGTTTGATAATTAGGTTCAGACGAATCTTAAAACTCTTACTTGTGCTCTATCTCATATTCTTTTTATCAGATAAGAAAATGAGGGACTCCCGTTAACGCTAAGTGATATTTTAATATGTTAAAATGATTTATTCTCTTAAATTACTATGTTTCAATATGTCTTATTCATCTAAAATTAATTTTCATTTGATAGATATAATGTGATATTATATCGTGACTTCATGATTTGAGATCAAGAAAATCATGCCTATATATATATATATATATATATATATATAATTAATTAATTAATAGGTTTTGACATATATTCATATTAAATTATATCTTGTTTCAAGAAAATATGCATGTATTTTTAAATTATAATATCTCTTATGTAAGTAATTTATCTGTATTGTTTCTAGTCTTAACTGTATTGTCTTCATCATAATTCGTATTGTGACCTTACCCTTAGAGGCTAAATAATGGTTATGTCGACATGGATGTAATTGTAAGAAACTGGTTTCGCTATCACCCATGAGCATTAAACTAGCGGTATATTCATATTGTGGTCCCTTTTGGGACATCGCATATTCGTGAAAAGACGACTGAATTTAAGTGTGTCAATGTACTTGTCACTCGGGATATCTATTATATGTGTATCCGATTTTATAATGAAGACACCGGACATTATTTACTTATATATTATTATTAGTACTCTTACTATTTTTATTGTCAATTATTTTTCTCTTCCAGAAAAAATTTTTTGTTTTAAGGACATACGAGTTTGTTACTTGATTTTAAACATAACTCTATAAAATACTGATATTTCAGGAAAAATAAATTTCAAAATTTTATTTTATATTAAATTATTAACTTAATATGGGATTGCTCATTCTCTTATAGATTTTGATTCTAAATACTAGTTCGGGAAAAAGGAATGTGTGACATTTTATAAGATTATTTCTATACATTATTTCTTATTAGAAAGAAGAAGTGATTATTTAGTGTATTATTTGTTAATTATTTGAATTCTAGAATTTAGTTACGAATTATATTATTCAATTATTTGGACTCTTATGACTTAGTTACATTCCTAACTTGTGGTTTCAATATCCCCTGATTTTAGGTATGCTCTTTATTGGTTTGTCATATTATGTTAAATGTTAGTAGTATATGGTAAGACTATTTTTATAAGTTATAGAGTTGTTAGAAAAATCTATGATTTATAATTGTACAAGATGAGATTGTATATCTATTGTGTAGGCAGGCATACGACGCTTATTAAGTCTTGATTTCAAGGTGTGATAGATTTAGTGGTATTAGAATTCTAGGTTTAAGTCCTTGTAGAATGAAAATTTTAAATTAAATAAATTATGTCATCTCTCGGTAAGACATGAGTGTGTATAGAGTTATAAGTTGTGTTATTACATATGTATCACTATTGTGACTATTATTATAATTTGTTATAAATTGTATTTTTATTATGATAACTCCATATATATATATGTCAAAATGCTGACTAAAAGATGTATTGGTATGCACAAGGCTGGCCCGAAGCTATGGAGCCTCAAGAGAGTCAAGAAGCAACTTCTACAAAAGGACAATAGGAGAAAAATGTCATATTGGTTAGGGATCTTCCAGTGGGAGTTTCTTGGCATCCTAGGTCTCTAGTAGTGAATCCAGTGAGAGAGGAGGGAGAGGAGGAAGGGGGGAGAAGGAGTGGGGGGGGGGGGGGGGGGGGTGGGGGGGGGGGGTGGGGGCGTGATGACCCGAGGAGCTCTAATAGACTCTAAGGGATGTTGTAGGAAATCCTTGGCTACTTCAAACTCGAGCTCCAACTATAGCCTAGTATCCTTCCGTAACACCCATTGTTGCTCAACCATCTTCAATAGTACAAATTGCTCCAGTAGTATATCTGAAAACTAATTCAAAGAGTGAATTAAAATATATTGTAGAATTTAAAAAGATTGCACCCTCACCATTCAGATTTGGATGTGGTAGAGTGTTGGATAGAGGAGATGGAGATGACTTTTGAAGTCTGTCACTATGAAGATAGTGACAAGATTAGGTTTGTCACTTTCCTTCTACAAGAAAGCGCTAACTCATGATGGAGGATAGAGATGCGTGTCCTTGGGAGTATTACTATCACTTGGGAGAAATTTAGGAAAGCGTTCTTCAGAGGATATTTTCCTAACAATAAAGTTGCTGAGCTTGAAAGATAATTTCTTTTTCTAAAACAAGGTAATATGAGTGTTGATGAATATGAGGAAGAATTTGATAGATTGGCAAAATTGGCTCTTACTTTGATGGTCTTTGATGCTTGTAGGACTAGAATATTCGAGAAGGGTTTGAATGGACATCTTCGCAGAGATTTGATAACCTCAAAGTTAGAGACCTACGAAGATATAGTGAATAGAGCTAAAGCTTTGGAGTGTGTAGAAGGTCACAAAGGTGGCCAATAAGGAGCAACAAAAGAAGAGAGGCATAGACTTAAATACTCAGAATTTCAAGTTTTATGGTCAGAGTCGCTCTCGCTATAGGAGACCAGCACAGAAGCTAACTCCACAAAATCAAGTCAAGTGCTCTATTTGTGGTTTTGGACATCCAAGTGAGAAATGCAGATGGGCATCTGCTACTTGTTTCAAATGTGGTTAGATAGACTATAGGATTGCAGAATATCTTGTAATGACCCAAGAAGCTCAAAACTCTCACCGTAGACCAACTCGTTTATTTCAAGGGTCTCTTGTTTTTCTGCGAACTTCAACCTCTTTGATTGCACCTACTGGATTGCATCAGGGGAGAAGATCCCAGATTCAAGGTTAGGTTTATGCTCTCACCCAAAAAGATACTAAAGCATCTAATGCAGTAGTTCAAGTACATATTTATTAGCCTTAAATAATTTTCATTATTTATTATTTCATGATATTGTGTGTATGTGATTCATGTGTGTATATATATTTTGCTGTTAAATACCTTGTGTGTAGCTACAAGTTATGTATATGCATTATTTGACTTGGGTGCTATGCATTTTTTTATTTCTCTAGTATTTGTCAAGAAATATAACATTTCATATTCTCCACTACATTATGAGCTATCTGTGGATACTCCTGTTGGAGTCAGGTCCTTAGTACTTATCTCTACAAGAATTATATAGTGAGTTTTGGAGTTAGAGATTTGAGAGTTGACTTCCATGTCTTGAGAATGCAAGATTTTGATGTGATTTTTCAAATGAATTGGTTGGTTGCTCACTATGCAACAATAGACTGTTGAGAAAAGTGAGTGGATCTTAAGATTCCAGGAAAGCCAAAATTCTCTTTTTCTGACAGTAAGATTGGTATTTCATCTTGAGTAATCTCTACTATACAAGTTAAGAAGTTACTTAGGAGTGGATGTACAATATTCTTGGCATCCGTGGTAGATGTGAAAGCGAAAGATCAAGTGTTGGAGGACATTCCTAAGGTGAGTGATTTTCCTGATGTTTTTCCAAAAAATCTTCTAGGATTACTGCTGGATAGAGAGGTCAAATTCTCTATAGACTTGATTCTTGGTATGGAGCCTATTTCAAAGACTTCGTATAGAATGACTCTACCCAAGTTGAAAGAGTTGAAAAATCAGTTTCAGAAACTCCGTTGACAAAAGTTTTATTAGACCTAGTGTTTCTCTTTAGGGTGCTCCTGCTTTGTTTGTGAAGAAGAAGGATGAGAGTATGAGATTATGTATAGATTATTGGGAGTTGAATAAGGCAACTGTAAAGAATAAGTACCCATTGCTCATAATTGATGATTTATTCAATCAGTTGTAAGGTGCCCGAGTGTTCTCCAAAATTGATCTTTAGTTTGTTTATCATCAATTAAAGATTAAAGGATAAGACATGTTAAAGATAACTTTTTGCACTTGTTATACGCACTATGAATTTCTATTAATGCCTTTTGGTTTGACTAATGCTCCACCTGTCTTTATGAATTTGATGAATAGAGTTTTAAGCCTTTCCTTAATCGATTTATAGTGGTATTTATTGATGATATTTTAATATACACTAGTAGCCAAATGAAGCATGAAAAATATCTCAAAGCTATTCTAGAGACCTTGAGAACAAAAAAATTATTTGCAAGGTTAAAGAAGTATGAATTCTTGCTTGATAATATGACTTTTTCTTGGACATGTTGTGACTAAAGAAGGAATTTTTTTGAATCCAAAGAAGCTTAAGGTTGTCTTGGAATGGAAGAAGCCTAACAATGTTACTGAGGTTAGAAGGTTTTTGGGATTGACTGGTTATTATAGAAAATTTGTTCAAGTTTTCTTTTGCATAACAACACCTTTGACTAACTTGACTAGGAAGGGAACTCAATATGAGTGGTCAGAAGAATATGAGGAGAGTTTACATAAATTGAAAAAGAGATTAGTTTTTGCTCCAATCCGTACCCTACTTGTTTGTGGTAAAGGATATATACTATTTATAGTGATGCCTCCAAGAAGGGTTTGCGTTGTGTGTTAATGCAAGATGGTAAGGTTGTTGCGTATGCATCTCGACAACTAAATCCATATGAATGTAATTACCCTACTCATGATTTAGAGTTTGTAGTTGTGATTTTTGCTCCTAAAATTTGGAGACACTATCTTTATGGGATGTTTTATAAGATATTCACTGATCATAAGAGTTTGAAGTATATTTTCACTCAGAAAGAATTGAATACAAGATAGAGAAGATGGTTGGAATTGCTCAACGATTATGATTTAACTATCAGCTATCATTCTGATAAGGCCAAGATGGTTGGAATAAATATTTGCCCTTGATGGAATTTGCTTATAATAACAGTTTTCAATTTAGTATTAAGATGGCACCTTATAAAGTATTCTATGGTAAAAGATATAGGTGTCCAATATGTTGGGATGATATCGGTGAAAGAAAGCTATTGGGTCTTGAGATTATTCAACAAATATTGGAGAAAGTCCAATTAATCAGAGAACGATTGTAGACAACTCAGAGTAGACAAAAGAGTTATACAGATAACATCGTAGAGAGTTGGAGTTTTATTATGGTAATCATGTCTTATTTAAAGTCTCACATTCTAAGGGTGTTATGTGTTTTGGGGTGCATGGCAAATTTAGTCCTTCTTTCATTGAACTTTTTGAGATTCTTAAGAGGGTTGGTAATATGGCTTATAAATTTATTCTTCCTCCAGTACTTTCTCAAGTGCACAATATGTTTCATGTGTTTATGTTATGAAAGTATATCCCACACCAAGATTATGTGATAGTATTTCGCACTATTACAAATTAGTAAAGATCTCTCATATGAGAAATACCCTATGCATATTGTGAACAAAAAAGAGTAAGTTTTGAGATATCGAACTATACCTTACGTTAAAGTTCAATGGAGCAATCATTCTGAAAGAGAAGGCACATGGGAGTTACAGAAAGACATATTAGAGAGATACTCTCAGTTATTCCAGTCCTCAGGTATGTGCTTATTTATAATTAAGTTTAGAGAACTAAACTTATTTTAAGGGGGTAGAATATAAAAATTAAAAAAAAGGATTTTGAATTTAGGTGCAAAATTTACTTACCTAAGGGTTTTTTACAAATGTGTTTCTCATTATAACCGGCATGATTTTCCTTTCTTACTTTGATCTGATGGCAAAAATAGGAAAATACTAGGGTTTATTAGAAGACGGATCAATAATGAGTTCTTAGCTAAAAATTCGCAAGGATTTGGGAGGAGAAGACTAGTACTACGTTTAGGTAAGTTAATACTCATCCTTTCGGGTTAAAGTGGTATTTAACATTAGTTCTTCATTGTCTTTTTTCTCATGATATAGAACGTGGATTTTCTTTTTTTCATCACCTGTAGAATCTAATTAACATCCAACTATTCATAAATCGAGTTAGAATTTGATAAGATGATATTGGTGTATATTAAACATGTAAATTGTAATTGGGATTTTGTTTAGTAATTTAGGTTCGGACGAGTCTTAAAACTCTTACTCGTGATCTATATCGTATTCTTCTTATTAGGTAAGAGAATGAGAAACTTTCGTTAGTGCTAAATAATATTTTAATATGATAAAATGATTTATTTTTTTAAATTACTATGTTTCAATGTGTTTTATTCATTTAAAATGAATTTGCATTTGATAGATATGATGTGATATTATATCGTAACTTCATGATTTGAGATCAAGAAAGTCATGCTTATGAAATATATATATATATATATATTATATATATATATATATATATATACCATTATAATTTTTGACATATATTCATATTGAACTATATCTTGTTTCAAGAAGTTATACATATATTTTTTAATTATGATATTTCCTATGTGAGTGGTTTATAATTTATCTTATCCTGTTAGTTTTGACTGTATTATCTGCATCATAATTCATGTTATGATCCTCCTATTGGGGGTTAAATAATAGTTATATCGATATGTATGTGATTGTGAGAAATTGATTTTGTTACCACCCGCGAGAATCAAATTAGCAGTATATTCGTATTGTGGTCTCTTCTGAGACATCACGTATTTGTGAAAAGACTATTAGATTTAAGTGTGTCAATGTACTTGTAACTTGGGACATCTATTATGTATGTACCCGATTTTGTAAAGCAGACACCAGTCATTATTTACTTATATATTATTATTAGTACATTTACTATTATTATTATCATTATTTTTCTCCTTTAGAAAAGAATTTTTGTTTTAAAGACATACGAGTTTGTTACTTGATTTTTAACATAATTATATAAAAAGATTGATAATATATAAAAAATAAATTTTGAAATTTTATTTTATATTAAATTGTCAACTCAATATGAAATCACTTATTCTCTTGCAGGTTTTGATTGTTTTAGTTCGAAAAAAAATAATGTGTGATGGTTTACAAAATTATTTCTAGACGTTATTTCCTATTAGAAAGAAAAAGTGATTATTTAGGATATTATTTGTTGATTATTTGAATTTTAGAGTTTACTTGTAAATTATATTATTCGATTATTTGGACTCTTATGATTTGGTTACATTCTTAATTTATGATTTCAATACCCCTGATTTTAGATATGGTATTTATTGATTTATCATATTATGTTAGATGCTAGTAATATATGGTAAGACTACTGTTATAAGTTACAGACTTATTAGAAAAATATATATTTTATAATTGTATAAAATGAGCCTTGTATATTTACTGTGTAAGCAGATATACACACTCGTTACATCTCGATTTCGGGACGTGACACAGATTTAGGGATAATTCCTTCTGCCTTCTCTCACCGTCTCGCTTGCTTCAGTATGTCTACACATAAACTGTCATTGTTAGCTTCATTAGTTGGCTTGCTTCATTCAAGTGCTCATCTGTAACTCCCACCTTCTCTGTATCCAACACCTTGATACCTTGCTGAGAAATCTATTGTCTTCCTCACAGTCACTTGGGGAATGTGCAGATCATATTGACTTACGTAAGCTGATGTCTTCTGAGGAGCAAAGTTATCTAGTTTGAATCAGTAACCTGCAAAATAAATAGAAGCTATGAAGGCTTTTCTGTGGAATAGAGTGTTTTTCTGCTTCTTGTTCTAAAGAGGATAGGCCAATATTAGCATCTGTGTTTGTTTATGCATGGCACATACTGATTGTTTTAGGCATTAAAATAATGATCTTTGCAAACAGTAAGTATTCTGTATTTTCTCTATTTACTTCAGGAATTTAAAATTTTATCTGCATATAAATGAGACTAGTTGTTTGTCTTAGATATTTAAATTACTATAGATGGATTTTTGCTCTCTGTTTTGAGTTTCTTTTTTTTATTTTCAGGTTAGAGTGTTTATTATTGTTTACAATGACTTCATACAGTCTAAGCCCTAAATAAGGTACACGTTTTAATACTCAAGCCACCTCCGCCGCCCAATTGTCTTCCCTCATTTCAATGCTTGTGCCTGATCAACCCTCCAAGTAATGGTTTTGCTTTTGCTGGATAATCAGCACAAGACATGTCCAGCTGAACCCCCCGAGAAAGAAAATTCTGGAGTAAATCATACATATGGTAATGTAAGACCAATCCCTTCTCAAATGAAAGCAGTGTTAAGAATTTTTACCTTTAGATGACCACTTAACCTTCCTGCTAGGGCCAATAACAAAGTTGTCTTCCCACATCCTGGAGGCCCAAGCAATAGCGTCGTCCTGCAGAAACAACCTCATTGATGGATCGATCAACTGTTTTCTATAACTCCAGAATATGTGCTGTAACTCAACACTGTAAGGTTTAGGGTACAACAGGTTTTAACACAATGCTATACAATAAAATTGGAAAGTTTACGTCTTCCCTGTGCTTGAATTGGACTGCAATTGAAGGCTAGCCTGGATGTAGTCATCTACAATTTTATGATTAAAATATGTCAACTAGAGTACTTTTCGAACTAGATTGATCTAAAATTTTATGATTAAAGATGTGTTAATTCGAATACTTTTTGTACTAGATTGTTCTACTATTTTAAAATTGGAGCTTTGTGACATCCTAAAATAGATTCGACCATTTTCGGTGGATCCTTCTGAACATTTTGTCTTTGTCATCGAGAGAGTAAATTGATTCTCTGTATCTAACTTGGATCAACTGCTAAAATTAGTTCCACAATATCAACTTATTGACAGGCATATTTGACATCAGAAGATTTTGAAGCTACTTCCAAATTATTGACCCATCTTCAGAACTCACAGAAAAACATTTCTTCATTAGAAAAATCGAAATGTTGGGTTAATTTCGTGGCATATTTGCATTTCAGAGGTCAGGTTTTGTATATGCAGAATCAAGTAAAAAGAAAAGGATGCATCTCATGGATAGCCTAAGGTCAGCCTACTTTTGCTTCCATCTATTGCCTACGATTGTCAACATGATATCATGCAACAAAGAATCACAGATGTGCTGCTAACTGTTGAGCGGATTTAGGGCTCAGTTCCCAATTTGGCCAGAGCATACAAGGCCTGGTTGCACAATCAAGTGCCATCCAAAAGTATTCATGTAGCCTGGGTTCATCATTGCCCGTTTTCATATTTATCTAGCAGCTTTATCTCCCAGGACTTGGTCAAATATTGTAACGGGTCACGAGTTAAGCATTGTGTAGAAGTCAAGAGTCGAAGTAGGAGTCTGAGTGGGACTAAAGTCTGAGTAGGATGTTAACCCTATATAAGCTATACGAAACTGTTTTCTGATAGAAAAAAATATCAGAGAGAAATCACGAGCGTCTCTCATTAGAGATTGAAACCCTAATTCTCCGCAAAATTCACAATCAGTTTTTGTTTTATTTCAGAATGAGAATTGATGTGCAGTGATATTACTTTATCTGATTTGTGAATTAGTTTTTTGTTCTTCAAGTCTCTTTCTTCATCTTTCTTCACAAATTTCACTTTTAATTTTTGCCAACATTGTTCACACTTTTAATTATTACATCAAGTGCAAATGTACAATATCTAACAAAAGTTGCTAAACCTAAATATCTCATGAACAGATATTTTCCATGTATCCATCAGCAAGCATGCTTGGAATTAAGTAGATTAGGATGTCGTACTACGCCATTAGCAGTTTATCTCACTGGATTTAAGGCTTGTAACCTATTCAAGACCATCCATCCATTGAAGACCAACATCCACAGGTCATTTTAGGTGCTTTGCAGATATCTGATTATCTTAATTTACTAGCTGATTTTGGCATTCTCATGGAATTTCTCTAAATTTGTTGGTCACAAATACCACAGACTACTTTAATATTTCCCTGTAACAGAAAATATTGTGATGAGGAACTAACAAATGAATGACTAGAACCAGAAAGAATAAAAGGAGGAACTCTCTTTCGGGAAATATCTCATCACCTTGAACTTTTGATGACTCCACTTTCATCCTTTATGATACTTGGCCTGGTATCCTGCCTTTTGGTGCCACATACTCTTTCAAAACCCTGAGAGCAATTCTATTCAATCATATTACTATAAATGCTTTAAATTATCCAACCAAATTCCATGGTCATAAATATATTTTGTCATGTTTATTGTAGGTAAAAAACATTGGCTTCTCTTGGGTACCAGGGGTTTGAAGCTGCATACTGTAACAATATATCTTTGTAACATATGGAAAGAAAAGGTTGGACATTTCCTGGTCCTCGCAAGAAAAACAAAATTATTTAGCTACCTTCTGAACGGGTTTGGTAGAAGCTCATACTTGGCCTGTAAATACAATTTTTTTAACTACCTTTTCATGGAGGACGCAAATTAATTTATTTGTGCTATACAATCTTTGTTTTATATGCTTCAAAAAGGTGTTGTCTTTGCATGGATTGGAATTATTGGTAATGGACTTACGGAAAAAATGGCGCTCATACTGCTCAATAGAGTAGCCAAAGTTTTTCCAATAATTACTCCTTCGTTTGCTTCCACAAATAAATTTTTGCATCTAACCTCCACTGTGGGTAATTTGACCTCCACCCGAAGAGAAAAAGAAGACCTTGAAATGTAAGTATCATAATTGAAATTTTAGCAGAAAAGAAAGTTTAATAAACTTTTATTAGGTCTCTTTCATGAACAGGTCTCTAGTAGTTTAGTTCTTTCCCATTGAAAGAAACTATTGCATCAGGAGAAGCTTACTGATTCTCAAAAAGAAAAAGGATCTTACCTCTCTATCCTTTCTTTCAATTTGTTCAAGAATTGGAGATTGTCTTCCTTGACATTCTTTATGAGTTTGTCAATAAAGATATGTCGTTCTAGAGCTCTGAGTTTTGTGGCATCAATTGTATCCTTACTTTCAGAATCATTAACTTCACAAAGGTGGCTGTGCTGAGGCAGTTCAAATGCAGGCAGTCTTCCTACCGCAGCCAGCTGTAGTTCTTTATCGTCATTTTCCTGGACGCTCATAGAACCAAAGCTTGAAATGCTTCCAAAGCTTGGTAATGGAAAGATGAGCCTAAGCTTCTTCCAATTTCCAACACCTCATTGTTCAATTACTCTGTGGCATATCTGCTTATGAACTCTGCCATTATTTTGATTCTTGTCTGTGTATTCCCTGAGTGAAGGGACTTCAAAGACTTGGTTGCCTCTGCACCTTCATGATCCATCATTGTTTAGTATTCTATTTATAATCTTCGTTAATCATTCAGTGCTCATGCAGCAAGTTGTCGTTTCTTTTTGATTTTTAGACTTCCATCTGATAATGGTTCATCATAGAGGATGAGTGCGATATGAATTGGATTCAACTAGAACCAACTTTTCCTTCATATGGCAATCAAGTGCATTTGACTTACCATCTCCCTGAGAGAGAGTTGGCCAGGATTTTACTATGAACCAGGGCCAGGTATAATTTTAGTTTATAGAAATCAAGCACCAAGGCACTGACACACTTGACCTACACCATTTCTTACCGGAACTAGCTTCAACCCAGTTCAGCACCAGACATACCTTCTAAACAAAATGTCTTAGGTGTACTGCTAATGGAAGAAAACCGCAACTGAAACAATCTTCTGGGGTTAGTGTTACAACAGTGTGGTCAGCAAGATGGATCAGACTGGCCCGAAGGTTCAGATAAAAAATAACTTCTTGCTTAGGGTATAATATCTCTAGACATGCCCTATGCTCAACTCTAAAGCTGTCTAACCCTTTCAGTAACTTCTACAACTCAGCATGTGTTCCGTGAGCATCTGAATATACTAGAATTCACTGCTTTTATGCCAAGATATAAAGTCAAAAGTCTGTTGTGATATATGTCCGTCAGTTGGTACATTACTTATTTCTTCGTGTGGAAAAAAGACACCAAATCAAAGATCCCTGGCAGGTATGACAAGTGTAGTTGAAGTTCTAAAAAAGGCTGTACAGACCGCAATGATAGCAGGTTTTTATTTGGACCAGATAACCAAAATGGCTTAGGTGTAGAATTAATCGAAAATGCACAACTGAATCAATCTTCTGGTGTTGGTGTTTCATCAGTGTGGTCAGAAGGACGGGCCAGACTAACCTAAAAGTCCAGATACTGAATAACTTCTTCCTGCGTAAGGTATAATGTCAAACCCTTTCTGTAACTTCCGGATACTCGGCTTGTTTTTTATGAGCATCTGAATATACCAAAATTTTGCAGCTCTTATGTGCAATTTTAAATTCAAAATCTGTTGAGATATATGTCCATCAGTTGGTACATCATTTATTTTCTTCTGTTCTTTTCAAAAAGGATATGTATTGCGTTCTTAATGTAGTAGAAATGACATATGATGGTTGTGTAGTTGAATTTTTCAGGAAATTTGTGCAAACCACCATGATTGCAGGTGGTTATTTGTATCTTTTAAATTTCAAAGTTGTACAAACATATGACTGAATTACAACTTGCCAAATTTCACTGGATGCCACGGCCCTTGCATATTGCTTTGGACCAGGAACAAATATTTTTCTGGATTACCATGATAATATTTCCGAAATCTGTTTTTTGATGAAATCTGTCTACAGGTGAGCCACGAAAGGGCTTGGATTACTATTATTGCATGTTTTTAAGGAAGTGACTATTCTTGTATTTTTTATGAGCTTTTATGGTCTCCCAATCCCAACAAACTCACAAGTTTAGTCCATCAATGAATTATCTGTTGACAGGTTTATTGTGCTCCTATTACCAACCGATGCAGCACAAAGTTCTTATTATCTTGTTTCACCCCACATGGTTTGTCATCATCCAGCGAATGATCCAATGCAAGTAACCTACAGTATTTTGTTGAATTTTTCTTTTGATCGTCCTGAAAACATCATTAAATTTTTGCAGCCCTACCTACATTTTGGTTATTTGAGAGAAGTGCTGCCAACTTTTAGCATGTTTTTTTTTTTTCTTTTTTCTCATTTGCTATTTAAAAGAATTAACAGATGTAACTTGTCAAGTTTTCTTGGGTAAAATGTGATATGATCTGATTGCAATCCAAATTTACCTTGGTCAATATTATTTAAATGTGTGCACCTTATCAGAAAATTTCTTCATGCTCCTCAGCTGGTTATTATGGTGTTTTTTTCATGAGATTTTAGATTCCAGGATTTCACAATTTCCAAAAATCCAAAAACTGAATGTTTGGTTTGGCGGAATCTGAAATCCTGGGATTCCAAAATCTCTCGGATGTGTGACCGCAGCATGGTTTGTATCAAGAAGTAATATTGTTATTTTTTTGGTAATTTAAGAGACTTAATTATCGAACAGAGACTAGTACAACCAGTGACAAAATTGAGCAGTTCTTCAAGGAATTTGTCCGACCAATATTGAGTGTAACGATATGGCTCCTTTAGTCAACCAAAATGCAAGTATTGTAATTGACCAGGGATGAAATACAAGCTGCAAGTATTGTAATCAACCAACTCATTTGGAATGGTTGATATGCCATCAATAAGCACTCCTTCATTATGTAAACCGGATTGCGTGTGACGAGAAAGGAACTGCTTCTAGGAGTATCTTGGCTTCATCCATGATGAAACATCTAACCCCCACAAGCAGGGTATGGGCACGAAAGGCTTCATCAGTAACTGTAAATATGCCTCCGACTTTCTAGAAGTCACGCAAGTTTATCAACCACATTATTCTCAAGAGACCATAGTCTTTGCAATTGATCTCGTAGCTTATATGTACGGGCATCCTCTACTTTTCTCACGATGAGAAGAAGTTTACACCAATTTTTATTTGGCAAATTCACCATAAACAATATTGAAAATTGCTGCATTTGTGTGTTATTGGAATATATGAAGCATTCTCCTAATGCTTGTGTACTATCGCATTCGTGCATCTAGGATTACTTGCCGCAACTACCTTTAGACTTGTTAGTACAGAGAGGAACTTGTGGAGTAAAAATGACATGGACTTCAGTGAGAACACTAAAGTTATTATGATCACAATAATTTGTAATAGCATTGGCATCTGTTGATTGTGACTTTGACTAAAAATAGTATTGGCCCTATTTTTCTTTGAAGGGAAAGAAATACAATGTAGCCATAGTGGAAGCAGGCCAATTTCTTATGTTTGAACTTGTTCTGTCCTCAACTTATTTTCATGAAGTTACTAATGTGTTTGTTTGAATGTCGTAAAGAATACTTTTCCAGAAACACTTGCTCGAAAAGTACAACATATAGGATCCAGCATCATGGTTGAAGATCAATTACCTACTTTTCTACCTAGACAGAGCTCAATGTAGACACTCAAACCCTAATTATTCTTTTGTCAATTATTTTGAGTATATTTAATTATATTTTCTTATTTTTGATCATTAAAAATTTTATAATCATTTTAGACTTATTCTATGCATTGTCTAATGTGTTACACAATGCAAGTCTATCAACAATAGCATGTTTATGCTCTAATTCATGAATTAAGTTTTACAAAATAATTTAGTGTTTTGGCGAATTGATAACTCAAACCAATCTACAAAGCAACACAATATAAACATTACAAACTTAATCAAACAAATAGCTACAAATGCAATAATAAGAGAAAGTAAGAAGAGAGCACACCAAATTTTATGTGGTTTGGTGATTAATTGCGTGCACTTTACGATATTTGTCTCGATCATAAGGACTTTAATCACTCTATTATTGACATTGTTTCTTGAGATGAAACCAAACTTTTACACTAACTCACAAACCACAAGTGTTACTTTCTTAGGATGAAGTTAAATCCGTACAAGTCCCTTTGCGATTCACAAGTAGTGTCACTCCACAACTAGAGTCACTTTCTCTCAATTATCTTTTAAATGAAGAGGAGCACTCAAACCTCTCCTAATAACTAAAAAGAGTTACAATGATAAGACCAAATACCCAAATGAGAACCTCTCAAGATTGAATTCAAGGGTATTTGAAGATTAAGTTAAAGCTAATTAGTGCTTAAATGGCTATTTCACACAATATTAAATTAACTTGAATAAATATAAACGAAGCCGATAAAGACATTTCTAAGTTAATTAAGGTATCAAATAAAGAGCTCTAATAAATTAATATTCAAAATTTTGACTCAACAAACAAATAAAAAACTAAATCTATGAGCTTGAAGTTAGTCCTACATCTTGAGGATTCTTGAAAAGGCCTTTGAAGTAACACTTTTGACATAAAATAATTAGGCATAGGTCAAGATGACAAAACAGGGAACAAACACATAATTGTCAATCTTCTTCAATCCACGATCATCGCATTGCAAGTCTTCCTATTATGCTCAACCTCCTTGCATCTTCCGCATTGTAATAGCCTCATATCAAAGGCTTGCAACTCGATGTGCTTTATTTATAGTCGACTAGGTCATTTTTTAGTAATTGGTGGTCTCATCCTTAACTTTTGTTTGTCATTTGGTTTGTTGACATTTGGTATGAGATAGATGGCATCTTCATATGTGGTTGTGTAGCTGCTAATAGTGAAATACTCATAAACACAAGCATCAACTTAGTTGTTTTTTAAGAGAATCACAACATACAACTGTATGCATGACAACTCTTTCATATGCCAACCACCACAACTATAGATATTATAAATAAGATTCACATTGCTTGTTTTATTGTTGATGATCTTAAAAAAATTTGTGTCAATCTTGCCAAACTTTAGCAACCATGCCTCTTGGATGTTATTTTTAAGTGTTTTCTCAATTTTGTGACAAAGATACTCATGTCAACTCTTAGCCTTGCAATGTTAGTTGTGCATCATGTTCATCATTTGGTACCTAAAATAAAAAAAACATATGAACTGCTAAAATACATAGAACGCACATATAATAATCATAGTGGTTGCAATATAATTAAAAAGATAGTAATATACACAAAACTTCATATATCTACATGCAACTAATTGTATATAGTTATTATGAGAGAAATATAATCATTTTGATCATAATTTACATAATCAAGTGTTGAGGGAGGACATACCATTTGGCATCTACAATATTTGTCACAAAAAAATGTATAGCAGCCTTGGTCCATACATTAAAAGACTCCACCACGTCTGGGTACATCTCACCCTACCATGGACCTCAAAACAGGTAGTTGCTCCAATGTTCTGTGTCTAATTTCTCCATTATTCTTTAGTGATGTTGTTGCCCTTTCTAGTTTTGATGATGAGAAAACCGTATTTAATGTCTATTTGGGTTTTGTTTTAGGCAAAGTATAGTAAAGCTCTCAAGGAAATGTTCAAAAACTTCAAAAAAAAGGAAATGCGATGGTGAATCGGCAAGCATGACTTGAATAGATCAAAGATTGGCTTGAGAGTGGCTTGAAGATATCTACATCAACTTGAAGATTCGTGAATGACATGGATATAGCCAAAGCAACTCAAGAATGCGACATCGCATTGACTAGGTTTAGATTTTTATTTGTTGTAGTCAAGTCAAAAATTTGCTTTGAGATTAATTGTTTAGAGCATATGTCATGTCGAGTTCTGCATGAAACTCTTAACAGAGTTTTTTTCTGATAGAATCAAATTGCTTAGCTTAGTAGATGACCAATTGTATCAAATAGAAGATTCAAATCTGAACCAATGCAAAATTGGATGACCAATTTAGGAATTGGACAACAGCTAGGAGTACCAGTTTTAATTTTTTGTCAAATTCAGATAATTGATTTGGAATTGGATGACTGACTAGGATTATTAGTTTTGATTTTTTTTTTGTTAGAACTGGACAATCAGTTCGGAACTGAAGGACTGGCTAAGAGATCTCCTACTTTTGGTAGATCAGAGTTAAGTGACTAGTTGTCCAAGTGGTCAACTAGTTCAGATTTTCTGTATAATAAATGACTAGTTTTTTTTATCATTAGAGCAAAACTAGTTGTGAGATTTTACTCCCAACTGTTAGTTTTGACTCAAAGGATATAAATAGGCTAGGATGGATTTTTCTAAATAGTTTTATAACTTCTAAATCTTTGTGAAGAAGAGATCAAAGCTTTTCTAGCTCTCTAGCCATCATATGCTCTAAGCCTTCAAATCTCAAGGCAAAATTTTATTATCCTTTTACTCAATCTTAAGAGAATTTGTTTGTGAGCATTAAGTGTTTTAATTTCCTATATTTTCACTTGTAATCTATTCCAAGGTTGTTTGGAGTGATTATGAGATCAAAATGTTGATTTGGAAGATATCTTGTCATTAGAGTAAGATCAAGTGTAAGGGGTTGGCTTCACCAATAAAGCAAACTCTAGTGGAGAGTTGAAATCCTCATGAGTGAGGCAAAGGCCGTGAAGTAGGAGTAGTTGATTTTTGAATCACATAAATCATGGTGCATTCATTTTTTCCTTTATTTACATTATTGCACTCATCATTAGTTGAAAATTGTTTGAAATTGCTTTGGTGGATTAAATTGGGATTTGATTTTGTGCAAAAATCACTATTTGTTTCTCAAAACCTAATTTCACCCCTCTCCTCTCTTAGGTGATTTTTTGGACTTTCTATTGTTATCAGAGCTTGGTGCTCTTATTTTGGTTTAATTGCCTAGAGTTTTTGATCCATTTTTTTGAAAAATTTTGGTGTTTCACCATCTCTACAAGTGGAACAATCCACTACTAGATCTCCACTCTTAATGGAACTCATTTCAACACTTTGAGGTCACATATTTGTGTTTTCATTAAACCTATTGATATTTAGGACATATAGTAGAAGAGGAATATACTCTATCGACCAAGATAATTAATGGTGTGAAGGTTCCCAAATCTATAGTCGAATGGAATGTGATGACATGAAAAAAAATGATTTTTTGAATGCTAAAGCAATGAACATTGCTTATTGTGCTCTTTATCCTAATGAATTTAACCAAATTCATATCTATGAAATGGCTCATAAGATTTGGCATTACCTTGAGGTTACTCATAAGAGTACAAGGCAACTTAGAAAATCTAAAGTGAACATATTGGTTAACCAATATGAACTCTTTAAAATAAAATTTAATGAATTAATCACTAAAATATTTACTCATTTTATTGATATATTAATACCTTAAAAACTCTTGGAAAAACTTATACTGATGATGAAATGGTAAGAAAGATCCTAAGATGTTTTTCTAGGTCATGGGATCCCAAGGTGACAGTGATTTAAAAGCAAAGGATCTCAATAGACTACCTTCGAAAGAACTCTTGGGGTTACTTATCACTTATGAGATGGCTATGAAGGATCAAAGTCAAGAGGACAATGAAGACAAGAAAAAAAAATTATAGCACTCAAGGCCAAGGAATCTAGTGATGATGATGAGGAAGATAGCAATAAAAAAAAAAGAAATTCAAGATATTCCTCAAGAAGAAGCATATGACAAGGAAGTCAAAGAAGGGTGAGAGGAGCAACCCTATCATGGAGGAAGAAGAATATGTACCAACGTGCTTCAAGTGCAAGAAGTTGAGACATATGAAAGCAAATTGCTCTCTCATCACTCAAATGAAGAAATTTAAGGCAAAGAAGAAGAAGGCAATGGTGGCAATATGGGATAACTTCAAGGAGAAGAGTGAGAATGCCTCATTTGATGAAGAAACTGTGAACTTATACCTCATGGCAAAATGAGGATGAGGTATGTGATTTGTCTTTTGACGAGTGACAAAAAGCTTATGAAGATTTATTTTCAAGGCATGAAAAATTGAATTTCAATCACGCTTCATTGAAAAAGAAATTGTCTTCACTTGAGAATGATTTTGATGCTTTGAAGTCTTCCAAAATCTCTTGCAATTGCAAAAAGGATATGAGGTACTTCAAGTAGAATATGATACTTTAAAATCTTCTAAGACTATTTATGGATGCCAAAATAAACTAGACATGCTAATAAATGAGAACATTTATTTGAAAAAGGCTTTGTAAAATTTCTTTCATGAAAACACTATCTTGAACATGATTCTTAAGAGCCAAAGGAATGTATGAAATAAATCAAGATTAGGCTTTATTTCGTCTTCTAAGTTCAAAGATACTGAATCCATTTTTGTGAAGTCTTCAAAGCCTACTCATTCTCATTTAACTTGTAATTATTATTACAAAAGAGGACATGTCTCCACTGGTTGCCCAATTAAGAGAAATTCATCACTTAAATAAATTTGGGTACCTAAGGGGATAATCCCAAAAGTCAAGGAATCTAGGTTTATTTGGTTTTCTAAAACCTCTTTAGCATGAATAGCTTGGGAGTAGTTAGGGGTGACCCATAAGTTTTTGCTAGCTATATATTTATGGTCATTCTCTAGCTAATACGCTAGAGGTAAGTGATCACATTTACTATATCTAACATATCTTGCATGTTATTTTCTTTTATGCCTTATTACATGTTTTTTTCCTAACCTTAAGGACCCATAATTGAGGATAGGTACCATCCCAATTTTAATGTGTTAGTTATGCCTTCACTCAGAGAAGAAGAATGAAAAATAATTCCTCGATAGTGGATGCTCAAGACATATGATGGGGATGTGGAATCGATTTCAGCAGTCTGTGAGTAGCAGAGACCCTAGGGAGTGACCTTGATGTACAAATCAGAGTTGTTTTAATTTAAAGTATACTATTAGGAGTTATGGGAATATTAACTTTCAATAGGAGCAAGCTTCTATTGTTAGTTATCCTAACAATTGTCAGGAATCTCCTAAAGTAAGAAACCTAGTTAATAAAATAGAGACATAAAAGAAAAGAAAAAAACATTATTTGATTGATTTGAGACAGATGGTATATGCATTAAGCAAGGACATACCCTCACTTTATAATGAGGTTCAACATGGAATTATGAAAAAACATGAGAATAATGAAATAAGTGAGAAAGGGGCTTTGATATGCGCTACTTCCATGTTCCTGTATGTTGGATCATGTGATGTTTGACTTGAATGGGTCTTGAGTCAGACCTTGCTAGATGTTGATGGTGTAGTCTGCTAGGACATGGAAGGAGATGAGAGAAGTTTGAAGTATTTTCATTAGCCAATGAGACATAGGTGATAACTTCATGAGTTTGAAGTATTTTCATTAGCCAATGAGCGTTGGTGGTAACTTCATTTGATTTGAAGTGTTTCCATAGCTTATGAGGTGTTGGTGGAAACTTCATTTGATTTAAAGTGTTTCCATAGCTTATGAGGTGTTGGTGGAAACTTCATTTGATTTAAAGTGTTTCCAATACCTATGAGGCATTGGTGATAACTTCATTTGATTTGAAGTGTTTCCATAGCCTATGAGGCATTGGTGATAACTTTATTTGATCTAAAGAATTTTTCAAAACCCATGGAGCATAGGCATTAACTTCTTTGATTTGAGATATTTTGTAACCTGTGGGCCATAGATATTAACCTCTTCGAGTTTGAAATATTTTATAACCCATGGAGGCATAGGTGTTAATATTTTTGATTTAGTAGCGTCACCAATGGTTTGTAGAGTTGGATATAGTTTTGAAGTGTAGCTAACAACTTTAAGCATATCAGTAATTAACTTTATTAATTTAATAACATTGCCAATGATTTAGGATTGGGTATAGCTTTAAAAATATGTCATCAATGGCTTCTGGGGTTAATTAGCTCAAAAAGTGCATCATTAATGGCTTATCGAGTTGACTAGTTTGAAACGTCCATCATAAAATGCTCCTGGGGTTGACTAGCTTGAGGGGTGTATCATCCACTACTTTTAGGGTTGACTAGCTTGAGGGGTGAGTTATCACTACTTCTGGGTTTGACTAACTTAAGGGGTGCATCATCAACTACTTCTGGGGTTGAATAGTTTGAAGGTTGCATCATTAACTATTTATAGGGTTGACTAGCTTGAAGGATATATTATCAACTACTTCTGGGGTTGACTAGCTCAAGGGGTGCGCCATCAATTGCTTTTGGATTTGACTATCTTGGGGGTGTGTCATCAACTGCTCTTGGGATTGACTGACTTAAAGGGTGCATTATCAACTACTTCCGGGTTTGACTGGCTTGAGGGATGCATCATCAACTACTTCTGGGGTTGATTAGCTTGACGGGTGCATTATCAATTGCTTCTGTAGTTAACTAGTTTGAGGGGTGCGCTATTAACGGCTTTTGGGGTTGACTAACTTGAGGGTTGCATCATCAACTACTTCTAGAGTTGACTGGCTTGAAGGATGCATTATCAACTACTTTTATAGTTGACTAGCTCAATGGGTGCATTATTAACTACTTTTGGGATTAACTTTCTTGAAGGGTGCTTCATTAACTACTTCTAGGGTTGACTAGCTTGAAGGATGTGTCATCAATTACTTTTGAGGTTGACTATCTTGAGGGGTGTGTCATTAACTACTTCTGGGATTGACTAGCTCAAAGGGTGCATCATCAACTTTTTTTGGAGTGAACTATCTTGAGGGAGACATCATCAACTACTTTTGGGGTTGACTATCTTGAGAGGTGCTTCATCAACTACTTCTAGTGTTGACTAACCCAAAGGGTGCATCATCAATTGCCTCTAGAGTTGAGTAGCTTGAGGGGTGCATCATCAACTATTTTTGGAGGTTGATTAGCTTGAGGGGCACATCATCAGCTGCTTTTGAGGTTGACTAGCTTTGAAGTGTGGCCAATGGATTTGAGTGTGTTGATGTTTAACTTCTTTGATTTGGTAGTATTATCAACTACTTATGGGGTTGCATATAGCTTTGAAGTGTGATCGATAACATTGAGTATATTGGCAATTGACTTTTTTGATTTGGTAGCTTTATTAATTGTTTATGGGATTGGGTATAGTTTTGAAGTATGGTCGATATCTTTGAGCATGTTGGTTTTTAATTTCTTTGATTTGGTAGCATCATCAACTGCTTATAAAGTTGGGTATAGTTTTGAAGTATGACCGATAGCTTTAAACATATTAGCGATTAACTTCTTTGATTTTAAAGTGGTATTACCCACCACTCGTGGAGTTGAATAAAACCTTTTACCAGAGGCTCCTGTAGCATACTTAGTGGGACTCGGTTTGACCCATTCTAATTCCATTTGGGCTACCCCTAATTTGAGGCAACATCACCATTATTCATAACCTTGGAGTATTGCCAAAGGCTTAGCACATCCAGTGGGACTCAGTTTGACCCTATCTAGTTTCATCCAAGCTAATCTAGGTTGGGTTCAAATTTGGTTTAGTATTCAAATTTCAATTTCAATTAGAGTCTGATTTGATTCAATTCGATATTCAAAACTTGATTGATGTGATTCACTAACTCCTTTTTGGAAGATGATGTGATGTTTCGATCTTGGATTCAGTTTGATCCAATTTGAAATTTAGACTTGGTTTTAGTTTAAGTCTAATTTAGTTCAATATTTAATAAATTGACCTAGAATTAGGTCTGATTTGATTAAATTTGATGCTTAAAACTTGATTTGGATCAAGTTTGATCCGATTTGACTCGATGTTCAGAATTTACTTTGATTCAAGTTTGATTTGATTCAATTCAATATTCAAAACTTTATTTTCGTTCGAGTCTAATTTGAAATTTGATTTGAGATACTTTAATTTAATTAATTTGTGTTAGTCGATTTGGTTTAAGGGTTCTTGGGCTATCATAATGATATTATGGGGATCTCACAAGCTAGCCATTAGTCGTTTAGTTGTCGGATGAGATCGTAAGCTGACCCTAAATTGTTTGGCTTTCAAGATAGACTATAGGCTGGCCTTAAGTTAGATTAGTTATTGGGTGAGACCACAGGTTGATCCTAAACCATTTGACTTTCAGGCAAGACTACAGCTTGGCCCCAAGTCAGATCAGTTATCATGCGAAATCATAGACTGGTCCTAAACTATTTAAATTTTGGCCGAGACTATAGACTAGCCCTAAGTCTGATTGGTTATTAGGAGAGACTATAGGCTAGTCCTAAATCATTTCATGCGAGATTGCAGATTGGTCTTAAATAGAATTGGTTATTGGGTGAGATTATTGGCTAACCCTAAATCATTTGACTTTTGGGTGAGATCATAGGCTATGCCTAAACTATTTGACTTTTGATCAGAATTGCAGGCTAGCCCTAAGTAAGATTGGTTGTCAGACAAGATAGCACGCTGGTCCTAAACTATTTGACTTTTGAATGAGATTGCAGGCTAGCCCTAAGTCAAATTATTTATCGGATGAAACTATAGGCTGGTCCTAAACCATTCGACTTTTGGGCGAGACCATAGGTTAGCCCTAGACTATTTGACTTTTGAGTGAGACCATAGGTTGACCCTAAGTCAAATTGGTTATCGGGCAAGACCGCAAGCTAGCCCTAAATTATTTTATTAAGATATTTTTTTGTAATTTTGTTCTTGTTCTTGTTCTTCTTCTTATTCTTGCTCTCCTCGTTGTTAATCCTAGAGTTTCTCATTATCAATTATTCTCTGACATAATGCTATGGTGATGAATGAGAGCACGAGTGGCAATGATGGTAATGGAGATTTGCTGGTGTTTTAGACCACAGGTGGCTACAGTGTGGGTGAAGATTCACTATCATACGGAATGCTATAAGTGGCCATGGTGTTGGTAGAGATTTGGTATCATACAAAGAGCCATAGGTAGTTGTGGTATTGGTGGAGATCCATAGTCATATGGAAGGCCTTGAGTGGCTGTGGTGTTGGTGGAGATCGACTATCATACGAAGGGCCACGGGTGGCCATGATATTAGTAGAGATCTACTATCAAATGGAGAGCCGCGAGTGGAGATCCAAAGTCATACGGAGGGCTGCGGGTGGCCACAATATTGGTGGAAATCCACTATCATACGGAAGGCACCATGGGTGGCTATGGTATTGGTGGAGATCCACCCTCATATGGAGGGTCGAGGGTGGCCCTGGTGTTAGTGGAGATCTACCATCATACAAAGGGACTACAACATTGGTAGAGCCTCACTATCATATGGATAGCCATGGATGGCCATAATGTTGGTAGAGATCTATCATCATATAGAGGGCTGCAAATGGCCATAGCATTGGTGGAGATCCTCCATCATACAGAGGGCCACAGATGGCCATAGTGTAGGTGGAGATCCGTTGGTGCATGGATGACCATAGATGGTTGTGGCCTTAGTAGGGAACCACTGGCATGAAGCATCAGATGGCTGGGGTGTTGACAAACAAAAGAAAGACCTGTGATGGGATTCAAATGCCCAATTCTTTTAGATTTGGCCATCCAAACTTGAGCTACTAAGAATGTGCAACGGTTGGCGGAGATCGAGGCCATGTATGGCTATAATCCTTAAGGAAGAGGGGGTAACAATAGCAACAAGTGTAAGTAAACAAAGATCTCATAGAGGATGAAGAGAAGAGGAGATAATAAAAGAAAAGATGAAGAAAGGGATGAAAACTTATGTCTTTTCCATCCCTTGTTGACTCCTTCTTGCTCTCCTCCTAGATGACAAGATCTTTTTCAAAACTTCTTCAATTTGTATAGAATTTGCCCAAGAATTGTTTCTCAATTCTCTCTAAATTTGTGTGCCCTAACTCCCTTTTTATAGGGCTTTGAGAAGATCTCCCATTTTGGTTATTAGAATTTGATTGAGAGATTTGATGAGTATTCTCTAACCATAAACCCTAATATTTGAATCTTAAATGGATATTCTCCTAGATTATACCTTCCTTATTGACAAATTGGATTGATTTTAATGGATTTTGAGAAGAATTTTATTTTCATTTCTGCAAATTCATGACTGAATTGACATCCTATTGGGAACTAAACACCCAACAACAAATAGTGCTCACATAGTCAAACTGTGCCTGACATTCGAGTGGAACTAGACATCTAATTGTGAGTTAGGGTCTATGTAGTTGGATAGAACTAGACATTTGGCTATAACTTGGTTCAGATTCTGGGCCTAATTTTTCATCCTTTTTCTATCTTAAGTTGGTCTTAATTATCCTAAATTAAGCTCAAAGTTTAACTCTAACTCAAAGTCAAAGTCAAGGTGCAAAAACTACTTAAATAAAGTACCCCCTTCACATCCACTTCGCGAGTTTCCTTGGCGAGAGGATGCAAACCATAATGAGTTCTTAACCTCCTTTTGTTGCTTTTGGATAGGTGAGGTTCTCCGCCCTTCTTTTGTCCATTTGTGATAATTCCTCTTCTCCTTTTTTACTTGTTTTTTTTCTTCTCTCTCTTCTTTTCTTTTTAGAAGGTGTTATGGAGTCTTTTCTAATTGAGAGAGTTCAAGACGAGAAGGAAAATAATTTAGCCCTACATCACTTTCTTGCTATCTTAGGGACTGACGCCAAAGCGGAGTTGGCATACCAAACCTAGGAGCATTGAAAATGAGTGTAATTTGACAATTACCATCTTTTTGCATATTTTTCTAAAGAAGGGATGCCATGTGCTGATGGTGCAGGTGAGTCTTTCATGTTAGAACCTGTTGGGTATTTTAGGCAATGAGAATCATCAGAAACCTTGGGGTTTCATATTTTAAATGGCCTTTATCCTCCTTGGAGATAATCCTTTTCACTTGTCAGAGCCACATTTTGTAGAGTGGGTTGATGGTATGATATCTCAATTTTTAACCCAACTAACGGGTCTTAGTATCTTGGGGGGAATCATAGCATCCAAAGGTTAATATGCACGAGACTCAAGAGATTTTATGTAGCATGATCGAGATATGGAACCATGGCACAAACACTTTTCATATGCCATATGGCAAGGTTGTATCTCTTTATGGGACATAAAACAGCTAGTCAAAATCCCTATTCTTGGGAGTTTTCATGATGAGTATGTCCCCACTAACTATCATATGTCCCTCAATTTTAGTTACACCCTTCATGACCTTGTTAAAATTTATGATTAGATGATGACACATTTTTTGAATAATTAGAAGTGGGTTAATCATTGGATTGGTCCTTTTTATGAAAGATCTCAAATAAGCGAGCCAACCAAGTTTGACTGGATTATGCATGACACAAGGACATCCTTCTAGAGTTTAGCCCTAAGACATATTTTGTTGCTTTCACCTATTTGTGGCTTTGCCACTTTATCATTCCACGTCATGGACAAAAGGTTGCTTGAGCTCTTGTAGTGTTGGGATCTATATATGTAAGTCTCAGAGTGATAGTGGGCAAGCCCAGAGGACCAGGTGATTCTTCAACTTGGTTTTTTATCCACTTTCCTTATGCTTAGATTTATACTTATTTTTGAAGGACATATATTGAGTTAGAGCCTAGTAATGCAATTAAGGAGCTATGTCACTCATGCTTAGTCCCCATTCCTAAGATGATTTGGATCATGAATATAATTGCTTCTACTTTCACTCCTAAAGAAGCTAGGATGCATGTGTGAGATCCTTGAAACTTTGAGTGGTGAGCTTTTCTTTACTCTTTTTTAGATTCTAATATGTTAATAGATGTGACTTGTCTTCCATTATCTTCAAAGCCTGATGATTACATTGTCTCTTTGCAGTACAAAGTACTTCTGCTTTGCTCATGGGATCATTTAGCTACGAGGGCTTATAATCCACATCGGTTATATTGGCAATTCAGATACTATTAGGGCTTTTTTGAGAATGTTTTTTCCCCTTCACTTCCATCATGTCTAGGCCAGTTAGTGAGCTACTGGTTGTATCTCACTTGCCTCCAAGATGATTTAGAGTATTATATTCCTGATATTGAGAGGGAGGACAAGGTTCTTTGTTTATATATCATAGTGTGGTTCAACAACATGGGAGGGTATCTTCACATTGATCTAGAGTTTCTATTCAAGAGTAAGTTTGGTTTGCATGACACGGAAAAGTAGGCAGCAAGCAACAAAGGGTTGAAGTAGCGAAGGGAAGACACGAAAGACCCCCCTGCTCATCAATTTGCTTGCTTGGGCCAAATGAGGAGAGACCCATTCTCCCTTGTAGGATCAGTGATGACCATTTTAGAGGTAATGCAAGTTCTAGATTAAGGCCGAAGTGAGAGGTATGTTGATATGCTCATGACCCTCCTATTCCTAGTGCATCATGGTTGACTTTAATACATACAATGTCTCAAGCCCCGATTTCTTTGTTTTGCAAGATTGACATGAAAATGGGACCTAGGGTGACTCTGCCTTTTCTAATACTAGTGTACTAGTCTTTCGACATGGGTTTGGATAGAGTGGTCCGATTGGGCTCACCACCGTGAAATGTAAGCGCTTAGGGGGGATAGAGTTTTCAAGTATTGGTTATTCTTTCATCCCACATTTTCTTTTTTTCTTCTCTTCTTCTCTCTAGTTGAAATCATATTTTAGGCAAACTAGATGAAGATTATGGAAGCCCTCATAACAATATTTCAAACTCAAATAGCAAGAGATATCTGAACTTTTGCTAGGTTTTGCATTTTGTGTTTTTATTGAAGTCTTTGTTACAGATGTGGTCCCCATATCATATTTTAGTCAAGGGATATTTGCATTCATCGGTATTCATCCACCATTGCCAGCATTAGGTAATGATCTACTATCTCCTTCTTCCTTTAGAAAATTTTCTATCTCCTTTTGTTAATATTACACTTGCTTTCTCAGGTGATAATGGAGAAGCATGATTGAGTGGCCATTGAGAACTGTTACTAGGCTTCATGTATTTTAGGACTGTCCTTATCCTCTTTGTCTAGGACTCTTGTTTGCTTTCTTCCATCTTATTTAGGAATATTATTATTGCCTTATAAAATTCCTCTGCATCAAATTTCATTTGCAATTTTGTGTTTTTCGCACCTCAATCCCAAAAGGTAGGCCTTTTTGTGGACTTGACTTGTCATGCAATGATTGGCTTATCTTACCACATGAGAGTGGACTTGATTTATCATGTGGGGCGGTCTTAATTTGTCACAAGGAGTGGACTTGATTTGCCACAAGGAGTGGACTTGATTTGCCACAATGAGTGGACTTGAATTGCTATGAAGGTGGACTTGAGTTGCCATGAAGAGTGAACTTGAGTTGCTACAAAGAGTGAACTTAATTTATCACAAGGAGTGAACTTGATTTACCATAAGAAGCGAACTTAATTTACCACAAGGAGTAGACTTTGAGGGTGGTGTGGACTTGATCATCACACAAATTGGGTGAAATTTTGCATCCATTTTTGCCCTGAGAAATATGGAGCAGATGTTTAACCAGACATTACCTTTTGAGAAAGTCATACATTGCATCATTGATGAAACATAGCCACTTTTCACTATTGTTTTTGTTCCCCTCAGAGGCTCAGGCATAGTACCTCTTGAGAAATCACATGTTGATTAGTGGCATAGGCCTTTTCCCTTTGTCATCAATTAGTTGGTAGGATTCTCATTTGAATATTCTTTTGATAATATAAGGGCCTTCTCAGTTAGCCTTGAACTTACATTTCTTATTTCAATTTGGAGTTATGGGTCTCCTCAAGACCAAGACCATTTCTCCTTTCTAAAGGGTTTGAGCTGGGCCATTTTGTTATATATCCTAGACATTTGTGCTCAGTACATTTCTAGACTTTATTGAGCTATGACCTTGTTTCATCCCTAGAGTCTAGCTTGTCATGGTGAAGAGGAATATTATCTTCTTTTATGATTTATTCTTACAAGGCAATCCTTAGAGAGGAAATTTGTACCTCTAGTGGCAAGACTACCTTAGTCCCAAACACTAACATGTATGATGTTGATTGGGTAGGGGTTCGATATATAGTACGATAAGCCCACAGTGTTTCAGGAAGCTTTTGGTGCTAGTCTCTTTTGTTTCTAGCGAGACCATTGGAAATATATTGGAGAGGGTCTTGTTGAATGCCTAGTGAGACCATTGGTCTTTGCATTATAGATGGATGAATATCTCCAATGTATCTTATGATGATGTGCAAATCGCCCTACCTTGAAACTTCTAAGGATGGTCTATTATTAGAAATAATCCTTTAGGATACCAAATCAGAATAGGTCTTGAAAGAAGTAGATAATAGTATATGCTTTTACTTCTTTCAATGAAATCACCTCAGCCCACCAAGAGAAATAATCAGTCGCTGCTAGTATGAAGCAATGACCTTTGGAAGAAGATGGTTTAATTGGGCCAATAATGTCTATTTCCCATACTTCAAATGGCCATGAAAACACTATTGGATGTTGATGGATGAAGTCCCTGTGAATTTGACATAGATGATATTTTCTCACATATTAAATACAATCTCTCACCATCATGGGCAAATAGTAGCCTATATGCTTAATCTTCATCAATATTTTTGGACCCGATTGATGAGCCATAATGCACCTCACATATGACCTCTTTGGCTTTTTTGTTTGAGAGATAGCACAAAAGTAATTGATCAAAGGACATTCTATAAAGAGTGTCATTAATGAGCAAAAAGTATATAACTCTCTTTTTGAGTTGTGTCCGTGCTGATTTATCTTATGTGAGTTTTCCTCCTTTGAGATAGTTGATGAATGGTATTCTCCAATTCGTAGCCTCTTCTATTAGTTTAGATTTAGTCTTTTCATACTTGATGTTGAAGATCAAGCTTATCACTTGTTTATTATGGACTATGATTAGAATCTCTCCTTGTTTTGGATTGGCTAGTGCCTTAGTTAATTTGACTAATGAATTAGCTTTTGTGTTGATAGACTAGGGAACCTTAGTTATTTGAACTTGTGGAATTTACCCTATGATTTTTTGTGCCTTTTCATGGTATTTTGGAAGCTCAAATTTATAAATATTATATTCTCCTTAGACTTAATTGATAACTAGGTACAAATTACCAAAGATTTATAGGTGAGATATCCCCATATTGAGGGTCATTTCTTGGGCTACAATTAGGACTTCATATTCAGCTTCATTATTTGTGTAAGGTTTTGAGAAGGCATAGGAATATCATAAAATACCCCCATTCAGAGTGACATAAATGAGTCTAATGCTTGCTTTGATTTGTGAAAACTTTGATCTAATTCTTAATCCAATGGATGATGCTCTATCAAAGTATAGCTTCTAATGAGGTTCTCCTTCAACCAAAAGGATCTCTTTAGTAGGGAGTTTAAAACTTAATGGAGAATCATCTAACACTGGATGAGCTACGAGAAAATTGGCAAGGGATTGCTCTTTAACCATCATTTGGGAAGTGAACTTGATACCATATTCTATAAGGATTAAAGCCCACTTTGCTAGCCTTCTAGTGAGTACAGGCCTAATCATCAAGTACTTTCTAGGATCATAATAAAATGACTTAATGAGAAAGTAAATAATGCCTTAGCTTCTTAATTGCAAATATGAGCACCAGACAATACTTTTTGATCAGAGAGTAGTTACTTTCTTCCCTCACGAGCATTCTACTTAGATAGTAGAGTGTGTTTTCTTTATCCTCTTTCTTATTTTGGGTGAGAATTACCCCCGGAGACCCTTCCATTGCGATTGTGTAGAGGATCAAGGGTTTATTAGATAGGGGTACTGCCAAGACTAGTGGCTTTAAGAGATACTACTTGATCTCTTCAAAGGCTCATTAGCATTCTTAATCCTAAATGAATGGGGTATTCTTCTTCATTAACCTAGAGAAAGGCTTGCATCTTCTAGAGAAGTATGAGATGAATCTTCTTATGTATACAAGTCGACCTTGGAATGACCTCAATTACTTTAGGTTGTTGGGTGGTGGCATCTAAAAGATTATTTTGATTTTAGATGGATCAATTTCAATTCCTTGATGTCTCACAATAAATCTAAGGAACTTCCAAATGATACCTCGAAGGTGCATTTCATAAGATTCATCTTTAAGTTATATTTTCTAAGGCAACCAAATAGCACTCTAAGGTCTTGAATGTGCTTATCTTTGGACTTGGTTTTGACTATTAAGTCATTCACATAGTATTTCACCACCTAGGGTATGAGGTCTTCAAAAATTTAAGTTATAGCTCTTTGATAAGTGGTTCCTACATTATTGAGCCCGAAGGCCATCACCCTATAGCAATAGATACCAATTAGTGTTCTAAAAGTTATATACTTCTCATCATCAGGATACATCTCAATTTGGTTATACCCTGAAAAATCATCCATAAAGGAGAATATTTCAAAATCAGTCGTGTCATCAATCATAATTTTCATTACTGATAATGGAAAGTCATCTTTTGGGCCTACTTTGTTCAAATCCTTGTACTCCATATAGATGCAGATTTGGCCATTCTTCTTCTTAACTAGCATAATGCTTGCCACCCAATCTAGGTACTTTTCTTCCTTGATGAAGCCTACATCGATCAGTTTCTTCATTTTTTTCTATCACCTTTTGTTCTAGATCGAGTTTTATCTTCCTAGAAGGTGAAAGAAATGACTAACTTATGAATTGCAACTTTAGGAACTAGTCTAGTCATTTCCTTATAGCTCCATGCAAAGCAATCGATGTACTCTTGGAGCACTTCTTTGAGTTAGGTTTGGCTTTTCTTTGAAAGTTGTTTGGTGCTAAAGGTTGGCCTTGGTCCTCCTTTGAGCCTAGGTTGATTTTCATTAGTTCATCGACTATGGCTTGCCCCCTATCCTTGAGCTCAGATAAAGCCTCTTTTGTTTTAAGGATTATTTCTTCACCAAGTGGTTCATCAAGTGGAGTGAAAATCAATGAAGATTCATTTGAGGGTCTTGACAAAATCTCGCTAGGATTGTCATCGTCTTGTGATTCTTAGAGAGTTATAGCTACCTTGGTGTATGTGTCAAAGGGTGTTGATGTTGTTTGGTTGTCCTAAAAATTAGACAGACATCTAGTGGTGGCCGTGAGGCATATGTGAACATTTGGAGTGATGTAGCCCAATATTTTGATATTCTTGTTTCCTCTTTTAGGAATGTAAACATGCCCTTGGAGTGGATCCCATAAATTCTTGAGGAAATGAGTCTCTCTCTCTCTCTTTATTTGTGGACATCTGCAGCCAAACTTCTTGATTATTTGATGAAGCTAATCTAAAAATTATTTAGGCATGACTACTAGTTGATGGTCACCATCATTTGCTAGATCCTCAGTTCCTAGGATTTCATTATTATAATGCACCTCATGAATATCAAAAGCATGCACATCTTCATCAACTCGGTGTTCTTCATCATCCTCGAAGCATTTGATTATGGCACCATTATATTTTCATGTAGTCACAGCCTCCCTAGTAGTGTTTTGTATGATGCGTCGGTATGGATCACATAAAATTTTGCATCTATCATCAACTCACCTACTTTTAGATTGATGGTTATGGCTTTTAGAGCACTTTGGTTATTCTGATTAAACTCTTAGATGGTTATAATCTCATCTGACAAGTGGCACACATCTAGAGTTAGAGCTCTTAGAGCTTGAAGGGTTATCAAATTGACTGATGAGCTGGGCCAATCAGGATGCGATTGATCTTGATCCCATCACTATTCCTTGTGACATATAATGACTTGTTATGATTTATTATTCTTGGTAACAAGTTGTCATTTGTGAAAGTGACAGTAGGAGTTTGACTTTCATATAAAGACTCCTTCATCTTCTCTTTAATGAAGTATGCTTAGTAGTTGTTTGGATTCTACAAGATATATACTAGTGTGTCCTTGAGTTCTTGTGACATCATTAGGGAATCAAACACACTTAGTATAGCAGGGATCTTCTTGAGGTCGACTACTATATTATATTCTACCTTCTTAAGTGTAGGTTCAGTTTACAAAGGCTCAATGTCTTTATTTATCTGAATTTCCTTTTTCTTGTCCTTAGGGATATTCCTATCTCTAGTTATTGGAGCTTGCCTTAGGGGCAGCACCTTTCCGCCTCAGAGTTGTACCTAGTTTGTTCTCTTTAGTTAAAATCTGGCATTGTGAGACTAATAAGGTTTATCTTTGAAATCGCTATTGAGGATAATCATATGGCAAGAGGTAGTGAACCCTTGCCCCCAATCAATATTCCACTAGATATCTTTGGAGGGTATGACTGGTTGATAATCATCCTATTCAATATTAGAATTAGGCACGTGGGATTTCCTTGTAGAGAGATCCTCAGAGACTCTTAGAATGAACCCTTCTATTTCGTATGCTGACATAACCTTCTTCAGGACTTTGTATTTAGGACATATCTTTCATGGATGTTTAAGTTGACTTGATGGGGGAGTAGAATGACCTTTAACATTTCCTTTGGTGCTTGCTAGAGTAGGGCTTCCCGAAGTGGTCATAAAATTCCTCTAAAGATTGTAAAGTGCATCCCTCCATAATTTCTGGAACTAGAACCTCACCAAACCTAGCGGGTTGAGCATTTATTGCTAGATTGCCTGATGGAGTCTGGGATAGTTGCTTATCAATATTTTTCTTAGATGTATGAGTTACTGTGAGAAAAGAGGCCATATGCTCAGATAATTCTCTTCAAAAGCACCTATCTTTCTCGACCCGTCTCTAGAGTAGGTGGCATGAGTAATTTCTCTAATCTCAAGGAGGGTAAGTAAGTGATTCCCTACCACCCCTTTAAGGCCTTTTGTGTGGCTTAGCCTTCTTTGCTAACACTTTTTCCATCTTCTCGACTTTCTCATAGAGCATGGTAGTTGTATTTGACATGCTTTCCATGTAGGCAGCTATAGCCCGTATGTGTTTGTTTAGCATTTCCATTTGCCCCTTGATAAACTTCATATTAGTTGTAGATAGTTCTTTTACAACATCTAGTTGTAGTTTGACCATGCCATAATCGTATTTATGGGCGAACTACTCTCTAGGATAGTTATCTTGGGAGCAGCCCTTGGGAAGACCCATGGGATCATTCATTTCATCAGTAACATCCCCAGTAAACTTATTCATTTCTTCTCCCCTTGCACCCTAAATTTCATTATTATTAAAATGATAGGGCGGGGATCAGATTGACTGTAAACCTTCGATAGTAAATATGGTGGAGCAAGTTACCACTGGAAGTTTAGCTTCTTCATCTCCCGCATCAAGGTCTTCTAGTAAAGCTCTGAGTTTGTCAGGGAAGAATTCCTAGAGGGTTACTTGGCTTCTTTCTCCATGGGCATACTCCTCTAAAGCATTGATATATTCTTGACTTGCTAATTTCTTGATATCGTATTCATCCGACTAAACCAACTTCTTCTTCTTGCTTCTATTCCTTTTCTTCTTGATGCTTCGATCAGGTGGGGTAGTTTGCTCTGATGAGGCTTTCTTCATCACTATCCCAAGCCCCTCAGGGTTTCTAGTCATTTTCATCAGCTTCTTCAACCTCTTTATAATGTAGATTCTCCATAAGTATCCTTATTCGGGGGTACATTGTACTTCTTCCCTAAAGAAGAACTTAGCAAGTGGTTCATAGTCTTTAAATATAATAATATAATTGATATATTCAGTAGGTATTTCAAATAAGACTATCTTTGAGAGAGTTAGCTTGTCCTCTCGATATTGCTTTTTGATCCAGTCCTTAAACACATAATAGTCTTCAATGGAATATCCCAAAACTCTATGGTAAGGACAATAGTTTGGGTGATCTATTTTGTTGGCCTCACTTAGCTTCTTAGATTTTGGCAGTTGGAGGCCAAATTTTAGAGCATCTTGAAAGATTTTACTCACTCTCTTTCTTGTTTGAAGAAATATTTCTTTCTCAGCCTTTGTTGGAAATCATTAAATCATTCTACTTCCCCATCTCCTTCGAGAGTTGGTGGTTTCTGAGAATTATCCCTGTTCACAATGGGATTTGGAGGCTTTTTCTACTCGATTGTTGTGATTGTTGTCCTTATATTTTTGTAAGGTTCTCCGTGCTTCACTTTGTATTTCTCTAGTTTGAAATTTTATGAAATAGGTAAGGCTGGTGGGCCAATCCTTTCTATCTTCTTGATTTGCATGATGAGGTCTTGGAAAGTATGAATAGAAGAAGCTCTTATGTAAGGTTCCATCCACTCTCCCCTTCATTGCTAAGAACTAGGTTTACTACCTCAAACTAGCTTGTGGGTTGTTCACACTTGATGCTGAGATTTCTCTACCATGTGACGTAGTCCAGGATTGACTCATTGTGGTATTTTGGTGTCAAGATGAGGTTTGTAATGGTCACTTTGTCATTGATTTCTCCAAACCTTATTCAAAAAGCCTCTTTCATTTGTGCCCAAGTCTGTATGAATTTCAATTGCAAACTGGCATACTACTTGAATGCTAATCTTGTCAAGCTTGCTAAATATTGGTGGAGTAACACCAAAGGACTATTACTTGAATTCCTACATAGAGTTGTAAAGCGAGCTATGTGCTATTCAAGGTTTTTCATATCATTAAACTATTTGAAACTAGGCACTATAGAGCCTCTTGGATATGGTACTCGGTCGTAATGACTAAAATATGTTTTGTTAGCATCATTTATCCTACTCATCTCACTTCCTTGTTTCAACTGTGCAGTCATCATTTGTTGCACTTGCTATTGTATATGTGCTGGTAGTTCTATATCATCAAGGATTCCTACAATTGGGGATTGAGTATCTCTTGCTAGAAGAGGTGCTTGTGAATGGCTTAGATTTTTGTGGATCTCATCTACAGGAGATACACCTTCTACCTCCTTTGTTGCTTGAGATGGTTGTTGAGATTATTCTAGCTTGTCAAGCTTTTGCCTCATTTGTAACATCATTTTCATTAACCCCATGACCTTTTATTGATCTTCCTCTTCCCCTTTTCCATGTTATCTAAACTATTCTAATAATACTTTTATACTCATTTCTTGATTGGAACCCTCAATTATGATCAAGGCTTCTATCAAGAGATGATGATCTATGCTTTAAGAGTCAGGTCTAGATTTTGGGTTGAGCCTAACTTCTCCCATTAGTTGAGTTGCCTCATTTAAGAGCTTGCCAACGGAGCAGGTTGTCATACCTTCTCATTTATGTGGTAGAAAGGATTGGTTCACAAGAGCCCTTTCCTCTTGAATTTCTTCATCAGTAAGCCTTATCGGGCAATTTTTGTTTAGCATTTGGTTGATTGGGGTGTGGGCTCATGGTCCTTGCTAAATTCATGATGAGAAATGACTCTAATAGTATGGGTGATCTCCTTTTGTGAATTCTCATGCTGAGTTATAGCCTTACAGTGACCTTTTTGATTTTGCCTGGCTATTCACCCTTTTTTCATAGTCTTAAAATAAGACTATGCCCCTATGACTTGCATTTACCCCTTTCTAAATTGCTTAATCGAGTGAAAGAATTGGACGTAGGAATTATAATGATTGACTTCGTTCGAGGGGTAGGCTTCACAAGTTGGCTGAAAGTTTGAGCAACTCTCCCCTTGCTTGTGATAGTCAAGATGAGTTCTTCTTCATCTCTGCATGTGTTTGGACTTGCTTTTAATTGCCTCCTATCAGGAGTTGGGTAGAGATGATCAAAGATTATGTTTGGTTTTAGTCCTAGCCTTTGGAAGATTGATAACTTTGCTAGTTGAGACATGGCTTCTAGCTCTTCATCTGAATGGCCCTTTACATTAGGAATGACAACATTGGACCTCTTTGTCCTTGATGGAAGGTGGGAAGTAGGCTTGTCTTGCATAATAACAATTTTAGTTAGTGCAGTACCAAGTGCCTTCTTGAACTGGATGACCTCAGCGATAGTTCTAAACTATATTTGAACCCCAGCTATGACCATTGGTTGGGATAGATGCAGCTGATCCTACCTCCAGGATGATGGTATACCTCAAGGTAGAGATATTTTTCATTGATGCCATTTGATGCTTTCCTCTGCAATGGAGAACACAATTGATTAGCATTCAGTCATAATGCTACTTTGCCGATATCTCTATTGTATTAACTAGGTTTCTACACTTGACGAAGAAGTCAAGTCCCATTGGATGTGCAAAAATTTGCGAAATAGATTTCGATAGTCTAAGAGTATTGGAGACCCAAGGGCATGACCTCGATGCAAAAATCAAAGTTATTTTAATTTGAAGTGCACTATTAGGTATGGTGGGAATATTGACTTCCAACAGGCACAAGCCCATATTATTAATTACCACTGTCAAGAACCTCCTAAAATAAGAAACATATCTAATAAAATAGAGATACAAAAGAAAAGAAGAAAGCATCATTTGATTGATTTGAGAGAGATAGTACATAATTTAAGCAAGGACACACCCTTGCTTTACAATGAGTTTCAACATGGAATTATAGAAAAACATAAGAATAATGAAATGAGTGAGAAAGGGGCTTTGATGTGTGCTGCTAGCCTGCTCCCATATGCTAGATCACATGATATTTGACTCATATGGGTCTTGACTTAGACCTCAACAAATGTTGAAAGCATAATCTGGTGGGACATGGAAGGAGATGAGAGATATCTGAAGTATTTCTATTAGCCAATAAGGCGTAGGTGATAGCTTCATAAGTTTGAAGTATTTTCATTAGCCAATGAGGCATTGGTGATAACTTTATTTGCTTTGAAGTGTTTTCGCTAGTTGATAAGGCATCGGTGATAACTTCAGTTGATTTGAAGTGTTTTTATTACCCAACGAGGTGTTGGTGATAACTTTATCTAATTTAAAGTGATTCCATAGCTTATGAGGTGTTAGTAATAACTTCACTTGATTTGATGTATTTTTCATAGCGCATGGGACATAGATGTTGACTTCAATGATTTTGAAGTATTTTTCATAGCCCATGGGGCATAGGTATTAACTTTTTTAGTTTGAGGTATTCTATTACCCATGGGGTGTAGGCATTAACCTCTTTATGTTTGAAGTATTCCATAACTTATGGGGCATATGTGTTAACTTTTTTGATTTGATAGCATCACCAATGGCTTATAGGGTTCAGTATAACTTTGAAGTATGGCCAATAGTTTTGAGAGTGTCGGTGATTAACTTCTTTGATTTGGTAGGATCACCAACGAGTTATAGGGTTGGGTATAGCTTTGAAAAGTACATCATTAGTGGCTTTTAGGGTTGACTAGCTCAAAAAATGTGTCATTAATGCCTCCTGGGGTTGACTAGATTGAGGGTGCATCATCAGCTAATTCTGGGGTTGGCTAGTTCAAAGGGTGCATTCTCAACTACTTCTGGGTTGATTAACTTGAGGGGTGTATCATCAACTACTTTTGGGGTTGACTAACTTGAGGAGTGCATCATTAATTGTTTCTGGGGTTGACTAGCCTGAGAGGCACATCATCAGCTACTTTTGGGGTTGACTAGCTTGAGGGGTGCTTCATCAATTTGTTCTAGGGTTGACTATCTCGAAGGGTGAGTCATCAACTACTTCTAGGGTTGACTAGCTTGAAGGGTGCATCATCAACTACTTCTAGGGTTGGCTAGCTTGAAGGGTGCATCATCAACTACTTCTAGGGTTGACTAGCTTGAAGGGTGCATTATCAACTACTTCTTGGGGTTGACTATCTTGAGGGGCAAGTCATCAACAGCTTCTAAGGTTGACTAGATTCAAAGTTTGGCCAATAACTTTGAGCATGTTAGTATTTAACTTCTTAGATTTGGTAGCATTACTGATTGCTTATGTGATTGGGTATAGCTTTGAAGTGCGGCCGACAGCTTTGAGCATATTGGCAATTAATTTCTTTGATTTGGTAGTATCACCAATTGCTTATGGGGTTGGGTATAGCTTTGAAATGTGGCTGACAACTTTGAGAATGTTGGTGTTTAACTTCTTTGATTTGGTAATGTCACCGATGGCTTAAGGGGTTGGGTATAGCTTTGAAGTATAGCCGACAACTTTAATTGTGTTGGTAATTAACTTCTTTGATTTTGAACTAGCATTACCCACTACTTGTGGAGTTGAGTGAAACCTTGAAGTGCTTCCAGAGGCTCTTACAACATATCCAAGGGGACTCAGTTTGACCCAATCTAGTTTCATTTGGGCTAACTCTAATTCGGGGTAACATCACTCATTATTCATAGCCTTGGAGTATTGCCAATGGCCTAGCACACCCAATGGAACTCAGTTTGACCCTATCCAATTCCATCTGAGCTAATCTAGGTTGGGTTTGAGTTTGGTTCAGTATTCAAAATTTGATTTCAATTCAAGTCTGATTTGAATCAATTCGATGTTCAAAACTTGATTGAATTTTAATTTGCTAACCCCTTTTTTGAAGATGATCGGATGTTCCAGTCTTGGATTTAGTTTGACTTGATTTGAAATTTAGACTTCGTTTAGGTTTAAGTTTGATTTAGTTCAATGTTCTAGATTTGACCTATACTTGATCTGATTTGATTTAATTTGATATTCAAAACTTGATTTGGATTAAGTTCAATCTGATTTGATTCGATGTTTAGAATTTGGTTTGGATTTGTAGGATCGATTTTGGCAACTCAGGATAGTGGAGACCTAGGAACGACCTCAAATCACAAATCAAAATTTATTTTAATTTTATGTGAGCTATCAGGTATTGTGAAAATATTAACTTTAAATAAGCGTAAGTCCCTATTATTAATTACCTCGACAATTCTTAGGAATCTCTTAAAGTAGAAAAACTAGCCAATAAAATAGAGACACAAAAAAGAAAAGAAAAAATATCTGATTGATTTTAAGAGATGATACATGGCTTAAGAAAAGCTATACCCTCACTTTACAATGAATTTCAACATAGAGTTATAGAAAGCATGAAAGAAATAAAGAAAATAAAGAGTGGAGAAGAAACTTTGATGTGTGTTTCTACCCGTTCCCCCTATGTTGCACCACGTGATGTCTGACCCAAATTGACTCAATCTCTAGAAGGTGTTGATGGAATCCTCTGATGAGATGTTGAAGGGAATGGGAGGAGTTCAAAGTGTTTCCAATAACTTTGAGCATTGGCGGTAACTTTATTTGGTTTGGTGACATTACTAATTGCTTATAGGGTTGGGTATAGCTTTGAAAATCACATCATCGACTACTTTTAGGGTTGACTAGCTTGAGGGGTGCATCATTAACAACCTATAGGGTTGACTAGCTTGAAAGGTTATGCCATCAAAAGCTTCTAGGGTTGATTAGCTTGAATGGCATGTCACCAATGGCTTCTAGGGTTAACTAGCTTGAAATGGCACATCGTCAATGAACTCTATGGTTGATTAGCTTAAAGAGTGTGTCATCAATGGCTTTTGGAGTTTACTAGCTTGAAGGGTGCATTGTGAACTGCTTTTGGGGTTGACTAACTTGAAAGAGCACATCGTCAATAGCATCTTAATTGACTACCTTAAGGGCACATTGTCAACTATTTCTGGAGTTGACTAGCTTGAAAGGGTGTATTGTCAATGGCTTCTAGGGTTGGCTAGCTTGAGGAGCACATTATCAACTATTTTTGAGGTTGACTAGCTTGAAGTGTGGCCAATAGTTTTGAGCATGTTGGTATTTCTCTGATTTGGTAGCATTACTAATGGTTTAGGGGGTTAGGTATGGCTTTGAAGTGTGATTGACAAAGTCTTTTGTAGGACACCTAGCGGGATTCAATTTGGCCTAGTTTATTTTCACTTGAACTAGTTCTAGTTCAAGTCAGGGTGATAACATCACCCATTGTTCATGGCCTTGTAGTATTACTGAGGGTTCAACACGCTTAGTAGGACTCGGTTTGACCCGAATTAGTTCTATGGAACTAACATGGTTCAGGTTTGACTTTAATTTGGGATCATTTTAATGTTTAATTTGAGTCTGAATTGATTCAACTCAATATTTAAGGCTTGATTGAATTGCAATTCACTAACTCCTTCTTGGAAGATAGTGATACGTTCTGAACCCTTAGTGATTAAGTTCGCACTGACGCTTTATAACATAGCCAGGGGAACTATGTGAATCATCAAAGTTATCAAATATTCAATAATGAATTCAATCCACCAAGCTTAGCATTTAGCTTCAAAAGAACATTTGTCAGATACTGGTTGTTGACTCTAGTTGGATCCGTATTGATTCCAATTTGAATTTGATTCAATTTAGTTCAATGTTCAGGGTTTGAGTCTGATTTTATTTAGCTTGAATCAAGTTCGACCTTGTGTTGGACCTTTATCGAGTTCAGGTCTACTAGACTTTGGCTTAAGTTCAAGTCAATTTAGTTCAACTTAGTTTTGGTTCAGGCTTAGTTTGTCTTGGTTTTGGTTTAACTTTGAGCTTAGTTTAATCTTGATTTAACTTGAATTTAAATTAACCTAACTTGAACCTAATTAGGGTTGGGTTTGACTTGAAGGAAGCTCACCTTGTGAGCTCAAAAGCTAGCTTAGAATATAAGTATGAAGAATGATTGGGTGCCAATCTAAAGATTGGCCTAGATTGAAACCAAAAGACTGGCTAAGTACGAGCCCAAAGGCTAGCTAAGGTGTGAGCCCAAAGGTTGGCTTAGATGAGAGGTTGAAGACTAGCTGAGTGTGAGCCAAAAGGCTGACTGAGTGCGAGCTTGAAGGCTAGCTGAGGTATGAGCCAAAAACTGGCTAAGTGTGAATAGGAAGGCTAGCTTGGTTGTGAGCCCGAGGGTTGGCAAAGTGCAAGCCCAAAGGCTAGCTAAGTGTAAGCTCAAAGACTGATTGAGCGCAAGCCTGAAGGCTAGTTTAGGTGCAACCTAAAGTTTGGCATGGATGCAAGCCCAAAGGCTGACTGAGGTGCAAGCTTAAAGGCTAGTTGAGTGCGAGTCCAAAGGCTAGCTAAGTGTGAGACTGAAGGCTAGTTATATGTGAGCTTGAAGGCTAGCCGAGTTTTGAGCCCGAAGGTTAGCTAAGGTGTGAGGCCGAAGGTTGGTCAGTGAGAGCTTGAAGGCGAGTTGAGTGTGAGCCCAAAGGCTGGTTAGGTGTGAGTTGGAAGGTTGGTTGAGTGTGAGCCCGAAGGCTAGCTCAGTGTGAGCCCAAAGGCTAGTTGAGGTATGAGCCCAAAGGTTGGCTGAGTGCAAGTCCAAAGGCTGGTTGAATGCAAGCCCGAAAGCTAGCTGAGGTAAAAGCCTGAAGGTTGGCTAAGTGTGAGCCCAAAGGCTGGCTGAGTGTGAGTACAAAGGCTAGCCAAGTGTGAGCCTAAACACTAGCTTGGACGTGATCCCAAAGGCTAGATAAGTGCAAACTCAAAGGCTAGCTGAGTTGTGAGTCTGAAGGCTGGCTGAGTGCGAGCCTGAAGACTGGCTTGGATGCTTGCCCGAAGGCTTACTTGGATGCGAGCTCGAAGGCTTGCTAAGTGCGAGCCTAAAAACTGATTAAGGTACAAGCTAGAAGGCTGATTTGAATGTGAGGCTGAAGGTTGGATTAGTGTAATAAGGATTCACTATCTTTGAGGAAAGCACTATAGGTGGTTGTAGCAGTGTCGAGAGTTTGCCATCTTTAAGAGGCTATGGGTGGCTGAAGCAGTATCAAAGGTTTATCATCTTCGAGGAGCTATGGATGGCTACAGTATTGGTGGAGTTTTGCCTTCATATAGAGGGTTATTGGTGGCCATGGTTTTTATGATGTTTCATCAACATGCCAAAGATTGCTAATGGCCACAGTGATGATGGGATGGAAATCGAGACAAGACCTTTTTTTTTGTTGGAAGCAACTCTTTTTTATGTTTTTTTTTATTTTGTTCCTTCTTCTTTGGCTCATCCCTTTCTCTTTTTTCTCTCACTTAAGCAGCCCCCTTTCTTCCCCGGTTGGGACCTTCTCTAGGCTCCCTTAAATTCAGGCTAGATCTGGCTAGAGCATGGTTGGATTTGGCCATAGATGGCCACGAAGGCAACCTAGGAGCTTTGTCGATGCAAGCAGAGTTTGGAGAGGAGGAAGGCAGGCTAACTGCAGTGTAGGCATCTCTAGGCAGTGATAGGGCATAGTCGGGCAGGTTGGCTAGATCTAGGTTGAAGCTCAAGGGAGGAGGCCATGGGGATGAAGCATGGGTGGGATGGCATTAAGGGGAGGCAGAGCTCCACCAGTAGAGCAGCTTGGGACTGTGTGGTGGAGGTGGAGGAGCTTAGACAGGCCAATGAGGAGGAGAGGAGAGTGGTGACAGCTGGGTGTGTGCGAGTTGTGGAGAGTTCACTGAGGGGGATGGGGGCAGGGTTGGATGACAAAGAAGGTTGTAGGGTAGAGCCGGGGTGGGGATGGCTAGAGGCAATTTAGGCTAGGCCAAGGCACGGGGATGAGGCGTTGCTGTGATGGGGCCAGAGGCAGTGGTGGAGGTCAACCCTCGAGGTGGCTTGAGCAAGATGGTAGGTGGGCTGGATGGTGCATGGGCGAGTGGGCACAAGCAAAGCTGATGAATAGCTTAGTCAACAAGGATAGGGGTAGTAGCAATAGTAGAAGGCCAAGGACCTCACAGGGATGGTAGAATAGTAGAGCATAGAGGAGAAGAGAAGTACAAAATGGGATTGATAACTTGAAGGACACATTACTAACTGCTTTTGGGGTTGGCTAGCTTGTAGGGTGTGTCATCAACTGCTTATGGGGTTAACTAACTTAACAAGATGCATCATCAACTATTTGTGGAGTTGACTAATTGTAGGGTACATCATCAACTGCTATTGGGTTGATTAGCTTGAAGTGTAACTAATGGCTTTGAGCACATTGTTGGTTGACTTCATTGATTTGGTAATGTTACTGATATCTTAGGGGTCGAGTAGATCTTTGAAGTATGGCTAATAACTTTGAGTATATTAGTGATTAACTTCTATGATTTGACAACATCACCAATGACTTAGGGGGTCGGGTATAGTTTTGAAGTGTGGTCAATAGCTTTGAGCATGTTGGAGATTAACTTCTTCTATTTGACAATGTCACTAATAGCTTTGGAAATTGGGTATAGCTTAAGTGTGGCTGATAGCTTTGAGCGTATTGGAGATTAACTTCTATGGTTTGACTAGTGAGACTCAGTTTGACCTTATTTTGTTCTATTCAAACTAATTCAAGTTCAGATCAGGGGTTGATATCACCCTTTGTTCATAGATTGGAATATTACCAAAGTTTTAACATTCTGAGTGGGATTTAGTTTGACCCAATTTAGTCCCATTGGGATTAATCAGTTTATGTCTGAGTTCTATTTTATTTAGCTTGATTCAAGTTTGACCTTGTATTAGACTTTTTATAGAGTTTAGGTCTGCTGGACTTTTGTTCAAGTTTAAGTCAATTCAACTCAACTTGGTTTTGCTTTAGGCTCAGCCTAACCTGGTTCTGGTGTGACTTTAAGTTTATCCTTTTGATTTGGATTTGATTTGAACTTAATTCGATCCAAATTGAATTTTATTTGAACTTGATTTTAAATTGACCCATCTTGAGTTTGATTAGAATTGAGTCTGAGTTTATTTAGACTAAGTTAACTCAATTTGATTTGGATTTTAGTTTATTTGTTTGACCAATTTAAGTCCATTTGACCTTTATCTATTTGTTAGGATTGAGTATAATATCAACATGATTGAGTTAATTCATGTTAAATAGTTTGATTTTAGGGTTCTTGGTTATTCATGATGATTTTAGACAGATCCGTCGCTTGACTAAACCCTAGTTGGCTTAGTTTGCAAGCTCAAAAGCTGGCTTAATGAGAGCACAAGGGCTGACTGATTATGAATTCGAAGGGTAGCTTAGATGTGAGTCTGAAGGTTGGCTTTGATACGAGCTCGAAGGTTGGCTAGAGTGTAAGTCCAAAGAATGACTGGGTGTGAGCCTGAAGGCTAACTTGAGTGTAAGCTCGATGGTTGGTTAAGTGCAAACCCAAAGCCTAGCCTAGATGCGAGCTCGAAGACTGGTTAAGTACGAACCCAAGGTGGGCTTAGTGTTGTTTGAGTTGATTTTGACTGAAAATTAAATTTAATCAAAATTTAGTCAAAACATGGACCTGAATGCCACTAGATTGTGATTGAAATGTAAACCTCTATTGGACCAAAATTGTAATCAAATTCAACCAAAAAATGGGTTTAATTTGAATTTGAATTGTTAAAAAATTTGGACTTAAATTAAAGCGAACCGAATGTGCCAGATATTTAGACCAAAGTCAAGCCCGAAATTCATTAAATATCTAGCCTAAGATGAAAATTATAAAATTTTTATAAATGGGTCTCTGATTGAACTTTTCTTGTAAATAATTTCCTAAAATGAAAATTTTGCGACAAAGTCTCTAAAAGTTTGAAATTTCAAATTGATCCCCGCAAAATTCAAGACTTGCAAGTGAACCCTTCAAAAGTTTATATTCACAAATAAATCCCTAAAATATCTAAATTTTGCAAATAAACCCATGAAATCTCTAAAATTTATAAATAAGTCCCTCAAAAATATTTATTTGTAAATAAGTCTAAATTTTTTTAAAAAAAATCTTGAAAATTTCAGAATTCTTATAGATGTCTTTTTTACAAAAAGACCCCTGAAATATGTCAAATTATATTTTTGGTCCAGCTTTTTCAAAAATTTGTAAATAAATTCCTTAAAATTTTTTATTTGCCAATGAGTCTAAATTTTATTCGAAAAAACCTCGAGAATTTTAGAATATGTATTTTTACAAAAAAACTCTTGAAATTTATGAAATTATGTTTTGCTTCAATTTTTTGAAAAATTTTATAAATGACCCCCTTAAAATTCATTATTTGAAAGTGGTGCAAAATTTGGATTTTTTTTCATTGGAAAACAATTCCCAATCAGTTACATGATTTTGGCATACAAAATTCACCCCAATCAAATCCTATTCATTTCCAAAAAAATGAAATCAATGAATCAGGATCTCATTATACTCATCATATCTTTTCAATTTAGCTTCGAAATCTTCTTCAAAGTCTATAAAAAAGACTAAGAAGTCTACAAAACAAACAACAAAAAAATAAAATGAAAGAGGGATCAGAAAATTCAGAGGCGATAAAAAAAAATAGGTAGGAAGAAATCATAAGGACTCAAAACACAAAGCAGAAGAAAATAAGGGTTGGCTATAGCTTGTCGCCTATTTGTCAGAGCTACATTGACATCCTCTTCAGATGATGCTTAGTGCCATCTTGCCCCAACTGATCCTTGTGTCGAGGCAATAGCATCATCACCTCTTAACTTTTGCTTCACCAAGCCCTCTTGCAAGGTCCACAGGCTTGGACCTCCACAACTGCACCGCCATCTACCTTCGCAAGCTCCACCTAAGCCACCAGCTCGGTTCACATCTTCAAGCTAAGGCCAGCCTACTTGAGGCCACTCTTCTCTAGCTACTAGACAAGAAAGACCAAATCTGACCTAGAGGCTATCGGATCCGGTCAAATATATATAAAAAAGAGGTGCAAGGCTTCTCCACCCAGCCATAAAGAACCCGGCTAGATTTGATCGGGTGGCTTTCCCCACCCCACTATGGATAAGACCATCCATATTTAGCCTAAAGATCCAACGATAGGGTGCCCTCCACTCTGCTACGATCACAGTTGACCAGATCTAGCCATCTTTGGCTGGATCTAGCAGGAAAAGGAGACTGGGCCATAGTGGCCTGGTGGAGAAAGAAAAAAAAATTGAAAGTTTGAATGGGGTTGTGGGCTGGAAGAATAGAAGAAGGAAGAAAAGTATAAAAGGAAAAAAAAATTTGACCAAAAAAAAGGGGGTAGTTGGTAGCCACATGAGGAGAGGGCATGGAAGTGAAGAGGAAAAAAAGTTGACCAAAAAACAAAATTACATCTTACCTCAATTTTTGTGCCACCATCACCATGGTCATCTGCGGCTATTTGAAGACAATGTTGAGCATAGCAGATTTTGTGTCCTTGCTACGGTCACCCAAGGCCCCCTTGAAGATGTCGATGAAGTCAATGAACACTGTGACTTGCTACAGCCATCCATGATCCCTCAAGGATGGTAGACCCTATGACTCTACTGCAGCCACCCATGGTCCCTCGAAGATGGCGGTGAAGATGATGGACTCCATGATCCTACTATGTCCACCCATGGTATCTTGAAGATAGCAAATCCTCATTACCAAAAGCTAGCCTTTGAGCTCGTACTCAGTTAGCCTTTAGGCTTGCACCTAAGCTAGCCTTCAGGCTAGCTTTTGGGCTCACACCAAGCTAGCCTTTGGGCTCACGTCTAAGACATCCTTCAGGCTCACACAAGCCAGCCTTCGGGCCCTCATCAGGCCAACCTTTAGGCTTGCACCAACCAACCTTCCAATTCATGACCAAGATAGCTTTCAGGCTCACATCAAAGCTAGCTTTCAAGCTCACACTAGCTAGCCTTCAATCTTGTGACCAAGCCAATCTTTGGGCTGGCATTAGACTAGCTTTCGAGCTTGCACTCAGCCAACCCTCGGGCTCTTGACCAAGCCAATCTTTAGGCTCATGTTATGCTAGCCTTCAGGCTTGACTAGTCAACCTTCAAGCTCACCTGAAAACTAGCCTTTAGGCTCCCATCCAAGCCAACCTTCAAGCTCGATTTAATCAACCTTTGGGCTCATAATCAAGCTAGCTTTTAGGCTCACATCAATCCAGGCTTCGGGCTTGTGACCTAGCTAGCCTTTAGGCTTACATCTAAGACAGCCTTTGGGCTCATGACCTAGCAAGCCCTTGAGCTCACACATAGCCAGCCTTCGGATTTGCACTAAGCTAGCCTTTGAGCTCGCACTTATCCAGCCTTCCGGATTGCATCATAGCTAGCATTTGAGCTCGCATCCTTAGCTAGTCTTTGGGCTTGCATCTAAACTAGTCATCAGATTTGCACTAAGCTAGCTTTCAAACTCGCAAACTAAGCTAACCTTCAAGTTTTCATATTTAAAATTATGCTATGGGTCTATTTAAATCATTATAGATAACCATGGATCCTCAAATCAAACTTCTTAACATGAAGTAATTCAATCATATTGAAATTAAAATTAATCAAAATAAATAGACCAAGGCCAAGTTGGCTCAAATAGATTTAAATTGGTAAAAGAAATGGGCTAAACCCAAAATTGAACTAAACTCTAGAAAATCTAAATTGATTTAACCTAAACCAAATAAACTCAAATTCAACCCTAATCATACTCAAGATAGGTTGATCTAAAAATCAAATTGACTTCAAATCAAATCCAATGTGAATTTAACTAAGTCCAAATCAAATCTTGTTTTGGTTAAATCAAATCCAAACTAAATGGATAAACTCAAAGTCAAACCAGCACTAGGCTAGGCTAAGCCTAAACTGAAAACAAGTTAAATTAAATTGACTTAAACATGAGCCAAAGTTCAGCAGAACCAGACTCTATGATAGTCTAATAGAAGATCAAACTCGACTTAGGCTAAATGAAATTGAACCCCAAACCATATTAATCCCAATGGAACTAATTAGGGTCAAACTGAGTCTCACTAGGAGTATTGAAATTTTAGTAATACTCCAAAGGTACAAACAAAGGGTGATGTTACCGCCCTAACTTGAACTTGTATTAGTTCAAACAAAACTAAATAAGGTCAAATTAAGTCTCATTGGGTGTGTTACAAAAGCCTTCAGTAATATTTCAAAGCTATACCCAACTCCCTAAATCGTTAATGATGCTATCAAATAACAGAAGTTAATCACCAATATGCTCAAGTTTTCGGCCATACTTTAAACCAATACCCAACTCCTTATGCCGTTGGTGATGCTGCCAATCCAAAGAGGTTAATGCCAATATGCTCCAAGCTATCAGCCACACTTCAAAGCTATACTCAACCCTTAAGCTATTGATGATGCTACCAAATCAATGAAGTTAACCAACAATGTGTACAAAGACATTGGCCACACTTCAATCTAGTCAACCCAGAAGTAGTTGACAATGCACCCCATAAATTAGTCAATCCCACAAGTTAGTCAACCCCCTAAGTAGTTAACAATGCTTCCTTTTAAGCTATTCAACTCGACAATCGGTTGATGACGCACCCTTTCCAAGCAAGTCAAAACCACAAGTAGGTGATGATGCATTCTTCAAGCTAGTCAACCCCACAAGCAGTTGATGATGCACTCTTCGAGCTAGTCAGCTCCATAAGCAATTGATGATACACCTTTCAGGCTATCCAATCTCATAAGCCATTGGTGATGCTACCCAAATCACAAAACTGTCATCTACACCTTATCAGCTATGGAAATGCTTCAAAGTCCAAATAAGCTATCACTTACACCATGGAAACACTTCCAAAAAAATAACAAAGTTGTTATCTATGCCCTATCGGCATGAAAACACTTCAAAACTAAAAATGTTATTGCCTACACCTTATTGGCTACGGAAATACTTTCAAAACCTAAAGAAGTTATCACCTACACCCTATCAGCTACAAAAACACTTCAAGGTTAAACGGAACTATCGCCCATGCCTTATTGGCTAACAAAAATGCTCCAACCCCATCGGAGTTATTGCCAATGCCTTATTGGCTAGCAAAAATACTCCATCACAAATGAAGTTATCACCTACACCTTACTAGCTATGGAAACACTTCAAATCTCAAAGTCATCACTGTTGCTCAATGTAATTGGAAAAACTTCAAACTTCTCCCACTCCTTTTCATGGTTTGGGTCAGACGCCACATGGTCCAATGCAAGGGGGAGCAAGGCAGCAACACACATCAAAGCTTTTTCTTCACTCTCTCTCTTTTTTTTTCTTTATTTCTTCTAAATTTTCTATAATTCATTGTGAAATTAGGGTATACCCTTGCTTAAGTCATGCATCATTTCTTTAAACCAATCAAATAATGCTTTTCTCTTTCTTTTGTATCTCTATTTTATTAGCTAGGTTTCTTGCTTTAGAACGTTCCTAACAATTATCAGAGTAATTAACAATAGGGTGGGATCAACCATGTATTTTCCTCAATCAATGGTTGCTACAGAAGTGGCTAAAGTTTAGTTTAAGTTTGGGACTATTTATGAGGTCATCCAATTCAAGAGAGCACCTACTACTACACCAATTAAAGTGATCGACATGCAAAATCATCCTATTTCTCGCCTTCCATCATGGGGAAAGAGGCCCAATGTTATCATCCCTAATGAGATGAGCTGTTTGGATGAAGAGTTAGAAGTCACAACTCAACCAAAAAGGATGTCAGCCTTCCACAAGTTAGGACAGAAGCAAAGCTCAATCTTTGACCGCCTTCACCCAATTCCTTACATTGGGCAATCAAAAGCAAATCTGGACACTAGCATCAAGGAAGAAGATTTTATCTTGACTATCAAAAGCAAAGGAAAAGCTGCTAGAATCTTTAGCTAACTTGGGAAGCTTACCCCTTGAACAAAGTCGGTCATTACTATCCCTACCTCCAACTCCTTCACTCCATTAAGCAATTTAGAGAAGGGTAAGAGCAAATCATAGGGGAGTGAAAATCTTGCCTTAATACTATAGCAAATGGGTGAATCACCAAACAAAATCATAAGAGTCATTGAAAAGCTACAACTCAGCATGAGGGTTCGCTAAATGAGATCACCCATACTATCAAAGTCATTTCTCATCACGACTCTGGGAGGAACCGTGAGCCACACCACAGCTAGCCAAACACCAAAATAAGGCTATCTGAATGAGGCTTATGGATGAAGAAATCCAAGATAAGAGGGCCCTTGTGGATCAATTCTTGCTACCACGCCAAGGAGAGGCTATGGCAACCCGCTCTATGAGTAGACTCTTAAGTGAGATGACTCTACTGATAGGAGAAGTTAGCCTTAACCCAAAGCCCAGACCTGATTCTCAAAATATGAACCATCATGTTTTGATAGAAACCTTGGTCATAATTAAACGTTCCAACCAAGAAGTGACCATAGAAGCCTTGCAAGAAGAACTAAGACAGCAAAGCAAAGAAAGAGATGAAGCTCAAAAAAAAGTTATAGAGGTGATGGAGACGATGCTAAAAGTGAGCCAGAAGCTTGATCAGCTGGAATAATCTCAAAAACCATCTCAAGCAGCAGAAGCAACAAAAGGGACATCTCTTATAGATGGGATCCACAAAAATGTAGGCCTTTCACAAGCACCTCCTCCAGTAAGGGGTACCTAATCTTTGATTTTAGAGATCCTTGATAATATGAAACTTCTAATATATATACAACAGTAAGTACAATGAATGGTAGCTACATAGTTGAGATAAGAAAGTAAAACAGATAGGGTAAATGATACAGAAAAACCATATCCTAGCAATTATGACCAAGTGCCATATCCCAGAAGCTATATAGTGCCTAATTTCAAACAATTTAATGGAACAAGAAATCCTAAATAGCACATAGCTCACTAGGTGACTTTGTGTGGAGATTCAAGTAATAGTCTCTCATTATTACTCTGTCAATTTTTAGCAAGTTTGAAGGGAGTAACATTCAAGTGGTATGCTAGTTTACAATCATAATCCATACAAACTTGGGCACAAATGAAAGAGGCATTTCTAATTAGGTTTGGAGAAGTCAGTGATAAAATGACCATTATGGACCTTGTCTCAACATTGAAACATGATAATGAGTCAATTTTGATTATATCACATAGTGGAAAAATCTCCACATCAAGTGTGGACAACCCATGAGCTAATTTGAGGTAGTAAACCTAGTTTTTGATAATATAAGGGGAGAATGAATGACACCTTGTCTAAGCTCCTCATCTATCCATACTTTCCAAGACTTTATCATGCTAGTAAAGAAGCTAGAAAGTATTGACCCACCAACTTTATCAAGTTCACAAAATTTCAAGTCTAAAAAAGATAATGTAAAGCATAGAGAGCCTTCCAAAAATGTGAGGGCTGCATGCACAACAACTAAGCAAAAGAAACTTTCAAACCCACCCTGAACAAGGGTAATCCTTAGAAACCACCAGCACTTGGAGGAGATGGAGAAGTCAAATGATCCAATGATCTCTAACAAAGGCTCAAAAAGAAATATTCTTTCAAAAAAGAAAGAGAAGTTAAAATCTTCCATGATGCCCTAAAATTAGGCCTCTAATTGCTAGAATCTGAGAGGCTAGGCAAGACCAACAAAACAAATAACCCAAACTATTGTTCTTACCATAGAAACTTGGGACATATAATTGAAGACTGCTATGTGTTCAAGGACTAGGTCGAGAAGCAATACCAAGAAAGCAAGCTAACTCTCTTGAAAGCAGCCCTATTCGAAAGACCTACTGAACACATCAATCATATTACTGTATTCAAGGATCATGAACCACTTACTGAGATCCTTTTTGGAGAAGAAGCATAGCACACCCTTGAACAAGGGCACTTATGAAATGTCTATATTTCAAAAAGGTTAAAGAAGCTAATGAAGAAAATGACTAGAAACCCTAGAGAACTTGAGATGGTGATGAAGAAGGCCTTATCAAAGCAAGCTGCCTCACCTGCCCAAAGCATCAAGGAAAGAAGAACAGAAGTAAGAAGAAGAAGCTAGTTTAGTTAGATGAATATGATGTTAAAAAATTAGCCATATAGGAATACATCGATGCTCTAGATGAATATGTTTATGCAGAAAGAAGTCAAGTAAATCTTGAAGAATCCTTCCCTAACAAACTCAAAACTTTATTAGAAAATTCTAATGTGGAAAATAAAGAAAATAAACTTCCAATGACAACATGCTCTACCATATTTACCATTGGAGGTTTACAACCAAGTTGATCCCTACCTTATTGCTTTAATGATGACAGACAACAAGAAGCAAATAGATTTGTTGGGGATGTTACCGATAAAATGAGAAATTCCACAGGTATCCCTGAGGGCTGCTCCCGAGATAATTATCTTATAGAGTGATTTGCTCATAAGTACAACTATGGCATGCTCAAACTATAGATAGAAACTATGAAAGAGCTAGCTACAACTAACATGGGCTTTGTTAGGAGGCAAATGCAAATGTTGAACAAGCATATGAAAGCTATGGCTGCTCACATGGAAAGCATGATAAATATGACTACTATGTTCTATAAGGAAGTCAAGAGGATGGAGAAGGTGCTAACGAAAAGGACAAAGCCATACAAGAGACCTCATAAGGGTGGTGAGACACCACTTACTGACTCCCCTTGGGATTAGAATGATTACTCGTGTCAAATAAAAATCATGGCTCTGGGAAAAAACCTTAAATATCAATCCCTCAATCAAAAACTTCTCTTTGTTTTGGTGTATATTTTCTTTGTTTGAGAGCTTGATGAAGACATGCCTTGGATCTAACAAAGTGATCGAAAGTGGTATGCAAATTCTTGCAAGCGAACTCTCGAATGATAGGTAGAAGAGGGCTGCCTCAGAGGAAATGTCCCATCAAGCAATTTACTCAAGAGATAGGTCAAGAAAGCTAGGCACTATTGAAGAGAGTTAGCCAATCCTATGGTCTCTTGTCACATGATGACTCATACATTTGAGGTTAACACTAATGAGCTATTATCCTAGCCTCCATCAGGCGATCCAAAAACTAATACTCAACCCACTAATTTTGGTGAAGTCCCACTCTTAGAACCTGTGGAAGGATGCGCTTTGCCAACTATAGAGAAAATATGCATACAAGGCATGAACGATGCATACAAGGCACGAATGATGAATATGACTCTATGTCTGAGTCAGAGCAACTTTATGACCACTTTAGGAGGCCCTACCCAGCAAGAGCCAAAGGAAGAAGTAGGCATTTTAGGAGAGGATCAAGCGAGTTAATGTTAAAGCTTGTTCTGCCCTCATGTCAAGTCAATCTAAAAATCCACAGTCAAGTCAATTTGAATATCCGCAAAAGAAATATCCTAAATATAAAGTATTGAAGAAGATTATGCCAGTAGATGAGATAGAAGGGTTCATCCAGAGAGCTTCTGAAGACCTCTATATGAGAGAACCCCATGTGCCTAATTCTAATGTTGAATAGGAAGATTATCAACCAATCATATCCTCCAACAATATTTAGGGAACTACTAACTAGGGGCAAGAGTCCTCTACCTCTTGTTGCATGATTAGTCTCGAAAGTGACTCCGAAGATGAATCTTATTGGTCTCATGATGCCAGTTTTCAATTGAGGAGAGCAAACCAAATACAACTCTGAAGTAGAAAAATGCTACCTTTGAGATAAGCTCCAGTGCCTAGGGACAAGAATATTCCCAAGGATAAGGAAAAGGAAATTCAAATAAATGAGAACATTGAGCCTTCGCACATTGAGCCTCCACCCAAAAAGGTGGAATATAACATAGTAGTCCACCTCCAGAAGATCCCTACTATGCTTAGTATATTCGATGCCTTGATGATGTCACAAGAACTTAGGGATACATTAGTGCACATCTTGCAGAATTTGGCCAACTACCAAACATACTTTGCTGAAGAAAAGATGAAGGAACTTTTGTGTGCACGCCAAACTCTTGCTATCACTTTCACAAATAATGACCTACTACCTAGAATAATATACCACAATAGACTATTGCATACCATAGAAAATAGCGATGGGATCAAGATCAATCACATCCTAATTGACTTAGGTTCCTCCGTCAATCTGATGACTCTTTGAACTCTAAGAGCTCTAACTTTGGATATATGTCACTTGTCATTCGAGATTATAACCATACAATGATTTAATTAGAATAGCTAAAGAGCTCTGGGAGCCATAACCATCACTCTAAAGTAGGCAAAATGATGATGGATGCTAAATTCTATGTGATCGATATTGATGCGTTATACAAAGCACTACTATGGAGGCTATGGCTACATGAAAATAAGTAATGCCATCAACTCTACATTAATGACTCAAAGACTTTGAGGATGGTAAAGAACATTGAATTGATGGAGATGTACACCTTTTCAATGTCCATCAAATACATTATGATGATGCAAAATACTATCAAAAATTCAATGCTGATAAGGGGTCTACTTCAATCAGTTAAGTAAAACAAAAGATTGATAGCTTGATCTTTGCTCCTCCTCACCTAGGAAGAGATTTTGATCCAGCCTTTTTAGATGAAGAAGCCCCACAAGTCTACCTAAGTGGTTATACTTTTGACAAAGATGATAATAGAGCTCAAATGGAAAATACTCTATTTGTTACTAAAGTTCCAAAAGACTTGCTTAAGTTGTTAGATAAGCTAAGCATTAATCATGAAAGAGTCAACGACTTTCCACATTCCTCCATGGCGCAAAGGAGAAGAAGAAATACTATTCTACAACACAATTCCTTGTGCCCTAAGCATTCATAAAATTCTTGGGACTGAAGATCTAGCAGATGATAATGACCATCAACTAGTAGTCATGCTAAAATATTTCTCTGACCATTTTCGACAAATAATCAACAAATCTGGTTGTGGATATCTACAAATAAAGAGCCAAAGTCATTTCTTCAAGAATCTATGGGATCTATCTCAAGGATATGCTTATATTCCTAGAAGAGAAAGCAAGAATACTAAAGGACTATATTATATTACCCCAAATACCCACACATGTTTTATGGTCACCATTGGACCCCTCTCTAATATTTAGGATGACCAAATGATATCAATACCCCTTAACACATGCATCGGCACAACCATAACTTTTCAAACATCACAAGAATGTGATGTACTCAGTGGAATTTTATTAGAACCAAAAGAAAGAGGGCATGATATAGATAAAATGCCTTCAAACAAACTCTTGCCAAACCTCACTCCACATGATGAATCACTTGTTGAAGAAATAATTCTTAAACCAAAAGAAGCTCCACCAAAACTTGAGGCCTAGGGGAAAGCCATAGTTGATGAACTAATGGAGATTAACCTAGGCTCAGAGGAATATCCCAAGCCAACTTTCATCAGCACTCAACTTTCAATGGAAAGCCAAACCCAGCTCAAAGCAGTGCTCTAAGAGTACATTGACTACTTCACATGGAGTTATAAGGAGATAATAGGAATAGATCTTGAAGTTGCAGTCCATAAGCTAGCTATCAATCCTAAGCGTTTGCCTATCAAACAAGCACCTAGGAAGATGAAATTTAACCTAGAATAGAAAGTGATAGAAGTAACAAAGAAATTGATCGAAGTAGGCTTCATCAGAGTGGAAAAAATACTAGAATTGGGTAGCAAGCATCGTGCTAGTCAAGAAGAAGAATGGACAAATCCACATTTATGTGGACTATAGGGACTTAGATAAAGCATGTCCAAAAGATGATTTTTCATTACCAATAATAGAAATCATAATTGACAATATAGCTGATTTCAAAATATTCTCCTTTATGAATGGTTTTTAAGGATATAACCAAATCAAGATCATCTTGATGATGAGAAATATGCGACCTTTAGGATGCAAATTGGCATTTACTGCTATAAGGTGATGCCCTTTGGTCTCAAGAATATAGGCATCACTTATCAAAGAGTCATGACTCAAATCTTTAATGACCTCATATACTAGCTAGTGAAATGTTATATGGATGACTTGGTGGTCAAAACAAAGTCCAAAAATAGGCATGTCCAAGACCTAAGAGTGATATTTGACCACCTTGGGAAATATAACTTAAAGATGAATCCTATGAAGTGTGCTTTTAGCATATTATCAGGAAAATTCCTCAGCTTTGTTGTCAAACATCGAGGGATTAAAATTGATCCATCCAAGATCAAAGTTATCTTAGATATGCTACCACCCAGTAATTTAAAGCAATTGAGGTAATTCCAAGGCCGACTTGTATATATAAGAAGATTCATTTTAAATGTCTTTGGAAAATGCAAGCCTTTTTGCAAGTTGATGAAAAAGAATACTCCATTCATTTGGGGTCAAGACTACCAACAAGCCTTTGAAGAGATCAAACAGTATCTCCTAAAGCCACTAGTTCTACTGGCAACACCCCTACCTAATAAGCCCTTAATCCTTTACATGACAATAATTGAAGCATCCCTCGGGGGCACTTCTTACCCAAAATGATGAAGAGAGCAAAGAAAATAAACTCTATTATCTGAGTAAAATGCTAGTGGGGGCAGAAAGTAACTACTCCTCTATTGAAAAACATTATTCGATGCTTATATTCATGGTTAAGAAGTTGTGGCATTATTTGCTCTCTCATCAAGTCATTTTAATATCAAGAATTGATCTCATAAAGAATCTAATGACTAGGCCTATACTCACTAGGAGGCTAGCAAAATGAGCTTTAATTCTCATAGAATATGATATCAAGTTCATTCTTCAAAAGGTAGTTAAGGGGTAAGTCCTCACAAATTTTCTCACAGCTCATCTAGTACCAAATGATTCTCCTCTAAGTTGAAAGCTCCCTGATGAAGAAGCCATTTTGGTTGAAAAAGGGGAACCTTACTAGAAGCTATACTTTGATGGAGAATTATCCATCAAGCCTGCGATCAAACCAAAGCTTCCACAAATCAAAGCAGGTATTGGACTCATTTATATCACTCTAAACGAGGGCATTTTATGATACCCTTATTCCCTTTTAAAACCATGCACAAACAATGAAGTTGAATATGAAGCCCTAATTACATAATTGGAAATGGCTTTCAATATGAAAATATCATGCCTACATATTTTCGGTGATTTGTAGCTTATTATCAGCCAAGTCCAAGGCAAATATAAAGTCCACAAATATGAGCTATTGAAATACCACGAAAAGGCTCAAAAGCTCATAAGGCAAATCTCACATGTTCAAATAACTAGAATTCTTAGGTCTATCAACTCGAAAGTTGACTCCCTAGCCAAATTAGCCAAGGCACTAGCTGATCCTGATGAGGGAGAAATTTGGAAAATTCTAATCACAATCCATAGTAGACAAGTAATGATCTTAGTCTTCAGCGTCAAGCATGAGAGGACTGAGTCTAAACTAATAGAAGAGGTTATAGATTATAAAATACTATTCACCAACTACCTCAAAAGTGGAAAACTCCCAGAAGATAAATATGTAATTCAGAAAGAGAGCTGCGTACTTTCTTTTTATCAGCGACACTCATTTATAAGAGGTCCTTTAATCAACTACTTCTATGTTGTCTCTCAGACAAAGAGGCCAAGGAAGTTATGTATGAAGTATATTATGGGGTTTGTGGAGCTCATTAGTTGGGTCCAAAAATAATGATGAAGATTAAGTGTATGAGTTATTATTAGCCTACTATGGTAGGAGATTATATCAAATATGCGAAGAAATGTCACCTATACTAAATTCATGGTGACTTCATCCATAAACACCCAAATCCACTACATCCAATAGTATCCTCATGACCATTTAAGGTATGGGGTACAAGCATCATCAGCCCAATTAAACAATCTTCTTCTAGAGGCCACCACTTCATATTGGCAGCAACTCATTATTTTTCTCAATGGGCTAAAGCGATTCCATTGAAAGAAATAAAAGTGGATACTATTATCCATTTCTTTCAAGAAGGTTTTGTACTGATTTAGTGTCTCTCAAAGGATCATTTATGATAATGGACCATCGTTCAGAAGCTTACTGAGGCACTATGGGCCTATCATACCATATATTGAACCCCTACCCAATCAATGCCATATGCATTGGTGTTCGAGATTGAATCAGTCTTGCCACTAAAAGTGGAAATCCCCTCTCTATGGATTACCTTGTAAGAGAAAATCACAAGAAAGGATAACATTCATCTTCACCTAGATGAGCTAGACTCCTTGGATGAAAGAAGGCTCATGGCTCAACAAAATCTAAAAATGTATCAAGTACAAATGTCTAGGGCCTACAACAAGATGGTCTGCCTTAGGTCCTTCCAGAGGGGAGAAAAGGTCTTAGTCTTGAGAAGACCCATAATCCCAAATAAAAATAAGAAAAGTAAGTTCAAGCCTAATTAGGAAAGCCCCTATATCATTGAAAGGATATTTGAAGGGGGATCTTACCAACTGATCTATGACAAGGGAAAAAGGCTTATGCCACCAATCAACAGCCGATTTCTCAAAAGGTATTATGCCAAAGCCCTAAGGGCAATAACAATCACAACCAAAAGTGTCTATGTTTGTCTATGATGGAACGTCTGACTTTTTCAAAAAAGAATGCTCGATCAAACATACACTCCATTTTTCTCAAGATAAAACATAGCACAAAATCCCACCCAATTTTTGTGATGGTTAAATTCACACCCCCTAAAAGTCCACTCATTGTGGCAACCCAAGTCCATTTCCACATGACAATCTAAGTCCATTTTTATGTGGCAACCTAAGTCCACTTCTACATGACAAATTAAGTCCACTTATATGTAACAACCCAAGTCCACTTTCACGTGGCAATATAAGTCCACTTTCACGTGGTAAACTAAGTTTACTTCTATATCGTAATCCAACCCAACCTTCATATGGCAAATTCCACATGGCAAAACAAAATTCTACTTATTGTGGCAAAATTAAGTCCACCTAAATATGGCAAGTCAAGTCCACTTTTACGTGAAAATCCAAAGTCATTTTCATATAGCAAAATCAAATTCACTTTCATGGCAGCTTAAATTCACTCCCTGTAATAATTTAAGGCTACTCCACATGGCAGTTCAAACTCACATGATCAATTCCTAAGGCATTGAGGCAAAGGGCGAGTACTTGGGGAATTTGTTTACATCCACTCCCCTCGCTATAAAAACTCATGAAGTGGATGCAAAGGGGGTATTTGTTTGAGTCGATTTTGACCAAAAATTAAATTTAATCCAAATTCAGTCAAAATATAAAACTGAATGCCATTGGATTGCGATTGAAATGTGAATCTTAATTGGACCAAAATTGTAATCAAATTCGACCGAAGATTGGGTTTAATATGGATTTGAATTGTTGCAAAATTTGGGCTTAAATTAAAGTGAATTGAATGAGTCAGAATTTGAACCAAAGTCAAGTCTAAAATTCATTAAATATCTAGGCCAAGATGAAAATGATATAATATTTACAAATGGGCACCTAACTGGACCTTTTTTACAAATAAGGTCCTTAAATGAAACTTTTACAAAAATGTCCTTGAAAGTTTGAAATTTCAAATTGATTCTCGTATAATCCAAGGTTTGTGATTGAACCCCTCAAAGTTTATATTTGCAAAAAAATCTCAGAAATTTCTAATTTATGCAAATAAACCCATGAAATTTTTGAAATTTGCAAATAAGCCTCTTGAAAATCTTTATTTGCAAATAAGTTTAAATTTTATTAAAAAACGATCTTGAAAATTTTAGAATTTTTACAAAAAGTCTCCTGAAATTTATAAAATTACATTTTTGGTCCAGCTTTTTCAAAAATTTACAAATAAATCTCTCAAAATTTTTTATTTGCAAATGAGTCCGAATTTTATTCGAAAAGAACCCTGAAAATTTTAGAATATGTGATTTGTACAAAAAAACCACTAAAATTTATGGAATTATGCTTTGGTCCAATTTTTTAAAAAAATTTGCAAATAACCCCCTAAAATTCATCATTCGAAAGTGATACAAAGTCTAGATTTTCTCATTGGGAAACAAATCTCAATTAGTTACATGATTTTAGCATACAAAATTCACCCTATTCAAATCTTATTCATTTCCACAAAAAAAGAAATTAGTCAATTAGGATCCTATTATACGCATCATATCTCATAAATTTGGGTTTGAAATCTTCTTCAAAGTTTATAAAAAAAGACTAAGAAGCCTACAAAATAGACAACAAAAAGAAACAACACAAAGGCGGCATCATAAAATCCGGAGGCGATCAGAAAAAAGAACAGGCAAGAGGAAATCATAAGGATTTAAAATACAAAGAAAAAGAAAACAAGGGTTGGCCACTGCTTGTCACCTATTCATTGGAACTAAACCAACATCCTCTCCAGTTGAGGCAATAGCATCATCACCTGTAAACCTCTGCTTCACCAAGCCCTCTCACCAGGTCCACTGGCTTGGACCTCCCACAACTATACCACCATCTACCCGTGCAAGCTCCACCTAAGCCGTCAGCTTGGATCACATCTCCAAGCTCAGGCCAGGCTCACCATGCTCTAGCTAGCCTACTTGTCGCTCTCCGCCATGCTGTCAAACAATAAAGGCTGAATCAGACCGGGAGGCCCTATATATATATATATATAAAGAGGTGGGGCTTCTCCACACAACCACAGAGAACCTGGCCAGATCCAGCTGGGTGGCAGCCGAACTCGGTTGAAGGAGGCCATGGCGGGCCTTGGAGAAGACTAGCCAAATTCGATTAGGAGGTGATCAAATCCGGCCTAGAGATCTCATAGTGGGGCGCCTGCCCCTGCCATGGCCACAGTCGGCTAGATCTAGCTGTCTCTGGCCAAATCTAGCTAGAGAAGAAGACTAGGCTAGAGAGGCCTGATTATGAAGGAAAAAAAAAGAAAGTTTGAAGGCGGTGTGGGCTAGAGGAATAGAAGAAGGAAGAAGAGCATAAAAGGAAACAAAATTAAAAAAAAGTTGGCAAAAAGAAAAGGTGGGGGAGGGGGGCAGGGTAGTTGGTAGCCACGTGAGGAGAGGGAATGGAAGTGAAGAGGAAGAAAAGACGCTGACCAAAAAAAAGGTACATCTTGCCTCGATTTTCATGCCACTATCACTGTGCTCATCGATAGCTATTTGAAGACTCTATGACCTCACTGTAGCAACCTACGGCCCCCTTAAAGATGGCAGTGAAGTCAGTGAACACTAAGACCCTACTATGGCCACTCGTGGCCCTTCAAAGATGGCGGTGAGGACGGCAGACCTATGACTCTACTGCGGCCACCTGTGACCCCTCGAAGATGACAGTGAAGATGGTGGACTCCATGATCCTACTATAGCCACCCGTCGTACCTCAAAGATGGTGAATCCTCATTGGCAAAAGCCAACCTTCGGGATCGCATTCAAGCCAACCTTCAGGCTCACATCAGCTAGCCTATGGGATCTCACCAAGCCAACCTTTAGGATCACATCTAAGCTAGCCTTTAGGTTCACACTAGCTAGCCCTCAAGCTCGCATCAGGCTAGCCTTCGAGCTCAAATCGGACCAACCTTTAGGCTTGCACTAGCTAGACTTTAGACTCATATGAAAGTCAGCTTTTGAGCTCATACTTAGCTAGCCTTTGGGTTTACAACCAAACCAGCCTTTGGGCTAGCATCAGTCCAACCTTTGATCTCACACAAGCCAGCCTTTGGGCTTATGTCAAAGCCAACCTTCAAGCTCATGTCAAAGCTAGCCTTTGAACTTGCACATAGCCAAACTTCAGGCTAGCATCCAAGCTAGCCTTCAGACTCGCATTTAGCCAGCCTTCAAGCTTACATCTAAGCTAGCCTTCAGGCTTACGATCATGCCAGCCTTTGGCCTTGCACTGAGCCAGCCATTTGGCTCACATCAGGCTAGCCTTCAAGCTCACACCAACCAGTCTTTGGGCTCACAACCTAGCTAGCCTTTGGGCTTGCATCTGAGCCAGTCTTCGGGTTGGCGACCTAGCTAGCCTTTGGGCTCATACATAGCCAACCTTTGGGCTCACATCCAAATCAACTTTTGAGCTAACACCCAGTTAACCTTCAGGATCACACCAAACAAGCCTTCAGGCTTACACTCAGCCAACCTTCAGGCTCACATCATAGCCAGCCTTTGAGCTCATTTCCTTAGCCAGCCTTTAGGCTCGCATTTAAGCTATTCTTTTGACTCGCATCTAGTCAGCCCTCGGGCTAATACTAAGCCAGCTTTCAAGCTCACAAACTGAGCTAACCTTTAGGTTTGCACATTTGAAATTAGGCTATGGGTCCATTTATATTGAAATTGAACTCAATCAAAATGAATTGACCAAGGCTACGTTAGCTTAAATGGACTTAAATTGGTCAAAGAAATGGGCTAAAATCCAAATTAAACTGAACTCCAAAAAATCTAGATTGATTTAACTAAACTAAATAAACTTAGATTCAACCATAACTAGACTCAAGATGGGTTGATCTGAAAATCAAATTGAGTTTAAATCAAATCCAATCTAAATTTAACTAAGTTCAAATCAAATCCTAACTGGGTTAAATCAAATCCAAACTAAAAGGATAAACTCAAAGTCAAACTAGAACTAGCCTAGACTAGGCCTGAACTGAACCAAGTTGAATTAAATTAACTTGAACATAAGCCAACGTTTAGCAAACTCAGACTCTATAAAAGTCTAATATAGGATGAAACTTGACTCAAGCTAAATGAAATCAAACTCAAACCTGAACCATGTTAGCCCTAATGAAACTAATTATGGTCAAATTGAGTGATACTGGGAGTGTTGAAACCTAAGTAATACTCCAAAGCTATGAACAAAGGGTGACGTCATGACCCTAACCTAAACCAAACTTAGTTCGAATAGAACTAAATAAGGTCAAACTGAGTGTCACTACGTATGGTACAAAAGTCTTCAACAATACTTCAAAGCTATACCCAACACTTAAGTCATTGGTGATGATGTTAAATCAAAGAAATTAATCGTCAACACACTCCAGCTATCGGCCATACTTCAAAGCTATATCCAACTCCTTATGCCATTGGTGATACTGTCATACCAAAAAGGTTAATCGCTGATATGCTCTAAGCTGTTGGCCATACTTCAAAGCTATTCCTAATCCCTAAGCTATCAATGATGTTGCCAAATCAATGAAGTCAACCAACAATACACTCAAAGCCATTGGCCACACTTCAAGCTAGTGGACCCCAGAAGCAGTTGATGATGCACCCCACAAGTAGTTAATAATGCCCTCTTTTAAGCTAGTCAACCCCACAAGGAGTTGATGATGCACTCTTTCCAAGCTAGTCAACTCCACAAGCAGTTGATGATGTATTCTTCAAACTAGTCAACCCCACAAGTAGTTGACGATGTACTCTTTAAGCTAGTCAGCTTCATAAGAAATTGATGACATGCCTTTTAAGCTACCCAACCTTATAAGCCCTTGGTGATGTTACCCAAATCACGAAGCTATCACATAGACCTTATCGGCTATAGAAATGCCTCAAAAGCCAAAGAAGCTATCACCTATGGCATGGAGATACTTCCAAAAAAAGCAACAAAGTTGTTGCCTATTCCCTATCAACATGAAAACACTTCAAAACCAAAGAGATTATTGCCTACACCTTATTGGCTATGAAAACATTTCCAAAACCTAAAGAAGTTATCACCTTTGCCCTATCGGCTACAAAAATACTTCAGAGTTAAATGGAGCTGTCACTCATGCCTTATCGGCTAACAAAAATGCTCCAACCCCAATAGAGTTATTGCTAACACCTTATTGACTAACGAAAATACTCCAACCTGAATGAAGTTATCACCTATGTCATACTAGCTACAGAAATACTTCTAATCTCAAAGTTATCACCGATGCCCAAAGCAACTGAAAACACTTCAAACTTCTCCCACCACTTTCTAGCATTTTGGGTTAGACGCCACATGGTCCAACATAGGGGAGCGGGGTAGTAGCACGCATCAAACCTTCTTCTCCACTCTCTTTTTTTCCTTTCTTTACTTTTTCTATATTTTCTATAATTCATTGTGAAGTGAGGGTATACCCTAGCTTAAGCCATATATCATTTCTTTAAATCAATGAAATAATACTTTCTCTTTATTTTGTGTCTCTATTTTATTAGTTAGGTTTCTCATTGTAGGAGGTTTCTGACAATTAACAGGGTAATTAATAACAGGGCTATGTTTGTTGCAAGTTAATATTTTTACAACACCTGATAGTATACTCAAATTAAAATAAATATTGATTTGTGATTTGAGATCACTCCTAGGGGTCTCTGCTATCCTGGGCCACAAAATTGATCTCATAAGTGTGAGCTCAAAAGCTAGTTTGGATGTGAGCCTAATGGTTAGCTAAGTGTGAGCCAGAAAGCTAGCTTGGATGTGAGCCAGAAGGCTGGCTGAATATGAGCTAGAAGGCTAGCTTAGTGGAAGCCCAAAGGCTGGCTTGGGTGCAAGCCGAAGGCTAGCTAAGTGCGAACTCGAAAGCTGGCTAAGTGCAAACCTGAATGCCAACTGGATGTGAGCCCGAAGGTGAGCTTGAATGCAAGCCTGAATGTTGGCTAAGTGTGAGCCCAAAGGCTGGCTGGATGCAAGCTCCAAAGCTAGCTAAGTGTGAGCCCAAAGGCAAGCTTAGATGTAAGCTTGAAGACTAGCTAAGTTTCAATTCTAAGGCTAGTTAAGTATGATCCCAAATGTTGGCTAGGATGTGAGCTCGAAGGTTGACTGAGTATGAGACTGAAGACTGACTTAGATGCGAGCTTGAAGACTGGTTAAGTGCAAACCCAAAGACTGGTTGAGTGTGAGCTCAAAGGCTAGATATGTGCAAGTCTGAAGGTTGGCTATATGTAAGTCCAAATGCTGGCTTGGATGTGAGACTGAAGGCTGGTTTAGATGTAATAAGGATTTGCCATCTTCAAGCTATCGCGGTTGGTTGCAGTAGTGTCATGGGTTTGCCATCTTTGTCTTCATCTTCAAGGGGATGCAGGTGGTTGCAATAGGATTATGGAGTCTACCATCATCATCGCTATCTTTGAAGGGCCACTGGTACCATAGCAGAGTCACAGAGTTAATTGTCTTTATCGCCGAGGACCGCGGGTGGCCACATTATTGTCATCATTAAGCTGAAGATCACGAATAGCCACGATGTTGGAATTTTGATTTGTTCAGCACAACAACTTTTTTATTATCTTTTTCCTTTTATTTCCCCCTCCTCCCTCCCACGACCCATGCCCTTCTCTTCTTTTCCCCGATTTTTTCTCTCCCCTCTTCATGTGTGCAAGTAACCACCCTCCCTATAGCTAGCAATAGCAACCCTTTTATTATTATTTTTCCTTATTTTTCTTCCCCTTCCATCCTCTCCCATGTGGGGCTACAGCAACTCTCTTATTTATTATTATTTTTTTGACTTCTCTCCTCCTCCTTCCCTAACTTTTCCTTCCCCTCTACTTGTCTCTTGAATCTTTCTTTTGTCCTTTCATCTTCTCCTCAATGATAATAGAGCAGTGGTTGTTGCACCCTTAGCCACTGGAGCAACCTCTGCCAAATTCAATGCTGATGATGAGGTCATCAACAGACCTCTTGGAAAGGAGCTACGCAAAGAGCAACTGCCAGTAGGACTCCATGTTCACGATGTTAGCCTTCACCAGAGCCACGATCTTCTTTGCCATGGTAGAGATGCCTTCCTCATGAAGGATAATGGTGGCAAAGGTGCAGGTAGCCTTAGCTATGTCCAAGACAATGAGGTAGCAGGAGAGGAAGAGAAGATCCATGGGCAAAGAAGAGAGAATGGGGGCGTGCGGTGATTCAGGTGCAGTTAGAGCAGAGAGTGATGACCTTGCACTTGGCAACGACATAGTAGGCAAGGCTAGCAGCATCCTGCATGGGCACGATGAGTCGTGGTGAGGTCGAAGTAGGCCATGGTGAGGCAGTGGTGGCCCATGCAAGTGCGACAATGGATGGTTGGTCAGACCAAACAGCGTAGGGATTTCTCGACAGCCCCTCATCGGTGTGGTGTAAGCATGGTGGCCGAGGGACATCTAAGATTCTCCTCTCCAAATCTATGGCTAGATCTGGCCAGATTTGGCCAAATTTGGCCCTTTACGATGACGGGCAACAAGAGGTTGAGGGGGCTGGGCAGAGAGGCAGCACAGGCAGAAGAACAACTCTAACGGCTTGTGGGTGGAGTAGATGGCAAGTTGAGGTGGAGCAGGGGAGTAAGGATGCAAGGCTAAAGCTCCCTCGGAGGAAGAAGGAAGATAAAAGGAAGAGAAAGAGCAGTGAGCAAAAAGGAAAGGAAAAAAGGGTATAGGGTTTACCTATCTCTCCCTTTCTCCCTATTCTCATTGCTTCCTCCAAGCTGACTTTCTTCAAATCTCTTTCATTTGTTCTAATCTCTCTTACTTTGCCTTTTGTCTTTTTCAATCTTTTTATAGGATTTGAAGAAGATCCGAATCAAATCTCCAATGGCCCAATTTGGAATAATATTGAATCTCAATGTGTAATGAAATTATATTTGATTTTATTCTCAAAATTCTATGATTGCATGTAATTGATTGATAACATTTTGTTTCGCGGACGAATAAATCGAGATTTTGTACCATTTTTAGGATGCTAAATTTTCAGGGTGTTATTTGCAAAATTTTATGAAAAATTAGACCAAAGTGTAATTTAAAAAATTTTAGAGGCTTCTTCGCAAAAATAACATATCGGTAAAAATTCTAAAATTTTTAGGGTTATTTTTAATAGAATTTAGATTTATTTGCAAATAAAAATTTTGAAAGGGCTATTTGCAAATTTTCTGAAAAATTTGTCCAAAATATATTTTTATAAATTTCAAGAGTATTTTTGTAAAAAAAATATATTTATAAAAATTCTAACATTTTTAGTCTCTTTTTGAATGAAACTTGACTTATTTACAAATAAAAATTTCCAAAGTCTTATTTATAAATTTTTCAGAAAAATTGGTTCAGAGTGTGATTTTGTAAATTTTGGAGGTCTTTTTATAAAAAAATATATTTGTAAAAATTTTGAAATTTTAAGGGTCCTTTTCAAATAAAATTTGAACTTATTTGCAAATAAAGATTTTTGTGGGGTTTATTTGTAAGTTTTAGATATTTCGGGAGTTTATTTGCGAAAGTTAGAAATTTTAGGGATTTATTTGTCAATATAAAATTTTGGCGCAAACTCTGAATTCTGCAGGGATCAATTTAAAATTTCAAACTTTTGGGGACTTTTTCATAAAATTTTCATTTCAGGGGCTTATTTGTAAGAACAGTCTTGTTAAGAACCCATTTGTAAAGGTTTTGCAGTTATCATTTTGACCTAGATACTTGATGAATTTTAGTCCCTATTTTGGCCTATCCAATTCTCTTTAATTTAAGCCCAAATTTTCCAATAATTTAAATGTAAATTAAACCCAATTTTTAGTTGAATTTGATTGTGATTTCAGTCCAATTGATTGGCATTCAATTCTACATCTTAACTGTATTTTGATTACATTTAACTTTTGATCAAAATTGACCCAAACAGAGCAGGTAAGGTAGTTCGTTTTGATGAGATTTTCTTCATCACCATCCCAAGCTCTTCAAAGTTTTTAGTCATTTTCTTCATCAATTTCTTTAGTCCTTTTGAAATGTAAATATTCTATAAGTGCCTTTATTCGAGAGTACATTGTGCTTCTTCTCCAAAGAGGATTTAGCAAGTGGTTCACGGTTCACAGTAATGTGATTGATGTGTTCAGTAGGTATTTCGAGTAGGATTACTTTTGAGAGAGTCAACTTGTCTTCTTGGTATTGCTTTTTAATCCAATCTTTGGACACATAACAATTTTCAATAGTATACCCCAAGACTCTATGGTAAGGATCATATTTCGAGTGATCTATTTTATTGGCTTTGCCTAGCCTTTTGGACCCTGGAAATTAGAGGCCTAACTTTAGGGTATCCTGAAGGATTTTGCCCACTCTTTCTCTTTTGAAAGAATATTTCTTTCTAAGCCTCTGTTGGAAATCATTGGATCATTCTAGTTCTCCATCTCCTCCAAGAGTTGGTGGCTTATGAGGATTACCCTTGTTCATGGTGGGGTTCGAAGGTTTTTTTTTGCTCAGTTACTGTGAATGCAACCCTCACATTTTTGGAAGGCTGTCCACACTTTACCTTATCTTTTTTCAATATAAAATTTTGTGAACTAGATAAGGTCAGTGGGCCAATTCTTTCCATCTTCTTAACTTACATGATGAGGTCTTGGAAGGTATAGATAGAAGAGGGACTCCGATAAGGTGTCATCCATTCTCCTCTCATATTGCCAAGTACTAGGTTCATTATCTCAAGTTGGTCACACTTAATACTAACATTTTTCCACCATGTGATACAATCTAGAGTTGACTCATTGTATATTTTAGTATTGAGACAAGGTCTTTAATGGTTACTTTATTGCTGACTCCTCCAAACTTGATTTGAAAAGCCTCCTTCATTTATGCCCAAGTTTAAATGGATTCTAGTTGTAAACTAGCATGCCACTCAAATGTCATTCCTATCAAGCTTTTTGAAAAGTAGAAAATTAATAATGAAGGATTATTACTTGAATCTCTACACGGAGTTAAAAAGTGAGTTATGAGCTATTTAGGATTAACTATGCTATTAAACTATTTGAAGCTAGGCATTGTATAGCCTTTGGGATATGGCAATTGGTTTTGATGGTTGGGGTATGATTTTTCAGCATCATTTACCCTATCCATCTCACTTTATTATCTCAACTATGCAGCTACCATTCATTATTCCTGCTATTATATGTATGCTGGGAGTTTCATGTTATCAGGGATCCCTGAAATAGGGGATTGGGTCTCCCTTACTGGAGGAGGTGCTTATAAAAGGCCTACATTTTCATAGATCTCATCTATAGGAGATACACCTTCTATCGCCTCTACTGCTTGAGATAGCTATTGATATCATCTAACTTATCAAGCTTTTGGCTCATTTGTAGCATTATCTCCATCAACTCTATAACCTTCTTTTGAGCTTCATCTTCCTCTTTGCGTTGCTATCTCAACTATTCTTGTAGTGCTTCTATAGTTACTTCTTGATTAGGGCTTTCAGTTATGACCAAGACTTCTATCAGAATATGATGGTCTATGTCTTGAGAATCAAGTCTAGTCTTTTAGTTGAGGCTAACTTCTCCCATCAATCGAGTATCACATTTAAGAGTCTACCCATAGAGCAAGTTGTCACACCTTCTCTTTGGCATGGTAGAAAGGATTGGTTCATAAGGGTCCTCTCTTCTTAATTTTTTTTTCATTAGTAAGCCTCACTTGAGCAGGCTTCTTTTAGCATTTGGCTGGCTAGAGTGTGAGAATATGATCTCTCCCAAATTTATGATGAGAAATGACTCTGACAGTGTGGGTGGTCTCTTTTGGCGAACCCTCATGCTAGGTTATAGCTTTACGTTAACCCTTGTGGTTTTTTTTGTTAATTCACTCTTTTGTCATAGTTTTAAGGCAAGATTGTGCCCCTATGATTTGCTCCTACCCTTCTCTAAATTGCTTAATGGAGTGAAAGAGTTAGAGGTAGGAATGGCAATAACTAACTTTGTTTGAGGGGTAGGTTTCCTAAGTCAATTGAAGATTCTAGTAGCTTTTTCTTTACTTCTAATAGTCAGGATGTGATCTTCTTCATCGATGCCAGTGTCCAGATTTGCTTTTGATTGCCTCCTGTGAGGAGTTGGGTGAAGGCGGTCAAAAACTGAGCTTCATTTTGGTCTTAACCTCTTGAAGATTGATATCCTTTTGGTTGAAGTATGACTTCTATCTCTTCATCCAAACAACCCTTCTCATTAGGGATGATGACATTAGGCCTCCTTCCCCTTGATGGGTGGAGAGAAATAGACTGGTTTTGAATGACAATAACTTCAGTTAGTATAGTAATGGATATCTTCTTGAGCTACACGATCTCAGAGATAGTCCCAAACTTGATCTGAACTTTAACTGCTTTTTGTAGTAACCATTGACAAAGGTAAATGTACAACTAATCCTATCCTTAGGATGTTGGTGTGTCTTAGGACAGGGATATTATTTATTATTGCCATTTGATTCTTTCTTCTACAAGGGAGAACATAATTGATCAATCTCCAATCATAATTCTATCTTATCAATGTCTCTATTGTATTAATTAGGTTTCTACACTTGGAGGAGAAGTCAAACCCCACCAAACATGCCAAAAGTTATGGGATTAAAATTGACTACTTGGGATAGTGAAGACGCTGGGAGCAATCTTGAATCACAAATTAAAATTTATTTTACTTTAAAGTGCACTATCGGGTATTATAAGAACATGACTTTCAATAGACTTAAGTCCCTATTGTTAATTACCCTGATAACTATTAGGAACCTCCAAAAGTAAAAAAACCTAACTAATAAAATAGAGATGCAAAAAAAGAAAAGAAGAAAGCATTTGATTGACTTTGAGAAATGATACATATCTTAAGTAAGGATATGCCCTCACTTTACAATGAATTTCAACATGGAATCATAGAAAACATAAAAGAAATGAAGAAAAGAAAAGAGAAAGAGTAGAGAAGAAGCTTTGATGTGTGCTACTGCTCTGCTCCCCCTACGCTGGACCACGTGGCATTTAACCCAAATCGACTTGGTCCTTGGCAAGTGTTGATGGCATCGTTTGATGGGATGTGGAAGGGAATAAAATAAGTTTGAAGTATTTCCAATAGCTTTGAGCATTGCGATAACTTCATTTGGTTTGGTAGCATCACCAACAGTTTATAGGGTTGGTATAGCTTTGAAAATCACATTATCAACTGCTTTTGGGGTTGACTAGCTTGAGGTGTGCATCGTCAATTGCTTCTAGGGTTGACAAGATTGAAAGAGCTCATCGTCAATAGCATCTAGGGTTGACTAGCTTGAGGGTGCATTGTCAACTACTTCTAGGCTTGACTAGCTTAAGAGATTATTGTCAACTACTTTTGGGGTTGACTAGCTTAAGGACACATTGTCAACTACTTCTAGGAATGACTAGCTTTAAGTATAGCCAATGGCTTTGAGCATGTTAGGCGTTGTGACTGACTGACTAAGCGAGTTCAATCCTACCTTGGTTCGGCTAGTTTGAAACTTGCTAATGCTTTTGGGTTGGTGTAGCTTGGAAGATGAGTTGTCAATGGCTTTTGGGGTTGACTAGCTTCAAGATGTGATCAATGGCTTTGAACATGTTAGCAATTAACTTCTTTGGTTTGATAATAGTACCAACAACTTATGGAGTTGGATATAGCTTTGAAATGTTACTAAAGGCTTTTGTAGCACACCAAGTGAAACTTAGTTTGACCTTATTCAGTTCTATTTGAACTAATTCTTGTTTATATTAGGATGGTAACATCACCTTTTGTTCATGATCTTAGAGTATTGCTGAGGGTTTAGCACACTATCTGGGACTTGGTATAACCATATTTAATTATGTTAAGACTAATATAGTTTAGGTTCGAAGTTTATTTCATTTAGCTTGAGTTGAGTTTGACCTTGTGTTGGACCTTTATCGAGTTCTGGTTTGCTAGACTTTGGTTCTAAGTTCAAGTCAATTTAGTTCAACTTGGTTTCAGTTCAAGCTTATCCTGGCTTGGTTCTGGTTTGATTTTGAGTTTGCCTGTTAGTTTGAATTTAATTTAACTCAATTAGGGTTTGAACAGAGCTTAGTTCAATCCAAATTAGATTTGATTTGAACTCAACTTGATTTTAAATTAACCCATCCCGAGGTAGATTAAGGTTGAGTTAGAGTTCATTTGGTTTAGGTTAACTCAATTTGAATTTTTTTTTAGTCTAACTCGATTCAGGTTTTAGTCCATTTGTTTTATTAAATTAGGTCTATTTTAGTCAACTTGGCCTTTGTTCATTTGTTTTGTCTGAGTTTAATTTCAATGTAATTGAGTTACTTCATGTTAAGTAGTTTATTTGATGGTCCATGGCTATTTATGATAATTTTAGGCATACCTAAGGGTTGGCTTAGTTTTTGAGCTCAAAAGCTAGCTTAGAGGTTCAAGCCCAAGGGCTAACTGAGTGCAAGTCTGAAGACTAACCTAGATGCAAATCTGAAGGTTGATTGAATGCAAGCCTAAAGGCTGGCTTGGATGCAAGCCCGAGGGCTGGCTAAGGTGTGAAGCTGAAGGCTGGCTGAGATATGAGTCTAAATGCTAGCTAGATGCGAGTCCAAAGATTGGTTAAGTGTAAGCCCAAAGGCTGACTAAGTACGAGCCTGAATACTAGCTAAGTGTGGGTTTGAATGTAGGTTAAGGTGCAAGACAAAGCCTAGCTAAGGTGTGAGCCTGAAAGTTGGCTAAGTGCGAACCTTGGTTGGGTAGGATGTGAGCCTTAAGTCTAGCTAAGTGCCAACCTAAAAATTGGCTTAGATATGAGCTCATAGGCTAGCAAAGTGCAAGTCCCAAGGTTGGCTTGGATGCGAACCCTAAGGCTAGCTAAGTGCAAGCCCAAAGGCTAGCTTGGATTCAATCCTAAAGGTTAGCTTGGATTCAAGCCCAAAAGTTAGCTAAATATGAGCCCAAAGATTGTCTAGGTGTGAGCTTGAAGGTTAGTTGAGTGTGAGCTCAAAGGTTGGCTGGATGCAGCCCCAAAGGCTAGCTTAGTGTGAGCCTGAAGGCTAGCTGGGTGCGAGTCTGAAGTTTAGCTAAGTGTGAGCACTAAGGCTGGCTAAGTGTGAGCCCGAAGGCTAGCTTGGATGCGAGCCTCGAAGGTTGGCTGAGTGCGAGCCTAAAGGCTGGCTAAATGTGAGCCTGAAGGCTTGCTTGGATGCAAGCTTGAAGGCTAGCTAAGGTGCAAGCCTGAAGGCTAGATTGGATGTGAGCTCAAAAGTTGACTGAATGCAAGCCTAGAGTCTAGCTAAGTGTAATGTGGATTCATCATCTTCGAGGGGCTATGGGTGGTCATAATGATGTCGAGAGTCTGGCATCTTTGAGGGACTACGAGTGGCCACAATAGTGTCAAGAGTCCATCGTCTTTGAAGGACCATAGGTGGTCACAATGGTATCAAGAGTCCTCCATCTTCGAGGGGCCGCAAGTGGTCACAACGGTGTTAAGAGTCCACCGTCTTTGAGGGGCCATGGGTTATCACAATGGTGTCAAGAGTTTGCCATCTTCGAGGGGCCACGGTGGCCATGATAATATCAAGAGTCCACCATATTTAAGTGGCCACTTGTGACCACAATGGTGTTAAGAGTCTGCTATCTTCGAGGAGCTGTGGGTGGTGTAGTGTTGGTGGAGTTCCATCATTGCACCAAGGATCACTAGTGGCTATGATATGGATGAAATTCCATCAATAATCAAGGTAAGAGAAGTCTTTTATTTTTCTCTTTCCAATTTTTTGCGAACAAACTCTGCTTTTCTTCTTATTATTTTTGCTGAAATTTCATTTTTTTGCATAACAACTTTTTTTTTCTTTATCTCTTCTTTTTCTTCTTCTTCCTCACCAAAACCCATGCCCCCCTCAATCCTTTTCTTCTCCTCACGATCAGGCCATGGTGGCCCCATCCTCTCTCTGACCAGATTCGACTTGGTTTCCTAACAGCAAGGCGGGGGGCAGCCCTGCCCCCCTATCTCATAGTCAGATCTGGTTAGATTTGGCTAGATCTAGCCTGTGGCGACGACAAGCCACCATCTCTTGTAGACATGGGTGGTGGCCATGGTGGCTCAAACAAGGCTCATAGAGAGTGCAAAGAGCACAGACCGGAGGTTCATTGGTAGCTCAAGCATGAGGTAGGCAAGGTAACTCTGGCGAAGGGTGAAGCTTGCGAACAGGTGGAGTACAACTCCTCAACTATGGAAGGCAAAGCCTCAGGGTGCTAGCAACGACTCGGTAAGGCTTACAGGCAGACAGGCTGCTTGGCAGAGGTGAGCTCGGGTGGAATTCATGTAGATGGAGGCCAGTGGGCATGCCCAGGGAAGGCAAGGTGCTAGGGTATGGGAGGCCAGCTTGCAGGGCTCCAATGAGAACAATGGTGTAGCAGAGTGCTTTACAAGGATATAGAGAAGCAGGAATGAAGGAGAAACAAACAAAGAGAACAAAGATGAGTAAAGAGTCCTTACCTTTCTTCTCATTGATCAATTTACTTCTTCTTTGTTTCGCTATTGCTTAGCCTCCAATCCCCTAAACTTTTGTGCAAGTTCCACAGATTTTTATAGGTATCAAGAAAATCATATCAATCCTCATTCAAAAATTTGAATAGTCGATATGAATTGTATTTGTTGTTTGAATTGGTATGGATAATGATAGAATTTTGTTTAAATATGGATTCATTTCATCCTTAGATGAGTATGTTTGGATAAAGTTGTCATCATTTCAAATTGTAGTATTTTGTGAAATCACAAGATATGGGGGTTTATTTGTAAATTTTTTTGAAAAATTTGAACCAAAGTATATTTTTATAAATTTTAAGAACATTATTGTAAAGAAAATTATTTATAAAGTTTTAAAACTTTCGCAGTCCTTTTTGAATAAAATTTAGACTTATTCGCAGAGAAAAAATTTTTAAGAGACTTATTTGTGAAAAATTGAAATTATAAGGTCTTATTCTCAAATACAAAATTTTGGAAGAGTTTATTTATAAATGCTGGATTTTATAAGGATCAAATTATAATTATCAATCTTTTACGGGGTTTATGTCCATACTCTAAATTTAGCAGGATTGATTTGTAATTTTAGGATTGTATTAGACTTTTCTATAAAATTCTTATTCCAAAGACCTATTTGTAAGAAAAATTCAGCCAAGACCTATTTATGAAGACTTATTTGGTTTAGAGACTTATTTGCAAAATTTTTGTATTATGTCAATTTGATCCAGATTTTAGATGAATTTTGAGCTCAATTTTGTTACAAATATCTAGCTCACTCAGTCCATTTTAGTTTGAGCTCGAATTTCTTAAGAATTCAGGTTTAAATTAATCTCAATCTTCAATCAACTTGAACGTGATTTAGGTCTAACTAAAATTGACATTCAAGCCATAATTTAGTAATATAAAAGTCTCAATTTCATTCATATTTCAATCAAATTTGTTCGTGGCAAAAAAATTACTCAAACATAAGTAAACCCAAATTGATCAAATAAATGGACTTAAACTCAAATTGAATTGGACTCAAAATCCAAAATAAGACTCAATCCTAATAAAATTCAAGATGAGTTAATTTGAGATCAAGTTAAGTTTAAATCAAATCCAATCTAAGTTGAATTAAACTCAAACTTAACCCTAATTGGGTTAAATCAAGTTCAAACTGAGGGGTCAAACTTGAAGTCAAACTAAAACTAGGCCGAACCTAAACTAAAGCTAAGTTAAACTAAATTGACTTGAACTCAAACCAAAGTCCTTCAAGATGCAAACTTGAACCTGATAAAGGTCCAACACAAGATCAAACTTGACCCGAATTAAATAGAACCAGACCCAAACCAAAATTGAGTCCTGAATATTAAACTAGATCAAATCAGGTTCAAATCAGATTCAAATCAAAAAAATTGCTCCAACTACAGTCAATGATCAATGTTTGACAAATGTTCTTCTGAAAATTAGCATCAAGCTTGGTGAATCAAACATTCACTACCCATACCAACAGTAATTTTGGAATGGATATTTCACATGGTTCCCCTAGGCATGCTATAAAGCATTAGTGTGAACTGAATCACCAAAAATTTTGGAAATAAAAAGCTAGAACATATCACTATCTTCCAAGGAGTTAGTAAATTACAATTTAATCAAGTTTTAAACATCGAGTTGAATCAATTCAAACTCAGATCAAAATTGAATGTCAAATTGATTCCAAACTAAACTCGAACCCAAATCATATTAGTTCCGACAGAACTAAATTAGGTCAAACTAAGCCCTATTGGGTATGCCAAATCTTCAACAATGCTCCAAGGCTGCAAATAATGGGTGATGTTACTATCTTAACCTGAACTGGAACTATTTTGAGTGAAACTAGACTAGGTCAAACTGAGTTCCACTGGGTGTACTACAAAAGCTTTTGACAACACTCTGAAGCTATACCCATCCCCATAAGCCATTGATGGCACTACCAAATTAAAGAACTTAAATACTGGCATGCTCAAAGGTATTGGTTGTCCTTTAAGTTAGTCAACCCTAGAAGTAGTTGACGATGCTTCCTTCAAGTTAGCCAACTCCAGAAATAGTTAATGATGCACCTTTCAAGCTATCAACTCTAGAAGTAGTTGACGATACACCCTACAAGCTAGTCACCCCTAGAAGCTATTGATGATGCACCCCATAAGTAATTGACAATGTGCCTTTTAAGCTAGTCAATCCCAAAAGGAGTTTATGACAAGCCTTCTAAGCTAGTCAACCCAGAAGCCATTGATGATATGCCCTTCAAGTTAGTTAATCCCAAAATCCATTGACGATACGCCCTTCAAGCTAGTCAACTCCAAAAGCAGTCGATGATGCACCCTTTAAGCTAGTCAACCCCAAAAGCCATTGATAATGCATCCTTCAAGCTAGTTAACCCCAGAGGTAATTGACGACATACCCTTCTAGCTAGTCAACCCTAGAAGCAGTTGATGATACACTTTTCAAACTATTCATCCCTAGAAGTAGTTGACAATACACACACTGAGCTAGTTAATCCCAGAAGTAGTTGATGATATGCCTTCAAATCCCAATAGGGTTTATTGGCATAAGCCAAGGTAGTTAGTTTCATCTGTAAACATGTTATCAAACATCCGCCAAAGACTAATTCAAGACCCATACAAGTCGGATGTCACACGGTCCAGCACATGGGGGCAAGGCAGCAGTGCATACCATAGCCTCTTTCTCATTTCCTATCTTTTCTTTGTTTGCATTATCCTCTTGCTTTCTATAATTCTATTTTAAAATTTATTGTAAAGTGAGGGATGCCTTTACTTAGGTCATATATCATTTCTCAAATCAATTAATATTATGTTTTTTTTTTTCTTTTGTGCCTTTATTTTATTAGTTAGATTTTTTACTTTAGAAGGTTCCTAACAATCATTGAGATAATTAATAATAGAGACTTGCGCCAGTTAGAAATTAATGCTCTCACAATACCTAATAGCGTACTTTAAATTAAATATATTTTGATTTGTGATTCGAGATTGCTCCTAGGGTCTCCACCATCTTGGGTTGCTGAAATCAATTTCACAAATTCTAGCACACCCGGTGGGACTTAACTTCTCCTCTATATATAAAAACATAGTTAATATGATAGAGACATGGACAATAAATATGACTCCATGTTTGAGTAAGAACAGCTTTATGATTGCTTAGGAAGGCCATACACCAACAAGCACCAAAGGAAGAACCGGACATTTCGAGAGAGGATCAAAGGAGCTAATGCTAAAGCTCATTATTCCCTCATATCAAGTCAATTTGAATATCCATAGTCAAGCCAATCTAAATATCCAAAAAAAAAATATCCTAAATACAAAGTCCTGAAGAAGATTATGCCAGCAGACGAAATAGAAGAATTTATTCAGAGGATCTCTGAAGATCTCTTTACAAAGAAACCTCACATGCCTAATTCTGATATTGAACAAAATGATTATCAACCAATCACATCCTCCAAGAATATTCAGGAAACAACTGAATACGGGTGAGGGTTCACTACCTCTTGTTGCATGATTAGCCTTAGTATGATTTCGAAGATGAATCTTATTGGTCTTATGATGTCAGATTTCAACTAAGGAGAATAAACTAAATACAACTTTGAGGTGGAAAGGTGCTACCTTTGAGAGAAACTCTAATGCCTATTAGGGACAAGAACTTCCCCAAAGACAAAGAGAAGAAATTTAAACAAATGAGAGTGTCGAGCCTTTGCAAGTTGAATCAACACTTAAAAAAATGGAATACAACATATCAGCCCCCTCAAGAAGATTCTTATCATACTGAGTGTATTTGATATCTTAATGATGTCACAAGAACTCAGGGATACATTAGTAAACATATTGCAGAATCCAATCAACTACGAAATATATTTTGCTAAAGGAAAGATAAAGGAGTCTTTGTATATACGCCAAATCCCACCATCACCTTCATAAATGATGGCCAACTACTTGAAACAACAAACCACAATAGGCCATTGTATGTCACAAGAAATAACAATGGGATCAAAATTAATCACATCTTGATTGACCCATGTTTCTCGGTTAAGTTAATGACTCTTCAAACTCTAAGAGCTTTAACTTTGAATGTGTGTCGCCTATCATCCAAGATTATAATCATCCAAGGGTTTAATTAGAATAGTCAAGAGCTCTGGAAGGCATAACTAGCCCTCTTAAAGTAGGCAAGTTGATGATAGGTAGTAAGTTTTATGTGACCAATACCAATGCGTCACACAACGCACTACTAGAAAAGTTGTGGCTACATGAAAATAAAATAGTATTATCAACTCTACATCAATACCTCAAATACTTTGAGAATGGTAAAGAACACTAAATCGATAGAGATATATATCCTTTGATTTTTATGAGGTATATTATGATGATGCAAAATATTATTAGAAATCTCATCTCGATAGTGGATCTACTTCTATCAGTCAAGTAAAATAAAAAATCTCCAACATGATCTTCACTCCTCCTCACCTAGGAAGTGACTATGACCCAAACTCTTTAGATGAAAAAGCCTCACAAGTCTACTTAGGTGGTTATACTTCTAATGAAGATGATGATAGAGATCAAACAAAAAAATACTCTCCTTATTATTAAAGTTCTAGAAGGCTTATTTAAGCCGTTATATGAGCTGAGCATTAATGTCGTGAAAGAATTAATGACTTTCTACATTCATCCATGGCGTAAAGGAGAAAAGAAAATACTATTTTATAAGACAATACTTTATACCCTAAGCATACATGAAATCCTAAGAACTGACGGTTTAGGGGATGATGGTGACCATCAACGAGTAGTCTATTTGAGTCAATTTTGATAGAAAATCAAATTTAATCAAAATTCAGCCAATATGTAAAATTAAATGTCAATGGATTGTGATCAAAATATAGGCATCAATTAGACAAAAATCACAATCAAATTGGCCCAAAAAAATGGATTTAATTTTGAATTAAATTGCTGAGAAATTTGGTCTTAAATTAAAAAGAACTGAATGCGCTGGATATTTTGACCAAAATCGAGCCCATAATTCATCTAATATTTAGACCATAATGAAAATTATAAAATCTTTACAAATGAATCTTTGCCCTAATTTTTTCTGAGATATAAGTCCCTAAGAAGAAAATTTTGCAAAAAAATCCTTGAAAATTTTGAAATTTCAAATTATCCTCACAAAATCTAAGATTTGCAAATGAACATTTCAAAATTTTATATTCACAAATAAATCCTTAAAATTACTAACTTTCGCACAAAAAAAGTCCTAAAATTTTTGAAATTTATAAATAAGCCCTTTGGAAATATTTATTTACAAATAAGTTCTAATTTTATTCAAAAAAATCCTAAAAATTTTAAAAGTTTTATAAATATGTTTTTTTGTAAAAAAACCTTCAAAATTTATAAAATCATATTTTGGTCCAATTTTTGCAAAAATTGGTAAATAAACTTCCAATTTTTTTCAAAAAAGGCTTGAAAATTTCAAAATTTTTACAAATATATTTTTTTTTCAAAAAAACCTTGGAACTTATAAATTTATACTTTAGTCCAGATTTTTCGGACATTTGTAAATAATTCCCCTGAAAATTTAATTTTTAGAAATAGTATATATTTTAAATATTATTATCAGGAAAATAAATCCCAATTAATGAATTACATGCCATTCACAGATATGAAAATACGATCCATCACAAATCGCAACTTTTCAAAATAAGCCAGTCATGAACTTTTGAAAAATTCAATCAAATACAATTTCATTACAAATTGGGATTCAACATTATTTCAAATCAGACTAATCAGGAATTTAATGTCGATTCTCTTCAAAGCCTATAAAAAAGATTGAAAACTTGGGCAAAGAAATAGAAAAGAGAGCTTAGAACAAAAAATATATAATAGAGAAGGGATCAGTGAACTTTCGTAGGAGAAGTGGAAAGGAAATTAATGAAAAGACCGAAAAAGAAGTTAGGAATTTGAACTTAGTTTTTCTTTCATTTTCTTCTTCTCTTCTTTGCCTTAGTTTTCTCTCTTGCTATCCATGTAGCTGTTTATTGTTATCTTGGGATCTCGTCGGCCGTCCACTGGAGGAATTCGGGCCTACTCGCTAGCCTACACTTTGTGACACCTCCAACGTACTGTTGGCCTACCCTATTGTTAGTCTTGTGGCCTTATAGACTATTTATTGATTTATTTTTGAAATAAGTTTGATTGTGCAATTCGGGTCAGACAGTTTGAAAATGTAGTGAGTGGCTCAAGTTTAACTGTCTGATTAATTTTTGTATGACAATGGATGACAACATAGACGAGCCAAATTTTATATGTGTGTGCTCATTTGGGTGTTTCGTGATGGGTCGAAACGTTTTACAATATACCCAGTATCTGGTCTCACCTTGAGGTTACCTAGTTGGAGGAGGATAAATTTTATGAGACTGAATCTAGTTGAAAATCGGATTTAAATTAATTTATTTGAATTATTTGATATTTGGACCTTTTTATAAATATTTGACCTTATTTGTAATTAGAAAACTTTGATTTGTAATTATAATATACTTTGGGGGCCAATTTGCAAAAGGTCAAATATAAGTAGGTGAAAACGAAATAGAGGATTGGTGATTGAAACAGAGATTAGAGAAATCTCTGTTCTTCATTCTGTTTTCATTTTTGAAATTTTTTTATTTTTGGAATTTTTTTTCTTCTTCAATTTTTTCTCATTAAAGAGTGGTAAGGACTCAAGGTGAATTAGCTGGGATTTGTGGATAAAAATTCCATATTTTCATTTGAGGCCTTGAGGTATGTAAATTTATTTAATTTAGTTTTAAGCTCATTTTTCTCGCGGGTCTTGCATCAAAAGGTAAAATCGGACTCCGCACCTATAACTACTAGCCGGAGCTCCACCACTTTGCTCTGCTGCCTCGATGCTCTGTCGTTTGCCTGCCATTGCCGCTCGTGTCTTCATCGCCGAAAGCTACTCGTTATTGGATCCAATAGCCCCAGCCACCCTTCCTATGCGGCCAGCATCGCGCCGCACCCCTATGAGATCCGACCCAACTGGCTCAAGCCTTGCCCCATCTTGTTCCATGTCATCCCAAGCCGTTCGAAACACCCGAACTTCTCCTCTCTACTGCCAGCCCTCGCCTGTGCTCCTATCCATGCATTCACTTCCCGCTAGCTATGAGCTTCCAAGCCGCTCTAGTTCCCCTTGTTCCCCATTCAAGCACACCTCCAAGCATTGGTTGCCTTCTACAGCTGTTAGCTGCTTGCCAGCACTAGATCTAGCCAGATCTGGCTGGCACGAGATATGGCTAGATCTAGCCGGATCTGGTCAGGACAATGCTAGATTTGGCTCAATTCAAGTAAGAAGGAGTCAGCCAAAACCCTGCTTCGGTAAACAAGATCCATGGAAGCTAGGGTTTTGGGGGCTAAATGAAGAAGAAAAAGAAAGTTGGGCAAGGGAGCAAGGGAAGAAGGAAAGAAGAAATAAAAAGAAAAAAATAATAAAAAATTTGTTGTCTAATAAAAAAAAGACTTTCTCTTGTCTTGATTTTCGGCATTACGATCTTGTTACGACCACCTATGGCCCCACAAAAACGGTGATGAAAATGGTGAATTTATGACTTCACTATAGTCACTCACGACCTCTCAAAGACAACGAACCAATAAGCTCACTACAGCTACCACGGCCCTTTAAAGACACTGATAAAGATGGCTAACACACAATCACATTTTAACCACCCAAAGTCCCTTGAAGATAGTAATGAAAACAATGAACTCATGACATTGTTGTAACCACCTGCAATTCCTTAAATATGGCAATGAAGACGATGAATTCATGATCTTGCTATGGCCAACCATAGTCTCACAAAGATGTCAATGAATACGGCGAACGCATGACCCCACTGTGGCCACCCACAATCCCTTGAAGACGATGAATCCTCATCCCACCAAGCTAACTTTCAGGCTTGCATCCAAGCCAGCCTTCAAACTCACATTCAGTCAACTTTCGAGCTCGTACTTAGCTAGCCTTCTATCTCGCACCAAATCAATCTTAGGGCTCACATTCAGCTAGCCTTCAGACTCTCACTTGGCTAGCCTTCGGGCTCACATCCAAACCAACCTTCGGACTTACACTCATCCAGCCTTCGAGATCATACTTCAACCAGCTTTCATGTTCATACTTTGTCAGCCTTCAAACTTACACTCAATTAGCCTTCGGGCTCAAATCCAAGCTAGCCTTCGGACTCATACTTCACTAGCCTTCGAGCTCGCATCCAAGCTAGCCTTCGGACTCACACCTCAACCAATGTTCAAACTCACATTTCAGCCAACCTTCGACCTTATATTTAGCTATCTTTTGGGTTTACGCCCAAAATCAGCCTTTGACCTTATACCTTAACTAGCCTTCGGGCTCGCACCTTAGCCAGCCTTCGGGCTTGCACTTAACCAGCTTTCAAACTCACACTCAGCCAACCTTTGGGTTCTAATCTAGGTGAGTCTTTGGATTCACACACACCCAATCAGCCTTTGGGCTTACACTTCTAAACTAGTTTTTGAGCTCGCACTTAGGAAGCCTTCAGATTTGCACATCTAAAGCCAAACCATGGATGCACCTAAAATCTAAATTGAACTAAGCTCAAATCATATCCTAATTGGGTTAAATCAAGTCCAAACTAAAATAGCAAAGTCAAAATTAAATAAGAACCAAGCCAAACTGAGCCTAAATTGAAACCAAGTTGAACTAAATTGACTTAAACATGAACCAAAGTTCAACTGACACAGACTTGATAAAGGTCCAACATAAGGTTGAACTTGACTCAAACTTGGACCCGAATAATATTAGTCCTGATGAAACTAAATTGGATCAAATTGAAAGCCACTAGGTGTTTTGAACCTTTAGTAATACTTCGAGACTATGAATAAAAGGTGATATTACCATCTTGACTCGAACCAAATTAGTTTGAACAAAACTAAATAAAGTCAAACTGAGTCCCGTTGGGTGTGCAAGAAAGCCATCAGCCACACTTCAAAGCTAAGCCAACCCAAAAGCTAGTCAATCTTAGAAGCAATTGGCAACACATCCTACAAACTAGTCAACCACAGAAGTAGTTGATGATGCATTCTTCAAGCTAGTCAATCCCACAAGTAGTTGATAATGCACCCTTCAAGCTTGTTAATCCCACAAGTAGTTGATGATGTAACCTTCAAGGTAGTCAATCCCAAAAGTAGTTTATAATACACCATTCAAACTAATCAACTATTGAAGCAGTTCGTGTCGTACCCTTCAAGGTAGCTAACCTTAGAAGCAATTGGTGGTGTGTCCATCAAGCTAGTCAAAGAAGTAGTTGATAATGCACCTTTCAAGCTAGTCAACCCCAGAAGTAGTTGACAATGCACCCTTTAAGCTAGTCAACCTCAAAAGCAGTTGATGGTGCACTCTTTAAGTTAGTCAACCCCATAAGCAGATGATGATGCACCCTTCAATCTAGCTGATCCTAGAAGCACTTAGCGATGCGCCCTTTAAGCTAGCTGACCCTAGATGCCATTGGTGATACACCCTTCAAGCTAGTCAACCATACAAGTAGTTGAAGATGCTATTTTCAAGTTAGTCAACCCAACAAGTAGTTGACAATGCACCCTCAAGTTAGTCAACTCCAGAAGCAATTGATGATGCACCTTTCAAGCTAGTCAACCCCAGAAGTAGTTGATGATAGACTCTTAAAGTTAGTCAACCACACAAGCAGTTGATGATACATTTTTCAATCTTAGAAGTAATTGGTGAAGCTCCATTCAAGCTGATCAACCCCAGAAGCAATTGATAATGCTCCCTTCAAGCTAGTTAGCCTCAGAGGAAATAGATGACATACTCTTCAAGCTAATCAACTCCACAAGCAATTGATGATGCACCTTTCAAGCTAGTCAACCCCAAAAATAGTTGATGATGTGCCTTTCAAGCTAGTCAACCCTAGAAGCAGTTGCAATATATTCTTTTAAGCTAGCCAACCCAAGAAGCAGTTAGCGACACGCCTTTCAAACTAGTCAATTTCAAAACCAATTGATGATGTAATTCTCAAATCTATATTCAATATTATAAGTTATTGGTAATACTACCAAACCAAAAGAAGTTATCGCCTATGCCTTATTGGGTATAAAAATAATTCAAATAATGAAGTTATTGCCTACGCTTCATTGGCTATGGAAATACTTCAAAGTCAATGGTGTTCTTGCTAATGCCTTATTGGATAATGAAAATAGTCCAACCCAAACAAAGTGATCATTGATGCCTTATTGGTTAACAAAAATACTTCAAATCATGAAGTTATCACTGAAACTCAAAGCTATTGGAAATATTTGGAACTTTTCCCATTTTTTTCCACACCTATCAGACGATGTCATCAACATTTGCCAAAGGCTAAGTCAATCTGAATCAGACGCTATGTGATCCAGAGCAAGGGAGCAAGATAGCAACACACATCAAAGGTTAAGTCAAAGTTCTCGCAATATCTAATAGCACATTTCAAATTAAAACAAACTCTAATTTATAATTCAAGGTCACTCTCAGGGTCTCCGCTATCTCAAGCCACTAAAATCAATCCCACAAAACCTAGCACACCTAGTGGGACCTAACTTCTCCTCCAAGTGTAGAAATTTAGTTAATACGATATAGACACTAATAAATTATAATTATGATTGAAGATTGATTAATTGTGTTCTCCTTTGTAGGAAGAAAGAATCAAATGGTAACAATGAAGAACATCTCTACTCCAAGATACACCATCATATTGGGGGTAAGATTAGTTGTGCACTTACCTCAGTCAATGGTTGTTACAGAAGCAGCTGAGATCAAGTTTGGAATCATCTCTAAGACCATCCAGTTTAAGAAGGCACTTGTTATTACATTGACTGAGATTGTTGTCATGCAAAACTAGCCTATTTCTCACCTTCCATCAAGGGGAAGGAGACCAAATATCATTATCTCTAATAAGAAGGGTTGTTTGGATGAAGAGCTAGAAGCCATACCTCAACCAAAAAGAATATCAGCCTTCCAGAGGCTAGGACTGAAATGAAGCTCAGTTTTTGGTCATCTTCACCCAACTCCTCATAGGGGGTAATCCAAAGCAAATCTGAACATAGACATCAATGAAAATGATCTTATCTTGACAGTCACAAGTAAAAAGAGAAAGCTGTTGGAATCTTCAACCAACTTAGGAAGCCTACCCCTTGAATAAAGTTAGTTATTACCATCCCTACCTCTAACTCCTTTGCTCCATTAAGCAATTTGGAAAAGGGTAGGAGTCAATCATGGGAGGTATAGTCTTGCCTTAAAACTATAGCAAAAGGGTGAATCAAAAAATAAAATTACAAGAATCACCATAAAGCTACAACCCAGCACAAGAGTTCACCAAAAGAGACTACCCAAACTATCTGAGTCATTTCTTGTCATGACTCTAGGAGGGACCGTGAGCGTGCATCCCAACTAGCCAAACGCCAAAAGAAGATTATCTAGGTGAGCCTTATGAATGAAGAAATCCAAGAGGAAAGGGCCCTTGTGAACCATTTCTTGCTACCATGCCAATGAGAGGGTATCAAAACCTGCTCCATGAGTAGACTCTTGAAAAAGATGACTCGACTAATGGGAGATGTTAGCTTCAACCCAAAGCCCATACCTAATTCTTGAGACTTAGACCATCATGTTTCGATAGAAGCCTTGGTCATAACTGAAAGCTCCAATCTAGAAGTGATCATAGAAGTACTACAAGAATAGCTGAGACAATAAGGCAAGAAAAAAGATGAAGCTAAAAAGAAGGTCATAGAGTTGATGAAGATGATGCTACAAATAAGCCAGAAGCTCGATAAGTTGGAACGATTTCAACAAACATCCTAAGCAACAGAGATAGCAGAAGGTGAATCTCGTATAGATGAGATTTATGAAAATGTAGGCCCTTCACAAGAACCTTCTCCAGTAAGGGATACCTAATCTCTGATTTTAGGGATACTTGATAATATGGAACTCCCAACATACATATAACAGTAGGTAGAACTCTAAGATAAAAAGTGTTACCTCTGAGACAAGCTCCAATACTTATGACAAGAATATTCCTCAAGGACAAGAAAAAAGAAATTTAGATAAATGAGAGCATTGAGTCTTCACAAGTTGAACTTACACCCAAAAGGTGGAATCTAACATAGCAGCCTACCTCAAGAAGATTCCCTCTATGCTAAGTGCGTTTGATGCCTTGATGGTGTCACAAGAACATAGGGATACACTAGTGCATAGATTACAGAATCCAGCCAACTACCAAACATACTTTACTAAAGAGAAGATGAAGAAGTCTTTGTGTGCGTACCAAACTCTTACCATCATCTTCACAAATAATGACCTGCTACCTAGAATAGTAGACCATAACAGATCATTGTATGTCATAGGGAATATGATGGGATCAAGATCAATCACATCCTAATTAACCTAGGTTCCTCAGTCAATTTCTTGACTCTCTAGACTCTGAGAGCTTTGACTTTGGATGTGTGTCACCTATTATTAGAGATTGTAACCATACAAGAATTTAATCAGAACAACCAAAGAGCTCTGAGAGCCATAACTATCCCTCTGAAAGTAGGCAAGATGATGACAGACACCAAGTTTTATGTGATTGATATTGATGTGTCATAGAAAGCACTACTAAGGAGGCTTTGGCTACATGAAAATAAAGTAGTACCATCAGCCTACATCAATACCTCAAATACTTCGAGGATGATGAAGAATACAGAATTAATGGAGATGTACATCCTTTTGATGTTCATGAGGAACATTATCATGATGCAAAATACTATCAAAGATCTGATGCTGATAGAGGGTCTACTTCCATCAGTCAAGTAAAGCAAAAGATTGCTACCCTAATCTTTGCTTCTTCTCACCTAGGAAGTGATTCTGACCCAGTCTCTTCAAATAAAGAAGCCTCACAAGTCTACCTGGGTGGTTATACATTTGATAAAGATAATGATAGAGATCAAATGGAAAATACTCTCCTTATTACTAAAGTTCCAAAAGGCTTATTTAAGCCATTAGATGAGTTGAGCATCAATGTTGAATAAGAATTGATGACTTTCTACATTCCTCCATGATGCAAAGGAGAAAAGAAAAATACTATTTTACAAAGTAATTCTTTATTCTCCAAGCATACATGAAATCCTAGGGATAGATGATCTAGTGGATGATGGTAACCATCAACTAGTAGTCATGTCTAAATATTTCTTAGACTAGCTACATCAGATATTCAATAAATCTAGTTGTGGACATCTACAAAAAAAGAAAGAGAGTTGTTTCTTCAAGAATCTATGAGATCCACCCCAAAAATGTGCTTACATTCCTGGAAGAGGAAACAAAAAACACCATAGGATTGGGCTATATTACTCCAAATGTCGTGTGTTATGGTCACTATTGGACTGCTCTCCAATATTTAGGATGACCATCAGTACCCCTTGACATGTGCACTAAGGTGGCTGTGACTTTTTAGACATCACAAGAAGGTGTCATCCTTGGTGGAATTTCATCAGAACAAATAAAGGGGCCTGATGTAATTGAAATGCCTTCAGACGAACCTCCACCAAACCTCACTCGACATGATGAATTACTTAATGAAGAAATAATTCTCAAACCAAAAGAAACTCCATTAGAACTTGAGGATGGATGGCAAGCCATAGTTGATGAACTAATGGAAATTAACCTAAGCTTAGAAGAAGACCCCAAGCTGACTTTTATTAGCACTCAACTTTTAGAGGAAAGCCAAACCCAACTGAAAGTAGTGCTCCAAGAGTACATTGACTATTTTGCATAAAGCTATAAGAAGATGCTTGGACTAGATCCTAAAGTTATAGTCCATAAACTAGCCATCAATCTTGAGCTTTCGCCTGTCAAATAATCACCTAGGAAGATAAAACTCGACCTAGAATAGAAAGTAATAAAAGAAACAAAGAAACCGATCAAAGTAGGCTTCATCAAAGAGGGAAAATGCCTAGATTGGGTGGCAAGCATTGTGCCAGTCAAGAAGAAAAACAACCAAATATGCATTTATATGGATTATAGTGACTTGAATAAAGCATGCCCAAAAGATGATTTTCTATTACCAATAATGAAAATCATGATTGACAACACAACCAACTTTGAAATATTCTCTTTCATGGATGATTTTTCAGGATATAACCAAATCAAGATGCATCTTGATGAAAAGAAATATAAGGCCTTAAGGACATCAATTGGCATTGACTGCTACAAGTTGATGTCCTTTGGGCTCAAGAATGCAAGTGTCACTTATCAAAGGGTCATGACTCAAATCTTTGATGACCTCATACATCAGTTAGTAAAATATTATGTGGATAACTTGGTGGTCAAAATTAAATCTAAATACAGGCACGCCCAAGACCTAAGAGTGGTATTTGACCACCTTAGGAAATATAACTTACAGATGAATCCTATAAAGTACGCTTTTGGGGTATCATCGGGAAAATTCCTCAATTTTGTTCTCTGACATCAAGGATTTGAAATCGATCTATCTAAGATCAAAGCTATCTAGGATATGCCACCGCCTAGCAATTTAAAGCAATTGAGGTCGTTCCAAGGCTGACTCGTATATATAAGAAGTTTCATTTCAAACCTCTTTGGAAAATGCATACATTTTTTTCAAGTTGATGAAGAAGAACACTCTATTTATTTGGAATTAAGACTGCTAATAGGCCTTTGAAGAGATCAAGTAGTATCTCCTAAAGTCACCAGTCTTGATAGTATCCCTACTCGATAAGCTCTTAATTCTCTACATGATAGCAATGGAAGGATACCTAGGGGCACTTCTTGCCCCAGATAATGAAGAGGGTAAAAAAATGCACTCTACTATCTGAGTAGAATGCTAGTGAGGGTAGAAAGTAACTACTCCCCTATCGAAAAGCATTGACTAGCTAAGACATTATTTGCTTTCTCATCAAGTCATTTTAATATCAAAGATTAATCCTATAAAGTACCTAATGACTAGGCCTGCACTTACTGGGAGGTTGGTAAAGTGGGCTTTAATCCTCATAGAATATGATATCAAATTCATTCCTTAAAAGATGGTCAAAGGGCAAGGCCTCACTGATTTTCTCATAGCTCATCTAGTACTAGACAATTTTCCTCTGAGTTGTGAGCTCCCTAATGAATAAATTCTTTTGGCTGAAGAAGGAAAACCTTACTAGAAGCTATACTTTAATGGAGTATCATCCATCAAATTAGGGATCAAACCAAAATTTTCACAAATCAAAGCAGACATTAGACTTATTTATGTCACCTCAAATGGGGAAATTTTACGATATTCCTACTCCTTCTCAAAACCATGCATAAACAATAAAGTTTACGAACCCCTAATTGTAAGACTAGAAATGACCCTCAATATAAAAATATCACGTCTATATATTTTTGGTTTTTCACAATTGGTTATCAGCCAAGTCAAAGGCGAATATAAAGTCTGCAAATCTAAGCTCTTGAAATGCTATGAAAAGGCTCAAGAGCTCCTAAGGCAAATCTCACATGTTCTAATAACTAAGGTTGTCTAGTCTATCAATGCAGAAGCTGACTCCTTAGCCAAACTAGCCAAGGCACTAGATGACCCTGATCAAGGAGAAATTTTAATTACAACCTGTAGTAGATAAGTGATGAGCTCAGTCTTCAACATTAAGGCTGAGAGAACTAAATCTAAACTAATAGAAGAGGCCACAGATTAGAAAATATTATTCACAAACTATCTCGAAAGTGGAGAACTCCCAAAAGATAAATTTGCATGGACACAACTCAAAAGTAGAGCCGCGTGCTTTTTACTTATCAACGACACCCTTTATAGAAGGTCCTTTAATCAACTACTTTTGTGTTATCCTCAGACAAAGAGGCCAAAGAAGTTATGGACGAAGTGCATTCTGGGGTCTATGGGACTTATCAGTTGGTCCCAAAAATGAGGATGAAGATTAAGTATATGGGATATTATTAGCCCACGATGGTAGATGATTGCATTGAATTAAGATATCACATATGCCAAATTCATGGTGACTTCATTCATCAACACCTAAATCATCTACATCTAAAAGTTCTCTCATAGTCATTCTAGATATAGGGTAAAGATATCATTGGCCCAATCAAATCATCTTCTTCTAGAGGCCACCGCTTCATACTAGCAACAGCCAACATTTTTTTCTCAGTGGGCTAAAGCAATTTCATTAAAAGAGGTAAAAGTGGATACTGTTATCCATTTTTTTAAGAAAATATCTTGTCTTGATTCCATATCCCTTGAAGGATCATTTCTAATAATGGATTGTCCTTCAGAAGTTTTAGGTAGAATGATTCGCACATCATCACAAGATAAATTGGAGATATTCACCTATCTACAATGCGAGAGCCAATGGACTTGCTGAGGCATTCAACAAGACTCTTTCCAAAATTATAAAGAAAGTTATTGCCAAAAACAAGAAAGACTAGCATCAAAAGCTTGCTGAGGCACTATGAGCTTATCACACCACATATCAAATCCATACACAATCAACATCATATGCATTAGTGTTCAGGACTGAGGTAGTCTTGCCACTAAAAAAGCAAATTCCTTCTCTAAAGATTGTCTTATAAGAAGAAATCACAAGAGAAGACAATGTTTGCTTCGCCTTGACAAGCTAGATTTCCTGGACAAGATAAGGCTCACAACCCAACAAAACCTAAAAATATATCGAGCACAAATGTCCAAGGCTTATAACAAAATGACTCGCTAAGCTTAGGTCCTGCTAGAAGTGAGAAATGGTCTTAGTTCTGAAAAGACCTATATTCACAAACTGAAATAAGAAAGGTAAATTCAACCTAATTAGAAAGACCCTTATATCGTCAAAAGGATATTTGAAAGAGAATCTTATTAACTAATTGATGACAAAGGGGAAAGACTGATGCTACCAATCAACAACAGATTTCTCAAAAGATATTAGGCCTAAGCCTTGAGGCTGACAACAAAAAAAGTGTTAATATTTTGTTTATGACAAAACGTTTGACTTTCTCAAAAGGAAATGTCCGATCAAATATGCACTCCATGTTTATCGAGGTAAAACATAAACACAACATTCTGCCTAATTTATGTGATGGTTAAATCCAAGGTTTTCGGTTTCGGTTTCGGTTTCGATTTCGGGACCGGCCGAAACCGATACGTTTCGGCCGTTTCAGCCATTTCGGTTTCAGTTTCGGCCATTTCAGTTTCGGCCAAAAGAATTTTTTAAATTATTAATTGGGCATTGACCAAAGTTTGACTATATTTTAACTGTGCTTTGACTTCAAATTAAAAATACAATAAAATATTTGAAAAAATTTGAAAAAATTTGAAAAATTATGAATGAATTTATACTTAATTTTACAATAATTTCAAATATTATTTAAGCTAATTAAAATTAATTTCGATAGTTAGTTACTGATATTGTCTAGTTTTAATATATATTAGTGTATTAAAAAAATATACAAGAAATGATATGAATATGATTAAAATTTAAAAATTAACATAAACAAATTTAAATTTTCATTAAAATGTATTTCACACATACATAATTTATAAATTCTAAGATAATACAACTAATCATCATAGTCATCATCGGTTGAGTTTGGAATATTTGGGTGTGAAATTACAAATTCAGTACCTGGATGATCCGGACGAGCATTTGTAGGCATACGAGCCAGAACAACTAGCTCAGTGCGATCTCGTGACAATGGTTCTGGAGTATAACCATACATCGAAGGTCCAAAATGAAAATGATAACCATATTGATTGACAACACATAGTAAAAGTGGTCCAATAACCCATGAAAAATAAATATCACACTGTGCGAAGTATTCAGGGGAAATTACGGCAAGACGCTGATTGATAGCATGAAGTGAACCTTGTTGAGAGGGCCGATAAATTTGATCATTGACTCTTCCACGGTCTTCTAATGTCTGCTCAATTAAGGCTTGTCTAAGTAGATCATATGCCGAAGGTGGAATCATTCTACGATAAAATATAAGTTTTTGACGAAGAATTGACATAATTATTCTTCCTGCTTGCAGTGTCACTTGGTCTGGAACTATAATATAATCATCCAGATTTGCCATTATCTGTTTCAAAAATAATTATCTTATAATTGTCAGTATTTATGAACATAAAATAGATAATAAAAAATATGTCAGAAGGAAAAGATTACAATAAATTGTCGTAACGAAATAGATAAATTATCATGCGATAAATAAAACCATATAGACATTAAATTTAAATTCCATAAAATTACAATAAGATATCAATTTAAGACAATCATGAAAACATCATTTCATACATGATATAAATCCACGTCTTATAACCACATGATGTTCCGAGGTGGATCTTGGAGAGATTGATATTCTTGATCACCATACTCATCAATACGATGGCGTTGTGATCGATAGTATTGTTCAGCATGCGGATAGTAGGAAGTGGTCTGGTCCTGCATTGACTGATGATATCCTGGATTGTATGAAGACATCTCGCTCTGATAACCGTCATAGTAGCTATAGCTCGCATTATCTGTTGGACCTTGATTAACATCTTGCCCACCATGCGAATTATATGGATATTGTGGCATATAACTGCCATATAAATTAGAGTCAAAAAACTCATTTACTCCATACTGTGGAACAGATGAAGATGAGCCGTCATCTTGTGATTGTTGAAAATGGGCATCACCAGCTGTACCACCATTGCTACTATCACTTGTATCAAAAGTATTCTGCATTTTGTCAGCTTCCTCTTCCCCTTCTTTGTCTAAGAGACGGCGAATAGCTTCTTGTGTATCAGGATGATTTAAGACAGGTTCTTCTCTTTCTCGAATCCACTCTATCAGAGGATCATCATCTTCAAATATGGCAGACAAGTTGATTACCTCATCCTCTGGTGATCTTCTCCTCTGTAAGTTTCGCGCTCTTAAATGCATGTTATAATGGCAGAAAATAAGTTTCTCCAATTTTTCCATTTTAAGTCTGTTTCTAGTCTTCGTATGGATCAATCCAAAAGTTGTCCAATTCCTCTCACATTGTGAACTTGAAACAGTTTGACTTAAAATTCTGATGGCTATCTTTGCAAGATTAGGTGCTGCATGCCGCCCGTAGATACTCCACCATCTAGCTGTAATTTATGAGAAAAAATTATTAATAACTTGATATAAATTGAATTAGCAAATATGTATAATTATTGAATATCAACTATACCAGGAGTATTACCCCTAATAGCTACAATGGCTTGTTGTGTGCCGAAGTCCTTGACTTTATTTTTGAAATCGTCGGCCTGTGTAATGAACGTACTCAAGTTAAGAACTTTCTTAATTATGTAAAAAATATTTAATACATAATTTACCTCGCTCAATGCCAATATTCTTGTTCTCATATCTGGCTCTATCCGCTCAATTACATTCCGTAGCTTTTCGAGAATGGTATTACTATTGTTGACCTCATCGCCATATTGAAATATTGGATTCAGAAAGTACCCTACAAGATGATTAAATATGAATCAACAATAGTATCATTATAACTCAGTAAAGTGCTATAAAATGACTCTTTACTCAATTACCTGCAGCATGAATATCTTTCGATAATATTTTATTCCAACGATGATCAATAATCTTCTCCCATTTGCGAGATTCAATTGTTCCTATATGTCGTCTTATTTGCAATTTTGCTTGTTCTATTGCTTCATATAAGAACCCCATCTGCGAATGATCATCTGAGTCAACAATTCGAAGCGCTTTAACTAATGGACTGAAGATTCCTATCACTTTTTCAACTGATTCCCAAAAACTTTCGTCTATGACTTGATTGTAGAATTTTTCAGAAAGTATTTTCTCGGACCATTTCAACCTCAAATAATGTGCATCATATTCTTCACTGGTAAATAATCTCTTCAGTGCCTGCCGGTGAGTATACAGGGAATCCAATGAGATAAATTATGTAGCAAACTGAGTAATGCCTGGCCTGATAATCTCTCATCCTCGTGTTTCCTTTCTCATCAGTTTAAGACACCAAGCATGGTTATAAATAAATGATGTCAACTTCTGGCCCTGCTCAACCACTTTTCTAATATCAGGATCCTTACCAATATCCTTCAGCATTAAGTCAATAGAGTGAGCTGCAAAAGGTGTACAGAAAAGATGTTTTCTTTTTTGCATTAACTTTTTCCCAGCATATACCAGCGGAGCTGCATTGCCAGTCACAACTTGTACCACTCTTGATTCCCCAATCTCCTCAATGACACTATCAATCAGATGATATAAGAAATTACCAGTCTTCGACTCCCCTGTTGTGTCAACTGACTTGAGAAAAATGGTCCCTTCAGGATAATATACTAAAAAATTTATCAAATCTTTACTGTTTTGTGTCTTCCATCCATCACACATCAAGGTACACCCAAATTCATCCTAATATTTATAGAAGGTCTGGATAAATGCATTCATCTCTTCAATTTCAAGATTCAGATACTTTTCAGAAATTTCACGAGAACTTGGTGGAGGAACTCCTGGGCCAACCTCTTGAGCAGCACGTATCATTCCATGATAGTAACCGCCATCTGCTAAATGAAATGGAACATGGTTGTAGAAAAAAAATTTCGATACTGCCCTACCCAACCACTGTTTTGCCTTCCGAAAACCAGTTGATGCTGTTCTCAAATTTATTTGAGTATCATCTCTTGGTTTCAGTAGAAATGGGTCAATTGGAGAAATATTTATAGATCCGATATCAGGAAGATGAAAATCTCCTCTTACTCCTGAAGGGGCAGGTGTGTCTCGCTGCGTATGTGGCTCTCTGAAACTAGTAGTTCGACGATCCCGAATTGTGCCGGAAGTGCCAGCACCACCTCGAGTTTCCTCGTACAATCTTCGACTTTCACGAAGTACTTCCTGAACCTCAGAATCATCATCTTCTTCATCAGAAATTTGCCGGGGATCTGGATTAGGGAGGTTGAGAAGTTCATGCTCAAAACGTGATTTTTTGGCCTTCTGCTTTCTTCTATTTTCTCTGCCGGTTTGGACTATTGCCCAAAATGTCTGTCTCACTTCATTCGGGACTTTGTCGCATGGCCAAACTGAGCCGGTGACTCCTCCTAAATGCTCTTTTAATCTTGTAATTTCAGAACTAAGCACACGACCATACCATTTGCAACGAACTGTACGATTTTCTGCATTCACTGATTCACAGTGTTGCCATGCAATATCGTCATCGCGAGGCGTGTTTTGCCTTGGAGCCATATGCAATACAGTAGTAGCAGTGACAGAAGAAAATTTACCTATGATTAATGAAAAAACTCTATTTTCACAATACGTAATTTAAGAAATTATTAAAAAATAACTAATGTACACAGGAATAAATTACTTTATATTTAGGATTTAAGTTTTAGGGTTTACGATTTACTAACCAATTTCTTGATTTATTATCTAATTTTCACGTTAATTTAATCCATAATACGTAATACATAATTTAATACGTAAATTAATACATAGTACGTAATTCAATACATAATTTAATATTTAATATATAATGTACGACGTAATAGATAATTTAATACATATTAGATAATGTAATACAAAATTTAATACAAATTACAAAATTTACTATTTAATACATAATTTAATATGCAATATATAATTTAATACATAATACATAATTTTATATGTAATAGATACGACATAATTTAATACATAATTTTAATAGCAAAATTAATACATAAAACATATTTTAGTACATAAATTAATACGTAATACATAATATATAATTTAATACGTAATACATACTACATAATTTAATACATATTTTATTATATAATTTAATACGAAATAAATATTTTAATACAAAATACGTAATTTAATACATAATATATTATTTATTTACTAATTCAATACACAACTTAATACATACTACATAATTGAATACATATTTTAATACAAAATATATAATTGAATACATAAATTAATCCATACATTAATATTTTTTTAATATAATTTAATACGAAAATACATGTAATTTAATACATCATTAAAATAATTTACTAATTTAATAATTTAATAATTTAATAATTTAATACGTAATTTAAATAATTTAATAATTTACTATTTTGTTATACACTTAAATACAAAATATATTATTTAATACGTAATTTAAATAATTTATTAATTTAATATTTTACTATGTAACTTAAATAATTTAATAATTTAATACGTATTTTAAGCAGCAAATCTAACTTAATTATGGATAATTGATCATATCACTGTTTCAGTTAAGTAGATACATAATACGCATAATGTAAATTGAGCAGATCCATAAAAATAATTAATTTGATCTTCCCTGTTTTAATTCAATTCTCAAGTCTCAACATACATACTATATCTGATACATCAAGGAGCACAAACAAAAACTAAAAATTATGATATGATAATAGAAAATTCCATACCTCTGCAACTGAAACAGAAATAGCTGGGCGATATACAAAACTCTTTCACTAAGACAGCAAAACACAAATGAAATCGTCGTAAACATCTTACAGACTTACAATAAGTATATATAAGCCACGAGACCCACAGCCGAAACCCGTGATTCATAGGCATTAATCAAAGTTAATCAGCGTGATTCACGGGCATTAATCAAAGTTGATCAGCCAATGCCAACCCACCAACCGACCAACCGACAAACCGACAGCCACCTCTCGTGATTCTCGGGAAAAAAAAGCAAAGCAGCACAGTAAACTGTGATTAACTTAATAAAACGTGATTAATTAAATAAAACTAACCAGCACAGTAAACCCTAAACTGAACTGCGCTCGCGGGGGCAACGATCGTCGCCGGCCGACCTGCGCTCGCGGGGGGAGCTGCGCTCAGCGGCCGAGCTACCCTCACCGGCGGAGCTGCCGAAGATGCCGGGCTGTTGAGCTCGCCGGAGATGCCGGAGATGTTGCGCGGGGATGCCGGAGATGCCAGAGATGTCGGTTTCGAGCCCTGACCTTGCCGTGGGCGCCGTGGGCGAGCTGCGGTCGGCCCAAGTGCGCTAAGGATGCCGCCGGCGTGCTGCGCTCGCCCCGCACGTGCTGAGCTCGCCGATGGCGCACTCAGCTCGCCCTGCGCGCGCTGCGATCGCCCCGCACACGCCGAGCTCACCGCGCGCACGCTGCAGTCTCCCCGCGCGTGCTGAGCTCGCCCCACACGCGCTGCGCTCGCCATGCACGCGCTGAGCTCGCCATGCACGCGCCGAGCTCGCTGCAGGAGCCCTGCGCTCGCCGCCGACAGCCTGCGCTCCCTGCAGCCGCTCCGCACTCCCTGCGGCCGGCTCGCGCACCCTGGGGCTGCTTTGACCGCCCTGTGCCCGCCCCGCGTGGCCTGCCGGCCGCCCGAGCACGCCGCCCTCGCCCGCAGTCGCCAGCAGTGCATGGCCCTCGCTCGCCCTCGCCCACAATCGCCCGCAGCCGCCCTCGCTCGCCCTCGCACGCTATCGCCCTCGCTCGCCCTCGCACGCTATCGCCCGCAGTCGCCCCTCGCCCGCAGCCCTCGCCCGCCCTCGCCCGCGGTCGGCCGTGGTCACCCGCAGCCACCCTCGCCCTCGACCGCACGTGCCCGCCCGCGCTTGCAGCCGCCACGCTCTCTGCTGCGGCGCCGAAACCCTGAACCGAAACGAGATTAAGCATTTCGGCGCGGTTTCGGCCGAAACGCCGAACCATGGTTAAATCCACACCCCCATAAAAGTCCACTCATTTTGACAAGTCAAGTCCACTTTCATGTGGCAATATAAGTTCACTTTCATATGGTAACCTAAGTTTACTTTTACATGACAATATAAACTTACTTTCACTTGGCAAGTCAAGTCCACTTTCATATAAAAATCTAAATTTACATTCATGTGGCAAAATCAAATCTACTCAATTCCTAGGGCATTGACACAAAGGGCGAGTACTTGGGGAATTCGTTCGCATCCACTCCTCTTGCTGAGAAAGCTCGCAAAGTGAATATAAATGAGGAATTGTTTGAGTCAATTTTAACCAAAAACTAAGTTTAATCAAAATTCAATCAATATGTATAATTAAATGCCAATGGATTATAAACGAAATGTTGGTTTCAATTTGATTGAAATCACAATCGAATTCAATCTAAAATTAGGTATAATTTGGATTTGGATTGTTGAAAAATTTGGATATAAATTAACGAGGACTAAATGAGCTGGATATTTGGAGCAAAATCAGCCCCAAAATTAATCAAATATTTAAATTAAAATGAAAATTATAAATTCTTTACAAATAGGTCCCTGTCTAGTTTTTTCTTATAAATAAATCCTGAGAAGAAAATTTTGTGAAAAAATATTTAAAAGTTTTGAAATTTTAAATTATTTTCCATAGAATCCAAGATTTGGAAATGAACCTTTCAAAATTTTATATTCGCAAATAAATTTCTGAAGTCTCTAACTTTCACAAACAAACCCCTAAAATTTTTGAAATTTATAAATAAGCTCCTCGAAAATATTTATTTGTAAATAAATTCAAATTTTATTGAAAAAGATTCTGAAAATTTTAAAATTTTCACAAATATGTTCTTTATGTAAAAAGCCTCAAAATTTACAAAATCGTATTTTGATCCAATTTTTCCAAAAAATTACAAATAAACTCCCAAAAATATTTATTTGCAAAAAAATCTAAATTTTATTCAAAAAGGATCCTGAAAATTTTAAAATTTTTACAAATATATCCTTTTATAAAAAAGTCCCTAAAACTTATGAATTTTCATTTTAGTCCAGATTTTTAAAAAATTTGTGAATAACTACCCTGAAAATTCAACTTCCAAAAAGAGTATATATTTCGAACATTATCATCAAGAAAACAAATCCCAGTTTGTGGATTACATGTCATCTATAAAGATGAAAATACAATACATCACAAACTGCAACATTTCAAAACAAGTCAATCACGAATTTTAGGAAATACAATCAAAATACAATCTCATTATAAATTAGGATTCAACATTATTCCAAATCAGGCCAAACAAAATTCGATCTCAATCCTATTTAAAACCTATAAAAACGGTCAAAAACCTACACAAGAAAAAAAAAAGAAGAGAGATCATAACACAGAACACATAATAGAAAAGGGATCAACAAACTTTCGTGGGAGAAGAGGAAAGAAAATTAATGAGAAGACAAGAAAAAAATCGGGATTTGAACTTAGCTTTCTTTTTTTTTTTTCTTCTCTTCTCAGACTAGGGTTTTATCTCTTGCTATCCATGTAGCTACTCATTGTTATCCTACATCTCACGGGCCGTCCACCGGAGGAGTCTTGGCCTACTCGCTGGCCTGCACTTCTAACACCTCCGGCGCATTGCCGGCCTTCCCTATACCCACTGGCCGGAAATCCACCCCTTTGCCCTACTACCCGTCTGTCCTCTGTCCGCCATCACTGCCAGTGTCTTCATCACCAGAAGCTACTCGTTGCTAGATCCGACCGCCCCAGCCTCCCTTCCTGTGTGACCAACACCATGCCACGCTGCTATGAGATCTTGCCCAACCGGCTCAAGCCCTGGCCCGCCTTGCTCCGTGTCGTCCCTAGCCATGCGAAGCAGTCAAACTTCTTCTCTTCGCCACTAGCCCTTACCTACACTCCAGTCCGCACATCTGCCCACTGCAAGCTGCGAGCTTCCAAGTCGCTCTAGTTCACCTTGTTCCTCATTCAAATGCGCTCCAAGCCTTGGGTACCTTCTACGACTGTTAGCTGCTAGCTAGCTCCAGATCCGACGGCCTAAGATGGCTCAAGGGAGCCCATGGGTGAGGATCAGAGCTCACAGGTCGGAGGCTAACCTTCAGGCTCACACCCAAGCTAACTTTCAAGCTCGCACCCAAGTTAGCCTTCAGGCTCACATCCAAACTAGCCTTCAGGCTTACACTCAACCAGTCTTCAGACTCACATCCAAGCTAGCCATTGGGCTTGCTCTTCAGCAACCTTTGGGCTTGCACTTAACTAACCTTCGGTCTAGCACTCAACCGGCCTTCGGTTTGGCATCCAAGTCAGCCCATGGCCTCACATTTAGCTAACATTTAGACTTGCATTCAAGTCCGCCTTCAAGCTCAAACTTAGCTAGCCTTTAGGCTTGCATCCAAGCAAGCCTACGAGCTCACACTTAGCCATCCTTCAAGCTCGCATTCAAGTCAGTCTTCGGGCTCGTACTTTGCCAACCTTCGGAATTACACTAAGCTAGCCTTCAAGCTTACATCCAAACTAGCCTTTAAGCTCGCACTTAGCTAGCTTTTGAGTTCACATTCAAGTCAACCTTTGGGTTCACACTTAACCAGCCTTTCAGCTTGCATTCAAGCCAACTATTAGCCTCGCACCTCAGCCAACCTTTAAGCTTGCATTTCAACCAGTGTTCAAGCTCGCACTTATCTATTCTTCGAGCTCGCATCCAAGCTAACCTTTGGACTCACACTTAGTCAACCTTCAGGCTCACATTTAGCCAGTCTTTAGACTCGAATCCAAGCCAACCTTCATGCTCACATATGACCAGCCTTTGGGCTCACACATAGTCAGTCTTCGGGTTCATACCTCTGTTAGCCTTCGGACTTGCACTTAGCGAACCTTCAGACTCACATCATAACTAGCCTTTGGGCTCATACTTAGCTAGCCTTCAAGCTAGCACCCAAGCCTACTTTCGGGCTCGCATCCAAGCTAGCCTTCGAGATTGCACCTCAACTAGCCTTTAGCTCACACTCAGCCAACCTTTTGGTTCACATCTAGGCTAGCCTTCAGACTCACACTCAATCAACCTTCGGACTTATACTTCTAAATCATCTTTCAAGCTCACATTCAAATCAAACTACTTAACATGAAGTGACTCAATCGCATTGAAATTGAACGCTACTAAAATAAATGGACAAAGGTCAAGTTGACTTAAATGGACCTAAATTGATTAAATAAATAGACTAAAAGCCCAAATCGAGCTGGACTCCAAAAATTCAAATTTAAAATCAAATTAAATCTAGATTAAACTAAGCATAAATCAAATCTTAATTGGGTTAAATCAAGTCCAAACTAAAAGGGCAAACTCAAAGTCAAACTAGAACCAAGTTAGGTTGAGCTTGGATTGAAATAAAATTGAACTAAATTGACTTAAACTTGAGCCAAAGTCTTGTAGACCCAAACTAGATAAAGGTCCAATACAAGGTCGAACTTGACTCAAACTTGAACCCGAGCAATATTAGTTTTGACGAAACTAAGTTGGGTCAAACTGAATCCCACTAGGTGTACTGAACCTTTGACAATACTTGAGACTATAAACATAGGGTGATATTACCATCCTGACTCAAATCAAAATTAGTTTAAGTAGAACTAAATAAGGTCAAATTGAGTCTCGCTGGATATGCTACAGAAGTCATCTACCACACTTCAAGCTAAGCCAACCCAAAAGCATTGGCAACGCTTCAATTCAAACTAAACTAAGGTTGGCTTGATCTTGCTTAATCAGTTAACCACAAAGCCTTGTTCAAATGAAGTTAACCAATAATATGCTCAAAGTTGTTGACGACACTTCGAAGCTAGTCAACCCCACAAATAGTTAATAATGCATCTATTAAGTTAGTAAACCCCATAAGCAGTTGAAAATACATCCCTTAAGATAGTCAACCCTACAAGCAATTGATGATGTACCCTTCAAGCTACTCAACCTGAAACTAGTTAATGATGCATTCCTTCAAGCTAGTCAACTCTACAAGCAGTTGATAATGTACCCTTCAAGCTAATCAACCCCACAAGCAATTAATAGCATATTCTTCAAGGTAGTCAATCCCATAAGTAGTTGGCGATGCAGCATTCAAACTAATCAACCTTTGAAGTAGTTGATGATGTACCCTTCAAGCTAGCCAATCTCAGAAGTAGTTAGCGATGCACCCTTCAAGCTAGTGAATCCTAGAAGTAGTTGGTAATGCACCGCTCAAGCTAGTCAACCCCAAAAGTAGTTGATGATATACCCTTAAAGCTAGTTAACCCAAAAAATAGTTGATGGTGCACTCTTCAAGCTAGTCAACCCCACAAGCAATTGATGATGCACCCCTCAAGTTAGCGAACCATAGAAGTAGTTGGTGATGCGCCTTTCAAGTAAGCTAACCATAAAAGCCATTGGCAACGCACCCCTTAAGCTAGTCAACCCCACAAGTAATTAATGATGTGTCTTTCAAGCTAGTCAACCCTACAAGTAATCGACAATGCACCCTCAAGTGAGTCAACCTCACAAGTAGTTAACAATGCACCCTTCAAGCTAGTCAACCATAGAAGCAATTGATGACGCACTTTTCATACTAGTGAACCCCACAAGTGGTTGATGATGCATCATTCAATCTAGTCAATCCTAGAAGCAATTGATGATGAACTCTTTAAGTTGGTCAACCCTAGAAGTAATTGACAATGCACCCTGTAAGCTAGTCAACCTCAAAAGCAGTAGATGATGTATTCTTCAAGCTAGTTAACCCCACAAAAAGTTGATGATGCACTCTTTAAGCTAGTCAATTATAGAAATAGTTGATGATGTACCTTTCAAGCTAGTCAACTCAAAAAGAAGTTGATGATGTGTATTTTTAAGTTACCGAACCTTAGAAGTAGTTGACGATACAACCTTCAAGCTATTAAATCCCAAAACTAGTTGACGACGTGATTCTCAAAGCTATACGTAACTTTATAAGCTTTTTGTAATGCTACCAAATGAAAAAGATTTATCACCTATGCCTTATTAGCTATGAACACACTTCAAATAATGAAGTTATCGTCTATATCTTATTGGCTATGGAAACACTTCAAGATCAATGGAGTTATCACCAATATCTTATTGGATAATAAAAATATTCCAACCCAAATGAAGCTATCATTGATGCCTTATTAGTTAACGAAAATATACTAAATCATGAAGCTATCATCGATGCTTAAAGCTATTGAAAATACTTTGAACTTCTCCCATTCCTTTCCATGCCCATTAGCCAATGCCATCAACATTCACTAAAGACCAAGTCAATCTGAATAAAATGCTATGTGGTCTAGGGTAAGGGAGTGGGGCAAGAGTACACGTCAAAGCTTCTTCTCCACTCCCTTTCTCTACCTCTTTCTTTATGCTTTTCATGTTTTCTATAATGTCACGTTAAAATTTATTGTAAAGCTAGGGTATACCTTACTTAAGCCATGAATTATTTCTTAAAATCAATCAAATACTTTCTTCTTTTCTTTTTTATGTTTCTATTTTTATTAGCTAGATTTCTCACTTTAGAAGGTTCATGACAATTATTGGGATAATTAAAAATAGGGGCTTGCACCTATTAGAAATCAATGTTTTCACAATTCTTGATAGCACACTTCAAATCAAAATAAACTCTAATTTATGATTCGAGATCACCTCTGGTGTCATCACTATCTCAGGCTACTGAAATCAATCCCACATAGTCATGCCTAAATATTTCTCGAACCAGCTTCATCAGATAATCAACAAATCTGATTACAGACATTCAAAAACAAAGAGAGAGAGATGTTTCTTCAAGAATCTATGGGATTCATCCCAAGGGCATGCTTACATTCCTAGAAGAGGAAACAAAAGTACCAAAGGATTGGGTTATATTACTCCAAATGCCCACACGTGTCTCATGGTCACCATTGGACCTCTCTCCAATATTCAGAATGACCAAATGATATCAATACCCCTAACACATATACTGAGCCGGCTGTAACTTTTTAGACATCATAAGAAGATAACATCCCCTATGGATTTTCATCAAGACCAAAAGAAGAGGGGCATGATGCAGCCGAAATGCCCTTAGATGAACCTTCGCTTAATCTCAATCAATATTATGAATCACTTGGTGAAGAAATAATCCTCAAACCAAATAAAGCTCCACCAAAACATGAGGACTAGGGGCAAGCCATAGTCGATAAACTAATGGAGATCAACCTAGGTTCAGAGAAGGACCCCAAGCCAACTTTCATCAGTATTCAACTTTCAGAGAAAAGTCAAACTAAGCTCAAAGTAGTGCTCCAAGAGTACATTGACTACTTTGCATAGAGCTATCAAGAGATGCCTGGACTAGATCCTAAAGTGGTAGTCCACAAGCTAACCATTAATCTCAATATTTTGCCTATCAAACAAGAACCTAGAAAGATAAAACTTGACCTAAAACAGAAGGTGATAGAAGAAACAAAGAAATTGATTGAAATAGGCTTCATCAAAGAGGAAAAATACCTAGATTGGGTGACAAGAATCATGCCAGTCAAGAAAAAGAATGGCCAAATCCACATTTTTGTGAACTACAGGGACTTGAATAAAGTATATCAAAAAGATGGCTTCCCATTGCTAAAATGAAAATCTTGATTGATAACAAGCCCTATTTCGAAATATTCTCTTTTATGGATAGATTTTCAGTGTATAACCAAATCAAAATGCATCCTGATGATAAGAAATATACTACCTTCTGAACACCAATTGGCATCTATTACTATAAGGTGATGATGTCCTTTAGACTCAAGAATGCGGGTGCCACTTATCAAAGGGCTATAACCCAAATCTTTGATGACCTCATACACTAGTTGGTGGAAAGTTACATTGATGATTTGGTGATCAAGACCTAGTCCCAAGATAGGCACACCCAAGACCTAAGAGTCGTGTTTGACTGTCTTAGAAAAATATAACTTAAAGATGAATTTTATGAAATGTACTTTCAAGATATCATCGGGAAAATTTCTCGACTTTGTTGTCAAGCATCGAGGGATTGAAGTCAATCCATCTATGAGCAAAGCTATCTTGGATATACCGCCACCTAGTAATTTGAAACAACTAAGATCATTCTAAGGCTGACTTGCATACATAACTAGATTCATTTCAAAACTCTTTGGAGAATGCAAGTCTTTTTTTAAATTGATGAAAAAAAAATACTCTATTCATTTGGAACCAAGACTACTAATAAGACTTTGATGAGATCAAGTAATATCTCCTAAAGTGACCAATCCTGGTAGCACCTCTACCCAATAAACCCCTTATCCTATACATGACAATAATAGAAGGGTCCTTGGGAGCACTTCTTACCCAAAATAATGAAGAGAGCAAAGAAAACACACTTTACTATCTAAGTAGAATGCTAGTGGGGGCAGAAAGCAACTACTCCCCCATTGAAAAGCATTATTTGGTACCCATATTCACGGTCAAGAAGCTGAGGAATTACTTTCTTTCACATCAAGTTATTTTAAATATTGATCCCATAAAATACCTGATGACTAGGCCTATACTCACTGGGAGGCTAGCAAAGTAAGCTTTAATTCTCATGAAATATAATATCAAGTTCATTCTCCAAAAGACAGTAAAGAGTAAGCCCTTGCCGATTTTCTAACAGTTCATCTAGTAACAAATGATTCTTCACTAAGTTGCAAGCTCTCTAATGAAGAGATCCTTTTGATCAGAGAAGGAGAACCCTACTCGAAGCTATACTTTGATGGAGCATCATCCATCAAACCAAGAATCAGACCAAAGCTTTTGCAAATCAAGGTAGGCATTAGACTCATTTATGTTACTCCAAATGGGGACATTTTATGATATTCCCGTTCTCTCTCAAAATCATGCACAAATAATGAAGCTAAATATGAGACCCTAATTGCAAGACTAAAAATGGCTTTTAATATAGAGATATCACACCTACATATTTTTGGTGATTCGTAACTAGTGTTCAACCAAGTCCAAGGTGAATATAAAGTTCACAAATTTGAACTCCTAAAATACCATGATAATGCTCAAGATCTCATAAGACAAATCTCACATATTCAAATAACTAAGGTTTCCCAGTCCATCAATGCAGAAGTTGATTCTTTAGCTAAATTAGCCACGACACTAGCTAATCCTAATAAAAAAGAAATTCTAATCATAGTCTATAGCAAATAAATAACAAGCTCAGTCTTCAGCATCAAACATAAGAAAACTAAATCTAAACTAATAGAAGAGGTCATAGATTGGAGAATATCATTCATCAACTACCTCAAAAGTGGAGAACTCCTAGAAGATAATTTTGCAAGGATACAACTCAAAAAGAGAGCTACATACTTTCTGCTTATCAATGACATCCTTTATAGAAGATCTTTTGATAAACTACTTTTGCGTTGTCTCTAATACAGAGAAGCCAAAGAAGTTATATATGATGTGCATTCTGGGGTTTGTGGGGCTCATCAATTATACCCAAAAAAGATGATGGAGATTGAGTGTATGGGCTATTATTGACTTATGATGGTGGGAGATTATATCGAATATGCGAGAAGATGTCATTTGTGCCAAGGTCATAGGGATTTCATTTATTAACACCCAAATCCTCTACATCCGACAATGTCCTCATAACCATTCAAGATATAAAATATAAATATCATCGACCCAATTGAACTATCTTCTTTCAGAGGTCACTGCTTCATACTAACAGCGACTAATTATTTCTCTCGATGGGCTGAAATGATTCCATTGAAGGAGATAAAAGCTTATACTCTTATTCACCTCTTTTGAGAAAATATCTTGTACCGATTCATTGTCCCTTGAAGGTTTATTTCCAACAATAAACTATCCTTTAGAATCTTCAATGTGGGATAATTTGTGCATCATCATAAGATATATTGGAGATATTCATCCATCTATAATGCGAAAGCCAATGGGCTCGCTAAGGTTTTCAATAAGGCCCTTTCCAAGATATTGAAAAAGGTCATCGCTAGGAATAAGAGAGATTGACACCAAAAGCTTTCTGAAGCATTGTAGGCTTATCATACCACATATCAAATACTCACCCAATCAACTCCATATGTATTGGTGTTAGAGACTAAGGTAATTTTGTAGTTGGACATGCAAATTTTCTCTCTCAGGATTGTCCTATAAGAAGAAATCACAAGAGAAGACAGTGTTCACTTTTTCCTGGATAAGTTAGACTATTTGGACAAGAAAAGACTTATAGCCCAGTAAAATTTAAAAATATATCGAGTACAAATGTCCAGGACCTACAACAAGATAACCTAGCTTAGATCCTTCTATAAGGGAGAAATAGTCTTGATTTTGAGAAGACCTATAATCTTGAAGTAAAACAAGAAAAGTAAGTTCACCAACTGACCGATAATAAGCAATAAAAACCTACACCACCAACCAACGATCGATTTCTCAAAAAGTGTTGTGCCTAAGCCTCTAGGGCAATAACAATAATAACCGAGAGTGTCTATATTTGTCTATGATGGAATGTCCAACTACCCTAAAAAGGAATGTCTAGTCAAGCATGCCCTCCATATTTCTCAAGGTAAAATATGGACATAAAACCTTGTCCAATTGTGTGACAGTTAGGCCCACACACCCACATAAGTCCACTTCTACAAGACAAACTAAGTTTACCTTCACGTGACAAAGTCCACTCTTATGTCAAATCAAGTTTATTTTACGTAGTAATCAAGTCCATATTTGAATGGCAAATCAAATCCACTTCTTGTGGCAAATCAAATCTACTTATTGTGATAACTCAAGTCCATTTTCTATGGCAAATTAACCCCACTTTGTGTAGCAAGTTAAGTCCACTTCCATGTGGTAAACAAGTCCAATATATAACAAATCAAATCCACTCTGACATGACAAATCAAGTCCAAATTATATGGCAATTAAGCTCATATCTACGTGATGAATCAAGTCCACTTCATGTGGCAAATCAAGCCCACTTATTTTAGCACCTTAAGTCTACTCCCTATGGCGATTCAAGGCCGTTATGCATGGCAAATTAAGTCTACTCTTTTATGGCAAATTAAGTCCATGGTAAACTATGCTCATTCCACATGACAAACTAAGTCCACCTTTGTGTGACAATTCAAACTCATATAGTTAACTCTTGGGACATTGATGCAAAAGGGTGAGCACCTGAGAAATTTGTTTGTATCCACTCACCTCGTTAAGAAAACTCATGAAGTGAATGCGAAGGAGGCATTTGTTTGAGTCAATTTTGACCGAAAATCAAATTTAATCAAAATTCAGTCAAAATATAAAATTGAATGTCACTGGATTGTATCCAAAGTGAGTTTCAATTGGACTAAGATCATGATTAAATTTGACAAAAAATTGGGTTTCCTGGACTTGAATTGCTAGAAAATTTCAGCTTAAACTAAATAGAGGCAATTAGGCCGGATAATTAGAATAAAATAGGGCCAAAATTTTATCAAATATCTGAATCAAAATGGACTTGGCGGGGCGAGGGTGGTGTAATGAAAGAATCATCTAAAGAGGGTAATCTTTACTTTTTTCTTTTGTTTCTTTTTTTACCACCTACCCTGCTTTTTTTCCTTCTATGAGGAAGCAGCTCTGCTCTGCTACCTCCAGAACGACTCGCTAGCCAAGCACTGTTGGCTTCGTTCCCAGCCCGCCACGCCTGCACTCGCTTAATGCTGCCGACCTACCCGCCGGCCTGAGTCACCCGCTGTGGTCTAGCCCTCCTGCCTGAGCCAGCAATGAGCCTCCGGCTCTACTCCTCGTGCTCCCTGTGATCTCTGCCCGAATCGCCGTCCTAGCCATCTCCAGCCCGTTGCGCTAGAATCTTAGCTCCTGCACCCCATCGGCTGTGCCCTATCTCTCACACCGAAGCCACCAGCTTGCCTTCCTGCCTGGTCTCTCGCTCGTCTGTCCCGCCGTTGCTCAGGCCACTGACCAACCAGCTGACCTAGACCCCCCGCACCACCCTCCCATCTCCAACCACTTGCCACCGTCCTCAACTACCTCCGTAGCCCCTAATTGCCTGCATCCCGAGTCCACGGCCGCACTCCGTTGTTGCGGAAAATATCGATGTCCACCACAATTCACAATATAGAGGAAGAACAGAAAAGAAGAAAAGATAGCACACAAGAGATATATGTGGGAAGACGATCCAGAGAATATTGTATTAATGAGAAAGAGAAAAGAGAAGATTACAATGACGGAGACGAAACTCCAATATCACCAACTCTCACTCTCTATTTTCTATACATATGAGACCCTTACATCAATGGTGTATTTATAGATGTGGCCTAATGATGTTTGAGTCAAAATAGAAGACTGACTCAAATAAGACTTCTACTATTTTAAGACTTCTAGAAGATAAATCTAGATAAGGATTAGGCCCATTAATATAATTAAGACTATTCGAAAAATCTGGATTCGAGACATCATAAAGCCAACAATCTCCACCTTGGCTCGAATCATCTTATTCTCTGAATTTGAATCTTCAATAGATGTCTTTACCACTACCTCCTGGGATAGGATCAACGACCTTGAATATTGATCAAGTCCAAACAGATGTTGAACTTATCAATCGGAATCACCTTCGTCAACATATCTGCAGGATTTCTTGAAGTATGAATCTTTTGTAAAGAAATCTCACCGTCTTCAATAATATCCCGAATAAAATGAAATCGGACATCTATATGCTTTGATCTGGCATGATACATTTGGTTCTTCGTAAGGTGTATGGCGCTCTGACTGTTGCAAAAAATAGGAAGAACATGTTGAGAAAAACCAATTTCACTTGCCAAACCTTTTAGCCATAGGGCTTCTTTGATGGCTTCTGTAGCTACCATATACTCAGATTCTGGTTGTTCTTATCACATGTGTCCTAATAAGGATTGGTTTGAAAACTACACGCCTTATGATGGTGGTTTAGTTTTGATGGGTAATAATAATCCATGCAAAAATGTTGGAATTGGAACAATCAAAATTAAGATGTTTGATAATATTATTAGAACTCTTACTGATGTCAGACATGTTCCTGATTTGAAAAAGAATTTGATCTCTTTGGGTGCTATGGATTCTGTTGGTTATAAGTATTCTGCTGAAGGTGGAGTTCTTAAGGTTGCTAAAGGCTCATTGATAGTAATGAAGGGCCTAAAGCATGAAAATTTATATGAGTTAGTAGGAAAAATCGTTGCAGGTAGAGCAGCAATTTCTCAGTCTTCTTCTTCTTCTTCTGATATGACTCAATTATGGCATATGCGTCTCGGTCATATGAGTGAGCAAGGTTTAAATGAGCTCAACAAAAGAAAATTACTGAAAGGTCTCAACTCATGCAAATTGGATTTCTGCGCGCATTGTCTCTATGGTAAACAGTCCAAGGTAAAGTTTAACACTGGTATTCATTACACTAAAGGCTTAATTGATTATATTCATTCTGATGTGTGGTGCTCTCCTATTCCATCAAAATCTGGTGCTCGTTATTTTGTCAGTTTTATTGATGATTTTTCCAGAAAAGTGTGGATTTATCTTTTGCATCACAAAGCCGAGGTGTTTTCTGTTTTCAAACGGTGGAAAACTTCAGTTGAAAAAAGGACTGGCAGAAAAATCAAATATCTCAGAAGTGATAATGGCGGAGAGTACAAATCAACAGAGTTTCTCAAATTCTGTGAAGATGAAGGCATCAAGCGTCACTTTACCATCCCAGGAAAACCTCAACAAAACGGTGTGGCTGAAAGGATGAACAGAACCTTGTTGGAGAAAGCACGTAGTATGCTCAGTACAGCTAATCTTGATAAAGATTTTTGGGCAGAAGCAGTCAATACAGCATGCTTCATTGTGAATCGCTCTCCTCAAACAGTCATTAATTGCAAGACTCCTGAAGAGGTATGGACTGGTCAACCTGCAAATTATTCTTCTTTAAAGATTTTTGGTTGCTCTGCTTATGTGCATGTTGTCAAGGATAAGTTAGATGTCGTTCCAAAAAGTGTATTTTCCTGGGTTATGCCAAAGGCGTCAAAGGCTATCGTTTGTGGGATCCTACTATTTCAAATGTAATTATTGAGAGAGACATAGTATTTGATGAAAGTGGTATGCTAAAATCTCTCAAGAAAGATCCCAATGATATAATACAAGTGGTATCAGAGCTTCAGGTTCGAAGCTGTGTAAACTCTTAAAACCAAAATTACCGTGATGATGTGACTGGATTGAGTCACATGTTAGTCTCACGGCAAAGACCGGTGAGAGGACGCGGGCATGCAGGCCTAAGGGCTCGGGAGCTCGCATGAAGCTAGCTTGAGGCCGGAGAGAGGGCGCATGCGCTAGCGCTAGGATGGCGAGCCCACAAGTGTGAGCGCCAGAAGCCGACGCAAGGGCGCGGGCACTAGAGGACGGTGCGAGGACATGAGTCACACGGTGAAAGTGGTCAAATAAAAGAGTTCTTGAGTAAGAGTGTTAAATTGATGTGGACAAATCACACATGAAGGGGGAGATTGTTATAATGTCAGGTGTGATGAATTAGTCCCACATCGGATATTGGATAGATAGAGTCCAATAGATATAGTGAGATGGTTTGGTGTCCGGCTCGCTATATAGAACTGATTTGACGCTCTTGTGGCTCCCCAACACTCCGTCCATCCGCCAACAAACGTGGCCTCCAACCGTCGAATCATCCTTCCCCAAGCTCCTCCCACCGATGGCCTACTCCAACACATCTTCTCTTGGGCTCTGTACCTCGCCAGCTTGCTCCTGAACTCAATTACGAACGAATTTGGTCTAGATCCTATTAAGCAAGAGTTCAGTCCCTTGTTCAGGTGGGAGAACGAATAGAAGAAAGAAATAAAAGGGAAAAAAATAAAAAATACAGAAAATTGTTAGCCAAAAATAAAAAAGAAAAAGTAACCGCAGTCATTCACGGTTTTCGACCCATTAGCAAAATTTCATCAATATCACAGTCACTATAGCTTTTTATATAATAACAAAATTTCATCAACACCGCGATTTATGGCTTTTTATATAATAATGAAACTTCACTAATATAGTAATCACCTATGGCTTTGCTTAAAGGCAGCGTTCAGATTTACCAAAATAAACTTATCTTCAAACTTACTAAACTTAAGCCAATCTTCAGGCCTGTCAAACTAAGGTCAGCCTTCGAGTCCGCTAAATTCAGGCCAGCCTTTGGGTCTATCAAAACTCATGTAGTCTTTAAACCCGCTAAATCCAGGTCAGCTTTCGAATCTGCCGAAATTATAAGCTAATTTTCGAGCCTGCTAAACTCAGAATAGCCTTCGGACCTACCAAGTCTAGGCCAGTTTTCTGGCCTGCCAAACCTAGGTTAGTCTTTGGGCCCGCCGAACTCAGATCAGTTTTGGATTTACCAAAATTATAGCCTAGTTTTTGAGCCCACTAATATTAAGCTAGCTCTCAGGCTCACACTTCTAAGCTAATTTTTGAGCTAGCAAACCAAACTATTCCTCAAGCTCATACATCCGAGACAGTCCACAGGCTCACCCAAAAATTATCATGACAACCAAGAACTCTCAAATTAAATTGTTTAACATGAAATCACTTAATCACATTGAACTCAAAACCAAATTAATTCAGATAAACCACTAAGTAAACCAAATTGATCAAATAAATGAACTAAAACTCAAATTGAACTGGACCTGAAATCCAAAATAAGGCTTAATCCTAATCGGATTCGACATAGATTAATTTGAGATCAAATCAAGTTCAAATCAAATCCAATCTTAGTCGAACTAAATTCGAACAAAACCCTAATTAGGTTAAATCAAATTCAAACTGAGCAGTCAAACTCAAAGTCAAATTAAAACAGATTTAGCTTAAATTGAAGCTAAGTTAAACTAAATTGACTTAAACTCGAACCAAAGTCGATCAAGATCCAAACTTAAACCCGATAAAAGGCCAACATAATGTCAAACTTGACTTAAATCAAATAAAACCAAACTCAAATAAAAAATAAAGCCCTGAACATTGAACTAAGTCAAATCAGATTAGAGTTGAAGTCAGCACTACTCCAACCAAAGTCAATAATTAGTATTTAATAAATATTCTTCTAAAAATCAATGCTAAGCTTTGTGAATTGAATTCATTATTGAACATTCACTAGCAATACCATAGTGATTTTAGAATGTAAATTTCACATGGTTCCCCTAGTCATTGCTATAAAGAATTAGTGCAAACTTGATCACCAAAGGTTTTGAGAATAGAAAACCTTAACATTTCACTATCTTTCAAGAAGGAGTTAGTGAATCAGAATTTGATCAAATTTTAAACATCAAGTTGAATTAATTCAGGCTCAAAACAAAATTGAGTATTGAACATATTCCAAATTAGACTTGAACCTGAACCATATTAGTCTCAATGATACTAAATAGGGTCCAAGTGAGTTCTATTGGGGGTGTTGAACCTTTGACAATACTCTAAGATCATGAACAATGGGTGACGTTATCATCCAAACCTAAACTAGAACTAATTCGAGTGGAACTAAAATAGGTCAAACTGAGTCTTGCTTGATGTATAACAAAAGCCTTTGCTAGCACTCCAAAGCTACATCCAACCCTCTAGGACATTGGTGATGCTACCAAATTAAAGAAGTTGAATACTAACACACTCAAAGTTGTTGGCCACACTTCGAAACTAGTCAACCCTAGAAGCAATTGATGATACCCACCTCAAGCTAATCAACCTCAGAAGTAGTTGACAATACATCCCTCAAGTTAGTCAACCCTAAAAGTAGTTGATAATATGCCCTTCAAGCTAGTCAACTTCAGAAGTAGTTGATAATGTATCTTTCAAGTTAGTCAATCCCAAAAGTAGTTGATGATGCATCCTTCAAGATGGTCAATCTCAGAAGCTATTGATAACTCATCTTTCAAGCTAGTCAACCCTAGAAGCTATTGATAATACACCCCTCAAGCTAAGTCAACTCGAGAAATTGTTGACGATGCACTCCTCAAGCTAAGTTAATCCCAAAAGCTATTGATTACTCGCTTTTCAAGCTAGTTAACCCTAAAAACAATTGATGATGCATCCTTCAAGCTAGTCAACTCCAAAAACCGTTAATGATGCACGCTTCAAGCTAGTCAACTGTAAAAGCAGTTGATGATACAACCTTCAAGCTAGTCGACCCCAAAAGAAGTTGATAACATACCCTCCAAGCTAGTCAACCCTAGAAGTAGTTGATAATGCACCTCCAAATCTCAATAGGATTGACTAATATAAGCCAAGGCAATCTACCTCACCCGTCAGCATGTTATTAAACATTTGCTAAAGACCAAGTCAAGACCCATCTGAGTCAAATGTCACATGGTCCAATATGCGAGGGTGAGACAACAGCACATACCAAAGTCCCTTTCTCATTTCCTTTTTTTTTCTTTATTTCCATTATTCTCTTACTTTTCATAATCCTATTTTAAAATTAGTTATAAAGTAAGGGCATGCCCATGCTTAGGCCATGCACCATTTCTCAAATAAATCAATACTATGCTTTCTTCTTTCCTTTTGTGTCTCTATTTTATTAGCTGAGTTTCTTCCTTTAGGAGGTTTCTGACAATCGTCAGGATAATTAATAATAAAAACTTGTACCTGTTAGAAGTCAATATTTTCACAATACCTAATAGGCCACTTCAAATTAAATAAATTTTGATTTATGATTCAAGGTTACTCCCGGGGTCTCCACCACTCCCAAACTGTCAAAATCAATCCCACAAACACAACTCAAATAGACATTAAATATGGTGTGCTCATCATCAAAACTAGAAAGGATAATAATCTCTTCCTTTTTGATGATGACAAACCCCCAAAAGAAATACTTGAAATGTAAAATACAATATCTATGATATGAGAGTATAATATATAATATGAGAGTATAATATAGATAGGCATGTAAGAGCACAATACACATATATTCATATAGCTCTCCCCCTTTTGACATCAACACAAAACGGAGTATTCAGGATTGGATATGAAACAGATGAGTCTCCCTTGTAAAAGTAAAGAACATGACCTGTATATAAGTCAATCCATCATCTTATCAAAGAGAGATGTATGTAAAATAGCATCACCATAACTTGTATAAAAGCACCTACTTAATTGATGCATTCTAAGATTTGGATATCCAAGAGACAAAATAAACACCAAAAGATCCATATATAAATCTAGACAGGATGCAAAGATCCATAATACAAAGAAACATAAGAGAGTCTCAAACCATCCAAATATCCATAAATAGTCAAAGACTAAAACCACAATCCAAAACATAAATTAAACTATAAAGTATCAAGGTCTGAAACTCCATATCCAACAAAAATACAAGATAGAAAGACTAAGGACTTAGTCTGAGGGTAGTGCGGTCCAACAGAGTACAAAATATCTTAGACATCTCATCCATGGAAGAGCAGAACCCGTCCATGAAAGTCCAGAGATATGTCACTTGCCCGACTGTGCTCAAAGCAAAATCCTCTAGATGAGCTAGCCTCTTCAAGAAGTTTGATCCAAAGCCTGAAGATGTGATAAGAGGAGGCTCAGTTCAATCAAATTCGTATCCTACTCATTGGTCTTTCTCTACAGCATCAATCTCAACCTCCTCTCCTTGCTTTGCATCTATCACAGGCTTGCAACCCAAGTGCCATCTTGTAGGCTAAAGGCCATCCAGAAGAGCATAAACTAGGAGAAGGTGTCAAAGAATGTGAAGGAGTGGTGCAAAGAGAGATTACGCTAAGGAATAGGAGTGTGGGATCGATTTTGGTGGCATGGGATAGCAGAGATCCCAGGAGCAAACTCGAATCACAAATCAGAATTTATTTTGATTTAAAGTATACTATCAAGTATTGTGAGAATATTGACTTCCAACAGGCACAAGAACTTATTATTAATTACCTTAGCAATTATCAGAAACCTCCAAAAGTAAGAAACCTATTTAATAAAATAGACACAAAAATGAAACGAAGAAAGTATTTGATTGATTTTAAGAAAGAATGTATGGCTTAAGTAAGGGTATACTCTCACTTTACAATAAATTTCAACATAGAATTATAGAAAATATAAAAGAAATAAAGAGAAAGAAAGAGTGGAGAAGAAGTTTTCATATGTGCTACTGCCCCACTCCCCTTGTGTTGGACCACATGGCATCTGACTCAGATCAACTCAGTCTTTGATAAGTGTTGATGGCATCATCTGATGGGATGTGAAAGAAGATGGGAGTGTTCAAACTATTTCCAATAGCTTTGAGCATTGGTAATAACTTTGTGATTTAAGGTATTTTCATTAGTCAATAAGGTGTCGACGATAACTTTATTTGAGTTGAGGTATTTTTATTATCCAATAAAGCATTGGCGATAAATCTATTGGTCTTGAGATATTTCCATAGCCAATAATACATAGGCAATAACTTCTTTAGTTTTTTCTAGTATTTTCATAGACGATAAGGTGTAGGCAATAACTTTATTATTTAAAGTATTTCTATATCAAATAAGACATAGGCGATAACTCCTTTAGATTTAGTAGTGTCACCAATAGTTTATGAGGTTGGGTATAGCTTTGAGAATCACATTGTCAACTACTTTTGGGATTGACTAGCTTGAAGAGGCATGTTATTAACTACTTCTATGGTTGACTAGTTTGAAGGGGTGCGTCACCAACTACTTTTGGAGTTGACTAGCTTGAAAGGGCATGTGTTAACTACTTCTGGGGTTGACTAGATTAAAGGGGCACATCGCCAATTGCTTGTGGAGTTAACTAGCTTGAAAGGGCACATTGTTAACTGCTTTTGGGGTTAACTAGCTTGTAGGGTGCGCCATGAATTGCTTTTGGAGTTGACTAGCTTGAAGGGTGTGTTACCAATAGCTTGTGAAGTTTACTATCTTGTAGGGTACATCATCAACTACTTACGAGATTGACTAGCTTGAAGAGTATGTCATCAACTTCTTCTAAGGTTGACTAGTTTATAGGATGTATCGTCAACTACTTATGAGATTGACTAACTTGAAGAGATTGTCATCAACTACTTCTAGGGTTGACAAACTTAATGAGCCCGTTGTCAACTACTTTTGAGGTTGACTAACTTGAAGAGTGTATAATGGCTTGTGGGGTTGACCAACTTGAAGAGTGCATTGCCAATTGCTTGTGGGGTTGGCTGGCTTCAACGGTGCATCATCAACTACTTGTGGGGTTGACTAGCTTGAAGGGGGCATTGCCAATAGCTTTTGGGGTTGGCTAGCTTGAAGGGTGTGCCATCAACTACTTTTAGAGTTAACTAGCTTGGGGGGTGCATTATCAACTTCTTATGGGGTTGACTAGCTTGAGGGCGCATTGTCAACTACTTGTGGGGTTGACTAGCTTGAAGGGGGCATTGCCAATAGCTTTTGGGGTTGGCTAGCTTGAAGGGTGTGCCATCAACTACTTTTAGAGTTAACTAGCTTGGGGATGCATCATCAACTTCTTATGGGGTTGACTAGCTTGAGGGCACATTGTCAACTACTTGTGGAGTTGGCTAGATTCAAAGTGTAACCAACAGCTTTGAGCATATTATTTGTTGACTTCATTAAGTTGATAGCATCACCAACGGTCTAGGAGATTGGGTATAGCTTTGAAGTGTGGCTAATAACTTGGAGAGTATTATCAGTTGACCTCGTTTGAACAAGGTGTTATGGCTTACTAACTAAGAGAGTTTAGGTCTACCTTAATTTAGTTTGATTTGAAGCATTATCAATGCTTTTGGGTTGGGTTAGCTTGGAAGATGCATCGTCAATGGTTTCTAGAGTTGACTAGATTAAAGTATGACCAATGACTTTGAGCATATTGGTGATTAAGTTTTTTTTTAATAGCATCACCAACGACTTAAGGAGTTGAATATAGTTTTGAAGTATTGCTAAAAGCTTTTGTAGTACACCCAGAGAGACTTAGTTTGACCTTACTTTGAATTAACTCAGGTTCAAATTAGGGTAGTGACATCACCTTTGTTCATAGTCTTGGAGTATTGTCGAAGGTTCAGCACACCCAATGAGACTCAGTTTACCCCTAATTAGTTCCATTAGGATTAATATGATTCAGGTTTGAGTTTGATTTTATTTAGCTTGAGTTGAGTTTGACCTTGTGTTGAACTTTTATAGAGTTCGAGTTTGCTGGACTTTGGCTCAAGTTTAAGTTAATTTAATTCAACTTGGTTTTAGTTTTGACTTGGCCTAACGTGGTTCTAGTTTGACTTGGGATTTATCCCTTTTAGTTTGAATTTGATTTAACCTAATTAGGGCTTGACTCGAGTCTAGTTCAACCTAGATTGAACTTGATTTTAAATTTGGATTTTTGAAGTCCAACTCAATTTAGCCTCTAGTCCACTTGTTTGATCAATGTAGGTCCATTTGAGTCAACTTAACTTTTGTCCATTATTTTGGCTGAGTTTAATTTTAAAGTGATTAAGTTACTTCATGTTAAGCAGTTTAATTTGAGGGTCCTTGGTTATTTATGATAATTTTAGGTGAACCCATAGCTCTGTCTTAAATGTGCAAACTCGAGAGTTGACTTAGTTTGCAAGCTCAAAAGCTAGCTTAGAGGTATAAGCCCGAGGACTAACTAGGTGCGAGTCCAAAGATTGGCCTAAATGCAAACCCGAAGACTAGCTTAGATGTAAGCCCAAAGGCTAGCTTAGTGCAAGCCTGAAGGCTGGCTAAGATACAAGCCCAAAAGCTAGCTAAGTGTGAGCCCGAATGCTAGCTTAAATGTGAGCCTGAAGGCTAGTTTGGATGTGAGCCCGAATGCTAGCTGAGTATGAGCTCGAAGGTTGGCTGAGTGTGAGCCTAAATGTATTCTAAATGCAAGCCCGAAGGCTAAATTAGACATGAGCCCAAAGTCTAGCTAGAGTATAAGCCCGAAAGCTGGCTGAGTGCAAGCCCGAATGTTGCCTTAGATGTGAGTCTAAAGATTGGTTGAGTGTGAGTCTGAAGGCTAGCTTAGATGCAAACCCAAGAGTTAGCTAAGTGCAAGCCCAAATGCTAGCTTGGACATGAGCCTGAAGGCTGGCTGAGATACAAGGCCAAGGGTTGGCTTAATACAAGCCCGAATGTTGGCTTAGATATGAGCCCAAAGGCTGGTTCAGTGTGAGTCTGAAGACTGATCTGAATGCAAGCCTGATGGCTAGCTTGAATGTCAGCCCAAAGGTTAGATTGGATGTGAGCTCAGAGGTTGGCTGAGTGTAAGCCTAAAGGCTAGCTGAGTGTAAGCACAAAGGGTAGCTTCGACGCAAGCCTGAGGGATGGCTAAGTGTGAAACCAAAGGCTGACTTGAACACAAGCCTGAAGGCTAGCCGAGTGTGAGCCTAAGGTCTAGCTAAGTGCTAGCCCAAAGGCTATCTAAAATGCGAGCCTAAAGCCTAACTAAGTGTGAGCTAGAAAGCTGGTCAAGTGTAAACCCAAAGGCTAGCTTGGATGTGAGTGGCTAAGTGCAAGCTCGAAGGCTAACTTGGACATAAGCCCAAAGGCATTCTGAGATGTGAGCTTGAAGGCTAGCTTAGTATGGCCTAAAGGCTGGCTGAGTATGAGTCCAAAAGCTAGCTGAGTGTAAGCTCGAAGGTAGGCTTAATATGAGCCTAAAGGTTGGATTAGATGTGAGCCTGAAGGCTAGCTGAGTGTGAACTCAAAGGTTGACTGAGTGTGAGCCCAAGGGCTAGCTTAATGTGAGTCCAAAGGCTAGTTAAGTATGAGCTCAAAGGCTGGCTTAGATGTGAGTCCAAAGGTTGGCTAGGTGCAAGCTGAAAGGTTGGCTTGGATGCAACCCCAAAGGCTAGGTAAGTGTAAGCTAGCTTAATGCTAGACCAAAGGCTCACTTAGATGCAAACCTGAAGGCTAGTTGAGTGTGAGCCTGAAGGCTAGTTAAGTGCGAGCCCAAAGGTTGACTTAGATGTGAGCCCAAAAGCTAGATAAATATGAGCCCGAAGGCTAACTTGACTGCAAGCTCAAAAGCTGGCTTAGATGTGAGCCTGAAGTCTAGTTAGGTGCGATGATGATTCACTATCTTTAAAAGGTCACAGGTGGACGCACAGTATCAAAAGTTTGCCATCTTCATCGCTGTCTTTGAGGGGTCATGGGTGACTGCGGTGAGGCCCTGGGTTCATCATCTTCATTGCCATCTTCAAGGGGCTATGTATGGCTATGATGGCATTGATGGCATTGAAAATCAAGACAAGAAAATTTTTTTTTACACAACAACTTTTTTTTTCTCTATTTCTTCTTCTTCTTTTTCTCCTGAATTGGTCTTCTTCTTCTTTAAACTAGACCTCGTTTCCATGGTCCTAGGCTTGGTTTCCCCTTCACTGAGTTATATCCCTTGATCTAAGGTCAAATTCAGCTACATCTAGAGTGGTGGCACACTCAGGCAATCTCAGCACCGATACAGGCCATAGGCCACAGGCCAACTCATCTCTCAACTAGATTTGGCCTATCACGGCCAGATATGGTTACTTTTCCGGCAAAGGTGTAGTGAGTGGCCTCAACATCGAAAGAGGTCACTAACTGGTTTGCCCCTCAGCTAGATCTGTCCAAACATGGCCGGATCTAGCCATTCTCCTGGTGGTGGTTGCTTACAGGCATCAGTGTTGGAGGGGAGTAGCAATGATGGACCACGGGCACTTGAAGGCTGCATGGGTGTAGCAATGGAGCTCACGTGGGACACGAGCTTAGTGAATTAGAGCACAAGCGGACAGAAAGAGGACAACCAACGACTGAGTTCCAAAGAAGTGTGGACAAGGTCAACCAGTTTGGGTCTGCAGGAAAGTTAGGCCAACAGATATGGTAGGATTGAGTTCCGATAGGGAGATAGTATTCATGGTGATGGTGCAGCGTTCTAGTGGTGAGTGCCTTGGGCCAAATTTTGGATCCACAATGAGAATAGGATGGAGGCAACGGATGCAGTAGGTCAGTGGTCTTTTCTCACTCTTTAATTCTCGTTGATGATTCTCCGATTGTCTTCCTCGATGATATTCTATCCAATCCCTCCTCTCTAGTTCTCTATTATTATTTTTGTGCTAACATTTTTTTTTGGTCTGTAGGTTTTCATCAATTTATAGGCTTTCAGAAAAATTGAGATCAAATCTTTGATCGATTGACTTTTGGAATGTTTAGGATTGTGATTTGTTACTGGATTGAATTTCCAAATCCCTCTCATTGGCATGTTGTGCTTGTAATGTTTGATTGAATTGTATTTTTATGTTCTATAATTGGCCGTGATCCACTTGATTGGGATTTATTTCCCTAATGATGAAATTCAAATTCTATACTATTTTGGGATGCTAAATTTTTTGGGAGGTTATTTACAATTTTTTTTCAAAAAATTAGGACCAAAATATAATTTCATAAGTTTTAGGAGCATTTTTGTAAAAAGAATATATTTGTAAAAATTTTGAATTTTTTAGGGTCCTTTTTAAATAAATTTTGGACTTTTTTGCAAATAAAAATTTTCGAGGGACTTATTTGCAAAGGTTAGAAAATTTCGGGGTTTATTTGTAAAAGTCAGAAATTTTAAGAATTTGCTTGAGAATATAAAATTTGGAGGGGTTTATTCGCAAACCCTCGATTTTGCAAGGATTAATTTGAAATTTCAAAACTTTCAAGGACTTTTTCACAAATATTTTTTCTTAGGGACTTATTTGTAAGAAAATTTTGGTCAAGGATACATTTGTAAAGATTTTATAATTTTTATTTTGGGCTAAATACTTGATAAATTTCTATCCTAATTTTGGTCTAAGTATCTAACCCAATCAGCTCTCTTTAATTTAAGCCCAAATTTCCCAACAACTTAAATCCAAATTAAACTTGATTTTTCGTCAAATTTAATTTATAATTTTGGTCCAATTAAGACCCATATTTTGATCAAAATCCATTGGCATTGAATTCTATATTTTAATTAAATTTTGATTAATTTAATTTTCAACCAAATTTGACTCATATAAATGCCCTCTTTCGCATCCACTTTGCGAGTTTTCTCAGCAATGGGAGTGGATGTGAACAAATTTTCCAAATGCTCACCATTTGCATCAACGCCCTAGGAATTGATCATATGAGTTTGAACCGCCATGCAGAGTAGTCTTGAATCACTACAGAGAGTGGATTTAAGTTGTCATATTAAGTAGATTTGATTTTGCCACATGAAAATAAATTTGGATTTACATATGAAAGTGGACTTGACTTACCACATGAAAGTGGACTTGGTTTGCCATGTTGAATGAGCTTGAGTTACCATAATGAGTGGACTTGATTTGTCACATAGAGTGGGCTTGAGTTGCCACAATGAGTGAACTTGGTTTGACACAGGAACTGGATCTAGTTTACCACAAAAAGTGAACTTAGTTTGTCATAGGAAGTAAACTTGATTTGCTATGTAGAAGTGGATATAATTTGCCATGTGAAAGTGGATTTAGTTTGCCATATTGAAATAGACTAAGATTGTCATGTGGTAGTGGACTTATATTGCCACGTGGAAGTGGACTTGACTTGCTACAATAAGTGGGCTTTCATGGGGGTGTGAATTAAACTATCACACAAATTAGGCTAGATTTTATGTCCAAGTTTTGCCTCAAGAAAACACATAGTGCATATTTAATAAAACATTCTCTTTTGAGGAGGCCAGATATTTTGTTATAAACAAAACATAGACACTTTTTATTGTTATCACCCTTAAGGCTTAGAAGTAATACTTTTTGAGGAATCGGCCATTGATTGGTGGCATAAGCCTTTATCCTTTCTCATTAATCAGTTGGTAGGATCCCTCTTCAAATATCCTTTCAACGATATAAGGGCCTTCCCAACTATGCTCGAACTTATCTTTCTTATTTCAATTGGGATTATGGGTCTTCTCAAGACTAAGACCATTTTTTCCTTCTAGAAGGACCTAAGTCGAGGCATCTTGTTATAGGCCCTAGATATTTGTGCTTGATATATTTCTAGGTTTTGCTAGGCTGCGAGCCTTATCTCATCCAAGAAGCCTAGCTCATCAGGATAAAGATGAATGTTATCTTCTCTTGTGATTTTTTCTTGCAAGGCAATCTTTAGAGAGGATATTTACACTTCTAATGGCAAGATTGTCTCAGTCCCAAATACCAATGCATATAATGTTAATTGGATAGGGGTTCGATATGTGGTGTAATAAGCCCACAATACCTCAGCAAGCTTTTGGTGTCAGTCTTTTTTATTTCTAGCAACAACTCTTTTCAAGCTCTTGGAAAGAGTTTTGTTGAATGCCTCAATGAGCCTATTGGCTCTCGTGTTGTTAATAGATGAATATCTCCAATCTATCTTATAATGATACATGAATCATCCTACCTTGAAGCTTATAAAAGATAGTCCATTATCAGAAATGATCCTTCGAGTGACACAAAATCAATACAAGATATTTTCTTGAAAGAAGTGAATAACAGTATCGACTTTTACTTCTTTCAATTAAATTCCTCCAGCCCACTGAGAGAAATAATCGGTTGCTACCAGTATAAAGTGGTGGCTTTTAGAAGAAAATGGTTCGATTGGGCCAATGATGTATGTACCCCATACCTCAAATGGCCATGAGGACACTATTCAATTAGAGGATTTGGGTGTTGATGCATGAAGTCACCATGAATTTGGCGTAGGTGATATCTTCTCATATAGTCGATGCCATCTCCTATCATCATGGGCCAATAGTATTCCATATACTTAATTTTCATTATTATTTTTGGGCCTGATTGATGAACCCCACAAACCCCAAAATGTACTTTATACATAACTTCTTTGGCCTCTTCGTATGAGAGATAGCACAGAAGTAGTTGATCGAAGGACCTCTATAAAGGGGGTCATTGATAAGTAGAAAGCACGCGGCCCTCTTTCTGAGTAATGTCCATGTGGATTTATCTTCTGGGAGTTTTCCAATTTTAAGGTAGCTGGTGAATGGTGTTCTCCAATCTGTGGCCACTTCTACCAATTTAGATTCAGTCCTCTCATGCTTGATGCTAAAGACAGAGCTCATCACTTGTCTACTATGAACTGTAATTAGAATTTCTTCTTGATTAGGGTCAACCAGTGCCTTGGCAAGTTTGGCTAAGGAGTCAGCTTTCATATTGACATATGAGCTTTGCCTTATGAGCTATTGTGACTTTTTATAGTATTTAAGGAACTCAGATTTGTGGACTTTGTATTCACCTTGTACTTGGTTGATAACTAGTTATGAATCACTGAAAATATATAGGTGTGATATTTCTAGATTAAGAGTCATTTTCAGTCCTACAATTAGAACTTCGTATTCAGCTTCATTGTTTGTGTATGGTTTTGAGGGGGAGTAGGAGTATCATAAAATACCCTCATTTAGAGTGACATAAATGAGTCCAATGCGAACTTTAATTTATGAAAACTTTGATTTGATCCTTGGATGGATGGATGATACTCTATCAAAGTATAGCTTCTAGTGAGGTTCTCCTTCTTTAACCAAAAGGATTTCTTCATCAAGGAGCTTGCAACTCAAAAGAAAATCATCTGGTACTAGATGAGATGTGAGAAAATCAACGAGGGCTTGCCCTTTGACTGCATTTTGGGGAGTGGAGTTTATATCGCATTTCATGAACATTAAAGCCCATTTTACTAACCTCCCAATAAGTACAAGCCTAGTCATCAGGTACTTTATGGGATCAATCCTTGATATTAAAATGACTTGATAAGAGAGCAAATAATCTCTCAACTTCTTAACTGTGAATATAAGTGTTAGGCAATACTTTTTAGAGGGGGAGTTATTGCTTTTGCCCCCACTAGCATTCTACTCAAATAGTATAGTGTGTCTTCTTTGCCCTCTTCATTATTCTGGGTGAGAAGTGCCCCCAGAGATCTTTCCATTGCTGCCATGTAGAGGATAAAGGGTTTATTAGGTAGGGGTGTTGCCAAGACTGATGACTTTAGGAGATACCACTTGATTTGTTTAAAGGCCTGTTGGCAGTCTTGATTTGAAATAAATGGAGTATCCTTCTTCATCAACTTGGAAAAAGGCTTCCATTTTCTAAAGAAGTTTGAAATGAATCTTCTTATGTATGTGAGTCAATCTTGGAACAAATAGTCCATTATCAGAAATAATCCTTCGAGAGACACAAAATAAAGACAAGATATTTTCTTATGAATCTTCTTATGAAACATCTAAAGGACATTCCATTATTAGAAATGAGCCTTTCAAAGACATAGAATCGATACAAGATATTTTCTTGAAAGAAGTGGATAACAGTATCTGCTTCTACTTCTTTCAATAGAATCGCTTCAGCCCACCTAGAGAAATAATCGATTGCTTCCAGTATGATGTGGTGGCTTCTAGAAGAAGATGGTTCAATTGTGTCAATGATGTCAATACCCCATACCTCAAATGGCCATAAGGAGGCTATTGGATGTAGAGGATTTGGGTGTTGATGGATGAAGTCACCATAAATATGGCATATGTGACATCTTATCACATATTCCATGTAATCTCCTACTATCGTGGGCCAATAGTAGCCCATATGCTCAATCTTCATTATCATTTTTGAGCCTGACTGATGAGTCTCACAAACCCCAAAATGCACTTCATGCATAACTTCTTTGGCCCCTTCATATGAGAGATAACACAAAAGTAGTTGATTTAAAGACCTTCTATAAAGGGTGTCATTGATAAGCAGAAAGCGCATGACCCTCTTTCTAAGTTGTGTCCATGCAGATATATCTTTTGGGAGTTCTCCACTTTTGAGACAATTGGTGTATGGTGTTCTCCAATCTATGGCCTCTTCTACCAATTTAGATTTAGTTCTCTCATACTTGATGCTGAAGACTAAGCTCATCACTTGTCTACTATGAACTGTGATTAGAATTTCTCTTTGATCAAGGTCAACCAATGCCTTGGAAAATTTTTCTAAGGAGTCAGCTTCCACATTGATAGACTAAGGAAACTTCGTTATTTGAACATGTGGGCTTTTCCTTATGAGCTCTTGAATTATTTCATGGAATTTCAGGAGTTTAGATTTATGGAGTTCATATTCACCGTAGACTTGGTTGATAACTAGTTGTAAATCACTGAAAATATATCGGCATGATATTTTCATATTAAGGGCCATTTTTAGTCTTATAATTAGGGCTTTGTACTCACTCAGCTTTATTGTTTGTGCATGGTTATGAGAAGGAGTAGGAGTATCGTAAAATACCCCTATTCAAAGTGACATAAATGAGTCTAATACTAGCTTTGATTTGTAAAAGCTTTCATTTGATCCTTAGCTTGATGGATGATGCTCCATCAAAGTATAGCTTCTAGTAAGGTTCTCCTTCTTTGACCAGAAGGATTACTTCATCTGGAAGCTCACAACTCAAAGGAGAATCATCTGGTACTAGATAAGCTATGACAAAATCAGTGAGGGCTTGCCCTTTGTTGCCTTTTAGAGGGTGAATTTTATATCATACTCCATAAGGATTAAAGCCCATTTTGCTAGCCTCCTAGTGAGTGCAGGCCTAGCCATCAGGTATTTTATAGGGTCAATCCTTAATATTAAAATGATTGATGAGAGAGTAAATAATGCCTCAACTTCTTCACAGTGAATATGAGCACCAGACAATGCTTTTTGATGGGGATTAGTTACTTTCTACTTCTACTAGCATTCTACTTAAATAGTAGAGTGCATTTTCTTTGCCATCTTTATTATTCTAGAGGAGAAGTACCCCCAAGGATCCTTCCATTGCTACCATATAGAGGATAAGGGGTTTATCAAATAGGGGTGCTACTAGGACTAGTGGATTTAGGAGATACTGCTTGATCTCTTCAAAGACTTATTGTTAGTCTTGATTCCAAATGGATGAAGCATCCTTCTTCATCAACTTGGAAAAAGGCTTACATTTTTCAGAAAGGTTTGAAATGAATATTCTTATGTATGTCAGTTGGCCTCAGAATGACCTCAATTGATTTAAGTTGCTAGGTGGTGGCATAAACAAGATAGCTTTGATCTTGGATGAATCAATTTCAATTCCTCAATGCCTAACAATGAAGCAAAGAAATTTTCCTGATGATACCTTGAAGGCACACTTCATAGGATTCATATTTAAGTTATATTTACTAAGGTGGTCGAATACCACTCTTAGGTCTTGGATGTACCTATCTTTAGACTTAGTTTTAATCACCAAGTCATTCACATAATATTTTACTAACTGGTGTATGAGGTCATCAAAGATTTGAGTCATGGCCCTTTGATAAGTGTGGACTGCATTCTAGAGCCTAAAGGGCATCACCATATAGTGATAAATGCCAATTGGTGTCCTAAAGGCCGTATATTTCTCATCATTAGGATGCATGTTGATTTGGTTATATCCTAAAAAAACCATCCCTAAAAAGAGAATATTTAAAATTCAATTGGTCAATCATGATTTTCATTATTGGCAATGAAAAATCATCTTTTGGGCATGATTTATTTAAGTCCCTGTAGTCCACCCAAATACGGATTTGGCCATTCTTTTTCTTGATTGGCATGATGCCTGCTATCCAATCTAGGTATTTTTCCTCTCCGATGAAGCCTACTTCAATTAGTTTTTTTATTTCTTCTATCACCTTCTATTCTAGGTCGAGTTTTAGCTTCTTAGGTGCTTGTTTGACAAGTGAAAACTCAGGATTGATAGTTTATGGACTACAACTTCAAGCTCTAGCCTAGACATCTCCTTATAGCTCTATGTGAAGTAGTCAACATACTCATGGAGAACTGCTTTGAGCTGATTTTTCCTTGTCTCTGAAAGTTGAGTGCTAAGGAAAGTCAGCTTAGGGTCTTCCTCTGAGCCTAGGTTAATCTCCATCAATTCATCTACTATGGCTTGCCCCCCATCCTCAAGCTCTGGTGGAGCTTCTTTTGGTTTGAGAATTATTTCTTCACCAAGTGATTCATCATATCGAGTGAGATTTGGCAAAAGTGCATTTGAAGGCATTTCAGCTGCATCATGCCCCCTTTCTTTTGGTTCTAATGCAATTCCACTGAGGATGTCACCTTTTTGTGATTCTGGAAGGTCATGGCCACTTTGGTGCATGTGTCAGTGGGTATTGACGTCTATTGGTCATCCTAAATATTGAAAAAAGTTCCAATGATGACCATAAGATACATATGGGCATTTGGAGTAATATAGTCTAGTCCATTGGTGTTCTTGTTTCCTCTTCTAGGGATATAAGTATGTCCTTGGGATGGATCCCATAGATTCTTGAAGAAACAACTTTGTCTCTTTGTTTATGGACATTCATAGTTAAATTTATTGATTATTTGACGAAGCTAGTCTGAGAAATATTTAGGCATGACTACTGATTGATGGTCACCATCATCTGCCAAATCATCAGTCCCTAGGATTTCATGTATGCTTGGGGCATAAGGGGTTGCCTTGTAAAATAGCATTTTCTTTTCTCCTTTGTGCCATGGGAATGTAGAAAGTTGTTAATTCTTTCACGACATTGATGCTTAGCTTATCTAATGGCTTAAATAAACCTTTCGGGACTTAATAATAACAAGAATATTTTTTGTTTGACCTCTATTATTATCTTCATTAGAAGTATAATCACCCAAGCATACTTGCAGGGCTTCTTCATCTGAAGAGACTAGGTTAGAATTGCTTCCTAGGTTAGGAGGAGCAAAGATTAAGCTAGCAATCTTTTGCTTTGCTTGACTGATGGAAGTAGAACCCCCTATCAATGTCGAATCTCTGATAGTATTTTGCATTATCATAACATACAACATGAACATTAAAAGGGTGTAAATCTCCATCAATTCAGTATTCTCCACCATCCTCGAAATATTTAAGGCATTGATGTAGGGTTGATGAAACTACTTTAGTTTCGTATAGCCATAGCCTCCCTACTAATGCTTTGTATAATACATCAACATCAATTACATAAAACTTGGCATGTATTATCATGGGTGGCCATAGCATTGATGGGTTTTTGTGATGTGGTTCAGACACCCAATCTTTTGGGTTCGATCATCCAAACCTGAATAGCATCATAACCTTCAAATGAGAATGTGATGGCTTAGAGTTGAATGAGCCGATAGGTGGCCATAAGCTTTGAGAAGGAAGGGAAGGGGGGGGGGTGTAGTAGCAGAGGTATTGGGTCATCAATACCTTACAAGAAATAAAAGAGGAACAAGGGGGCAAAGAAATAGGAGGATGGGGATAAGAGGAAGACTTATGTCTTGGTTTTCTTCAAGATCTCCTTCAAGAGTCCAGCCTCCAAGTCATGCAAAGTCTCCTTCTATCTCAAAATTCTCTCTATCTCCTTTGTCTGTGTTGAATTCATGTACCCTAACCCTCTTTATATAGGGTTGAGCGAATCTTTGAATCAAATATCTAATTGATTTGATTCTAAAATTTGATGAATATTTTGCTTCCCTAAATATCATATTTGGATCTTAGATTGATATATTCTAAGATTACACCTTCCTTATTCTAAAAATCCCATTGATTTTTGATACATTCAAGAAAATCCCTTTCTATTTCTACAAATCTTGCTTAGTATGTCAAATTCGGACAGCTGAATTACTTCCATTCAGTCACCCTAACATGGGTTTGATTCAAAGAGAAGTTTGTGAGATTGGGATGCTCGAAACTTTGGGTTCAGTCGTCTGAACATGGGCCAAACTAGGTTTGATTTTCTAATCATTTTTTGTTCTGAATTGGATCCTACTTGCCCAAATTGGGTTCAAAGTCTAATCCTAATTCCTATTAAATCTAAAGTCAGAGTTGGATTGTAAAAACTACTTAAACAAAGTGCCCCCTTCACATCTACTTTGTGAGTTTTCTTGGCGAGGGGAGTGGAGGTGAACAAAAGTGAGTTCTTTTTTGTTGCTTTTGAAAGTGTCTAACAGGTGAGGTTCCTTACTTTCTCTCTCATCATCTTGTGATAAATTTCCCCCTTTTTTCTTTCATTTGTTTATCCTTCCTCCCTTTTAAAGGCATTATGGAGTCTCTTGTGGTTGAGAGAGTCTAGGACTAGAAGAAAAATAATTTGGCCCTACATTGCTTTCTTCCTATCTCAATGACTGATGTCGAAGCGATCATCTCATACCAATCACAAGAGCATCAAAAATGAGTGTGATTTGATAATTACCACCTTTGTGGTCATTTTTCTAAAGAAGGAATGTCATGTGATGATGGAGCAGGCAAGCCCTTCATGTTGGAGCCCATCAAGCATTTTAGGCAATGAGAATTTCAAAAACCTTGGAGGTCTTATATCTTAAATGGCCTTTCTCCTCCTTGGAGATGATCTTTCCCACTTGCCCAAGTCGTGCTAGTCTAGCTGAATTACTTGGAGTGGGTTGATGATGCAATATTTCAATTTTCAGCCCATCTCATGGTTCTTGGTATCTTGGGGGAGTCATAGCATCCAAAGGTTAGTATACGCGAGACTCAGAGATTTTATGTAGCATGGTCGGGATGTGGAACCTTGCCATAAATACTTTTTGTACTCCATATGGAGAGGTTGGTATCTCTTTATGAGACATAAAATAGCTAGTTAGAATCCTTATTCTTGGGAGTTTTTATAATGAGTATGCTCCTACTAATCATCATATGTTCCTCAATTTTAGTTATATCCTTTATGGCCTTCTCAGGATTTATAATTGGATGATGACACATTTCTTAAATAATCAGAAGCAAGTATACTTTCATCATTGTGTTGGCCATTTTTATGAAATATCTCAAACGAGTGAGCTAACTAAGTTTTACTGGATCATGTATGACATGGGGGACATCCTTCCAAAGTTTGGCCCTAAGACATTGCTGCTTTCATCTGTTTGTGGCTTTACTATTTCATCATGCCACATCATGGGCAATACATTCGTCTAGAGACTTTTGCAATGGCTTGCCAGATGGCACATTAAAAAAATTGCTCTAGCTTCTACAGTGTTGGGATCTATATATGCAAGTCTTATAGTGATGGTGGGCTCAAAGGACCAGATGATTTATCAACTTGGTTTCCCATCCGCTTTCTTTATGCCTAGATTTATGCTCATTTTCAAAGGATATATACTAAGTTGGAGCTAAGTGAATGCAATTAAGGGGTACGTCACTTATGTTTAGTCCCTATTTTTGAGATGATTTGGATCATGAATATGGTTGCTTCTACTTTCACTCCTAAGGAAGCTAGGATGCATGTGTGGGTTGAGTGGTAAGCTTTCCCTTAACTCTTTCAGATTCTAACATGCTAGCAAACATGGTTCATCTTTCATTATCTTTGGAGGCTTATGAGTACATCATCTCTTTGTGGTATGGAGTACTTTCACTCTGTTCAAGGGAGCATTTAGCTGTAGAGTCTTATAATCTACACTGATTTTTTTGGCAACTTAGGTATGATCAAGGCTTTCTCAAGAATGTTCTTACCCCTTTACCGCCATCATATATGGGTCAGTTAGCAGGCTACTCTTGCATCTTACTCATCTTCAAGATAATTCAAAGTATTATATTCCTAATATTAAGCAAGAGGCCAAGATTTTTCATTTATATGTTACAATGTGGTTTAGTAGCATAGGAGGGTATTTCTACATCGATCCAAAATTTCTATTTAGGAGTGAGTCTGGTGGGCATAGAAAGGAAAAGTAGGCTACAAGCAACAAAGGGCTGAAGTCATAGAGGGTCCAGGAGACATAGAAGACCCCAGCTCGTATGTTTGCTCATCCTAGCCAAATGAAGAGAGGCCCATTCTCTCTTGTAGGATCAACGATGGCTATTTTCAAGGTAATACAGGTCCTAGATTGAGTTCAAGAGGAGAGACACCTTGGTTACACTTGCGACCCTACTATTCCCAATGCATCAGGGTCAACTTTACTATATGCATCATCTCAAACTTTGATTTCTTCATTTTGCATGATTGACACGAAAGCAAGGCCTAGGGCGACCCTTCCTTCATCGACACTAGTGCACCAATCTTCTAACATGGATTTGGATAGAGTAGTCCAACTAGGCCCACCATCATCAAATGTGAGCACCCGGAGGAGGATAGAATTTTCAGATATTGGTCATTCCTCTACCCCCCACATTTGCTTCCTAATGTCTCCTTCTCTCCAGCTAAAATCATGTTCTATTTTAGGCAAACTGAATGAAGATTTTGGGGGCCCTCGTGATGATATTTCAGACTCAAATAGTAAGAGAAATCTAAACTTTTGCCAGGTTTTGTATTGTATGTATATTGATTTATGTCTTCACTATAGATGTGGTTCTTAGATTATGCTTTAGTTAAGGGATGTTTGCACTCATGGGTATTTGTCTACCATTGGCAACGTCAGGTGATGGCCTGCCACCTCCTTTTTATCCTGAGAATTTTCTATCTCTTTTATTAATATGACACTTGCTTCCTCAAGTGATAATGGGGAAGAATGAGTGAGTGGCTATTTGGTTGTTGTGGCTATTGAAAAGCATCACTAAGATTTATATATCTTAGGGCTATCATTATCCTCTTTATCTAGAACTCCTGTTTGCTTCTTCCATCTTATCTAAGAATATCATTATTTCTTTATAGAATTTCTTTGGATCAAATTTCATTTGCAATTTTGTGTTTCCTGCATCTTAATCCCAAAAGATAGGTTTTTTGTGGATTGGACTTGTCATAAGATGATGGACTCATCTTACTACATGAGAGTAGAATTGATTTACCACAATGAGCAGACTCGAGCTATCATAAGGAGTGGACTTAAGTTATCATAATAAGTATACTTGATTTTTCATAATGAGTGGACTTAATTTGTCACAAGAAGTGGACTTGATTTGCCGCTATGAGTGGATATGGAGGCATGGACTTGATCATCACACAAATCAAGGGGGGTATTGTGTTAATGTTTTGCCTCGAGAAACATGGAGTGCACGTTTGATCAGACATTCTCTTTTGAAGGATTCAGGTGTTTCATCATAGATAAAACATAGATACTTTTCATTATTGTTGTTGCCCCTAGAGGCTTACGCATAGTACCTTTTGAGGAATCGAGCATTGATTGACAGCATAGGCCTTTTTCTTGAACCGAGATTAGTTTTCATCAGTTCATTGACTGTAGTTTGCCCCCTATCTTCACATTATGGTGGAGGTTCTTTTGATTTGAGTATCATGTTTTTACCAAGTGGTTGGCAAAAGTTCCTCTTTTGATTTTGGACTCTTCAACTGCACCATGTCCCCTTTCTTCAGGTTTTGATGAAATTTAGCTAAGGACCTCACCTTCATATGATGTCTAGAGTACTATGGTTAGATTGATGCATATGGTTTGTATATCATAAGGTATTGATAATGTTTAATCAACCTTGTTATAGGCCCAATGATAACTATAATGCATATGGATATTTAGAGTGATATACCCCAATCCTTTGGTGTTATTGTTTCCAATTAAAAGAATGTAAGCACACCCCTGTGGTGGATCCCATAGATTCTCTCTCTCTCTCTCTCTCTCTTTTGTGGATGTCCACAATCAGATTTCTTAATTATTTGACAAAGTTGATCCGAAAAATATTTAGGCATGACTAGTAGCTGATGGTTGCTATCATCTACTAGATTTTCAATCCACAAGATTTCATGTATACTTGCGACACAAGGGATTACCTTGTAAAATAGTATCTCCTTTTTTTGTTTATGTTGTAGGAGAACATAGAAAGTTATTAATTCTTTCATGACATTGATACTCAATTCATCTAACAGCTTAAATAAGCCTTTTGAAATTTTAGTAATAAGAAAAGTATTTTTTTTATTTGACATCTATTATCGTCTTTGTCAAAAGTGTAGCCACTTAGATAGATTGGTGAGGTTTTTTATGTAAAGAGTTTGAGTTTGTATCACTTCCCAGATAAGTAGGAGTAAAGATCAAGCTAATAATCTTCTGATTTACTTGACTGATAGAGTGGACCCTCTATTAGCATGAAATCTCTGATAATATTTTTCATCATCATAATGCACCTAATGAACATCAAAATGATGTACATCTCCATCAATTTGGTGTTCTTCACTATCCTCAAAGTACTTAAGGCATTAGTGTAGAGTTGATGGCATCATTTTATTTTCATATAGACATAACCTCCCTAGTAGTGCTTTGTATAATGTATCAGTATCAATCACATAGAACTTGGCCTCTGTCATCAACTCGCTTACTTTTAAAGGGATTGTTATAGCTCCCAGAGCTCTTTGGCTATTCTGATTAGAACACTTGGATGGTTATTATCTCGGACGACAGGTGGCACATATCCAAAGTTAGAGCTCTTAGAGTTTGGCATCATCAAATTGACTGAGGAACCTGGGTCAATTAGGATATGATTGATCTTGATCCCATCACCATTCCCTATGACATACAATGGTCAATTATTTTGATGGTAAGAGTTTGATATGTATACAAAGATTCCTTCATCATCTCTTCAATGAAGTATGCTTAGTAGTGGCTGGATTCTATAAGACATGCACCAGTGTATCCTTGAGTTCTTGCAACATCATCAAGGCATCAAACACACTTAGCATAGTATCTTCTTAAGGCAAGCTGCTATATTATATTCCACCTTCTTGAGTATAGGTTCAGCTTGCGAAGGTTTGATGTCCTCATTTATTTAAATTTCCATTTCCTTGTCCTTGGAGGTGTTCTTAACCTTAGGCATTGGAGCTTGTCTTGAGGGTAACACCTTTCCACCTCAGAGTTATAACTAGTTTGTACTCTTTAGTCAAAATCTAGCGTCATGAGACCAATAAGTTTTATCTTGGAATTACTACCAAGACTAATTATGCAGTAGAAAGTAGTGAATCCTTGCCCCCTAATTGATAGTTTTTTGGATATCTTTGGAGGATGTGACAGGCTAATAATCATTTCACTCAATATCAAAATTAGGCATGTGGGGCTTCCTTATAAAGAAAACTTGAAAGACTATTTGGATAAATCCTTCTATTTCATTTACTGGCATGACTTCTTCAGGATCTTGTGTTTAGGATATTTCTTCCATGAATGTTCAAATTGGTTTGATGTGGGGGCTATATAAACTTTAGCATTAGCCTGTTTGACCCTCTCTCAGAATGTTTGCTTCCTTCTTTGAAACCTGCTAGTGTAGGGCTTATTGAAGCGCTTATAAAGTTATTCTAACTCAAACATAGAGTCATATGCATTGTCTGTGCCTTGTATGTATAGTTTTTCCAAAGTTAGTAGGGTTCATCCCTCCACAAGTTCTAGATTGGGACCTCACTAGCAGGTTGAGCGTTCATTGCTAGATTGCTTGATGGAGGTTGGGATATTCGCATATTAGCATTTACCTTAGATGCATGAGTCATCATGCAAAGAAGGCCATAGACTCAGATAATTATCTTCAAATATCTAGATTTCTTGACTTGTCTCTAGAGTAAATGGCATGATTAATCATTTTAATCCTCAGGAGAGTTAGTAGGAGATTTTTTGCCACCCCTATAAGGTCTCTTGTGTGCCTTTGCATTTTCCATTAGCACCTCTTCCATCTTCTCGATTTCCCCATAGAGCATAGTAGTCGTATTTGATATGTTTTCCACGTGGGCAGCTATAGCTTATATGTGTTCATTCAACATTTTTATTTGCCTCTTGACAAATTTCATGTTAGTGGTAGCTAGTTATTTCACATTATTTTGCTATAGTTTAACCATGCCATAATCATATTCATGGGAGAACTATTCTTTAAGATAGTCATCTCAGGAGTAGTTCTCGGGGTGACATATGAGATCTTTTATTTTATCAGTAATATCTCCAATGAATCGACTCATTTCTTCTTGCTTTGCATCTTGAATTTTGTCATCATTGAAATGATGGGATGACTGTGATGGCTATCTTGATTATAGACATCCAACAATAAAAATGATAGTACAAGTTGCTACTGGAAGTTCATTCTTCAAGTTTCCAGTATCGAAACCTTCAAGAAAAACTCTAAGTTCATCAAGGGGGAACTCAGTGAGAGTTACTTGTCTTCTTTCTCCTGATACATTTTCCTCTAGAGCATTGATGTATTTCTGAATGGATGATTTCTTGATATTGTATTCATCCATTTAAACCAGCTTCTTCTTCTTGCTTTTGTTCTTTTTCTTTTTGATGCTTTGAATAGGTGAGGTAGTTTGCTTTGATGAGGCTTTCTTCATCACCATCTCATGCTGCTCAGAATTTTTAATTATCTTCTTCATCAATGTCTTCAGCCTTTTTAAAATATAAATATTTCATAAGTGCTCTTATTCAAGGGTGCATTGTGCTTCTTCCCCGAAGCGAAACTCAACAAGTGGTGCATGCTTCTCGAACAAAGTAATGTGATTGATATATTCAGTAAGCATTTCAAATAGGGCTGGCTTTGAGAGAATTAGTTTGCCCTCTTGGTACAATTTTTTGACCTAATCTTTTGATAGTATGACCCAACATTCTATGGTCAGAACAGTAGTTTGGGTGGTCTTTCTTATTAGCTTTATTCAGTTTTTTGCATTCTAATAGTTGAATATCTAATTTTAGGGTATCTTGAAAGATCTTACCCACTCTCTCTCTTTTGAAAGAATATTTCTTTCTGAGTCTTTGTTAGAAATCATTAGATCATTCCACTTTCCTATCCCCTCCAAGAGTTGGTGATTTTTTTGAATTACCCTTATTCACAGTGGGGTTTACAGGTTTCTTCTACTTGATTGTTGTGAATGATACCCTTACTTTTTTGAAGGTTCTCCATATTTTGCCTTATATTTTTTTAATTTGAAATTTTGTGAACTAGGTAAAACTGGTGGGCCAATTCTTTCCAACTTTTTGACTTGCATAATGAGGTCTTGGAAGGTGTGGATAGAAGAAGCACTCATGTAGGGTGTCATCCACTCTCCCCTTATATTGCCAAGGACTAGATTTACTATCTCAATTTAGCTCATAGATTATTCGCACTTGATGCTAAGATTTCTCCACCGTGTTATATAGCTTAGGATTGATTCATTGTCACATTTTTGTGTTGAGACGAGTTCTATGATGGTCACTTTGTTACTAAATCATTCAAACCTAATTTAGAAAGTATTTTCATTTGTGCCCAAGTTTATACAAATTCTAGTTATAAACTGATATACCACTTGAATGCTACTTTTTTAGGCTTGCTGAAAATTGGTAAAGTAACAATAAGGGATTACTTGAATCTCCATAAAGAGTCACATAGTGAGCTATGTTCTATTCAAGATTACCCATGCCATTAAACTATTTAAAGCTAGGCACTGTATATCCTCTGGGATACAACACTCGATCATGATGACTAGAGTATGGTTTGTCAGCATTGTTTATCCACTTATCTCACTTCCTTATCTCAATTGTGTAGCCACCTTGTTGCACCTGCTATTGTATGTATGTTAGCAATTTTATATTATCAAGGATATCTGAAATCAGAGGTTGGGTATCCCTTACTGATGGAGAAGGCACTTATGAAGGGCCTTTTTTTTTTATGGATCTCATCTATAGGAGATGCATATTCTGCCACCTCTATTGCTTGAGATGGTTGTTGAGATCGTTTCAATTTTTCAAGCTTTTGGCTTATCTGTAATTTTATTTTCATCAGCTCCATGACCTTTTTTGAGATTCATCTTTCTCTTTTCCTTGCTATCTCAGCCATTCTTGCAATCCTTCTATAGTCACTTCTTAATTAGAGCTCTCAATTATGATCATAGCTTCTATTAGGACATGATGGTCTATGATTTAAAAGTCAAGTCTGAGTTTCAAGTCAAGGCTAACTTCTCTCATCAATTGGATTGGTTCATTCAAGAGTCTACTCATGGAGCGAGTCACCACACCTTCTCTTTGACATGGTAACAAGGATTGGTCTATAAGGATCCTTTCCACCTAGATTTTTTCATCAGTAAGTCTCATTCACGCAGTCTTCTTTTGGCACTTGACCAGTTGGGATAGAGGTGTCAAATAGACCACACCAAACTAGCACAACCCATTTGATCATGTCACCACAACTGCTTTGGGCCATGGTGGGCACACCCCAAAATAGTAACAGGTAGTGCTTAGCACCTCCCGTTGAGAATTTTTGGGTGCCATGCATGGCCTACAGCCCACAACTTGGCCCCTTTTTATAATATAAATAAATATATATAAATTGTAAAGAAAATCACTAATGAGTTATAGCTTGGAGGTTTTTTTTGTTTTTATCAAAAAGACTTGGGTTTAAATCTAGGCAATAAAGATTTTTTAAAAAAAATAAAAAAAATTTGCAAATACCTAAAAAATATATATAAATAAAGAAAAATAGAAAAATAATGTTCATAAATATCGAAAGATATTTGTAAATACAAAAAAAAATTTAAAAAAATTTAAAAAATTCATATTTAAATTGATTTATAATTATTATACTTACCTATATCTAAGATATAAAAAATTTGCATCATCATTTAAAACCTTAAAAAAAACCATCACTGAGATGAGGGGTCACACTCGGTGACCCCACTCTAATGCCCAAATTAGTAAGATAATTCAACCAACATATAAAAAATAATTTGGAAGACAATAATGCATACCTATATACTTCTAACTTACTATTATAATTTTTCAAAAATCACACTCAACCTTTAAGATTAGTATACTCTATTTCTTTAATTTATTGAATCTCCTCATCAGTTGAACTTTCATTAAGTCCTTGGATTTTTTTTCTTTTTAGTATCATACTAATCTTTCACGCAAATGCATACTCCTAAAACTTCAGATGTTAATTGAGTTCTCTTATTATTTAATTCTCTTTTTTCTATACTAAAATAAGATTATGATGCAATTATAGACACCAAAATAGTTAGTAAATTATGGATCATAATGGAAAACACCGGATATCTACTTGCATATACTTTCCTCCATGATAATATATCAAATTTTTTGGCATCTTCATCAGTTAAAAAGTTCATACTTTGGTTTTCATATAAAACTACTTCATTATATGAAGAAGAAGTCAAAATTGTTTTCTATTTTTTTGGTAAAATAGAAAATATGTAAGATTTTGATTTGGAATGATCTGTGATACATTCTAATAGAGAAAAATGAGATGAACTACCATATCGTATCGTATATGATAAACATTGTACATATCATATAATAATTTTTTAGCATATTTTTTATATTCTACTACATCTATAAAAAATATATATTATCATAATACTCATCAACTAACATTTCAAAAACCTAAAACATTAACTTATGGATCTAATATGGTAGCAAGAGAAAATATAGGATTAATATTTCAAAATATTTTTTAAAATTTGATTTCATTAGAGGAACAACTTGTGCGAATTCAGAAAGAGATCTATATTTGTTAAAGACAAAAGAAATAAGCATAAGTTCATTAAATACCAAACAAATTATAAAGTAATAACTACCTAAAAGAGTTGTAGTTACAATATAAAATATTTTAATAACGACATAAATAATTTACAAACTATGCAAATTGCATCAATCAATATACAATCACCTATATATTGTGCACAAGAAGAATAAGTACTTATTTATAATCATAAAAGTCTTTAATAACTTATAAGTAGTATTCCACTTTTTTTCAATATTAAGATGAAATTTTTTATGTGGTTTTTGAAATTGCCTACATAAAGCTTTAAAATCTTGAGCATGACTAGGAATATATTTAATATATTTGCATAAATTTCTAAGTTTTTCAATTTCAATATATAAATTTTCAAGTTTAAGTCCATCTTGAACAATTAAGTTAAATATATGATATGTGCAATGAATATAAAATAATCTACTATCCAATAAAATAGGCAATTGACATTTAGGTAAATCAATAGTGATATTATTATTACTAGCATTATCTAAAATGATACTAAATAATTTATCCTAAACATTATACTAAAAAATGGTTTGAAGAATAGCATTGGCAATTTTAGCTGCATTATTAGGATATTCTAAAAGTTTAAATCCTAATAATATATTTATATAACATCCATGAATCATCAATATAATAAACAATAATGCAAATATAAGAAGCACCATAATCAATACTCTAGCAATCAAATATGAGAGCAATTCTCTGATTATAACCTACAAAAAAAGGAATTTAATTCTTTTTTGGTAGTAAACATCTTCATTATCTCGTTTCTAGTAGTATTCTTAGATATTTTCTGAAAGAGTGGATTTAATTCTTGGAATAGCTCTTCCATTTTAAAATTCTTTGCAAATAAAAATAATTGGTCATCCCAAATAATATATCTAACTAATTTTTCTCTTGCTTTTTCTTTTAAAAATTTATGAATGCCAAGTGACTAGAAGAAAAAACATGTGTAAAAGAAAGTTGTATATGAGTTAAATCATGCTCCCTTTTTAAATAAGATTGCATGTGCCTTTGAAGATGGTTAGTTTCATGTACACTTGTAGCATCTAATTAGCTCTTGTATTTTTTACAAATAGCTTCTTTCTCATCTTCCACTACTATTATATTGTAGTGTATCCAAACATCACTAGTTATTTTTTCAGAATTTTAGTTATGTTGGCCTGAAGAATGTTGGCCAATATTGAACTCAACTTCAAGTTGAGAATTTAGAAATTGAGATTCATCCTTAAAAGAAAATAGAAATTAAAAGAGGAGTGTACCATTATCAAGAAAATTATGAGAAAAAAATAAAATAAACTTAATTTTAAGTATGTCAACTTGAACAGTTGAAAAGTCCAAGTGTCAAAAAGCTAAAGAGTTGAAGAGTTGAAAGTGGGATATTTGAAACTTACAGCATGAATTGGAGATTTAAAACTTGAGAATTGAGAGGGTATAAGAGAAGAAGAAAATTATGAGTTATGTGGAGAAATAGGTGGTATGAGGGTATGTTTATAGAAATTTTGAGTATGAAATATCCAAAATACCTTTAAAAAAGAGTTATTGGGAAGGATATTTTTGTAAAATCATGAAAAAAGCTACTTTTGACTACTTTATAATTTTTTTAACATTTATTTTATTATTTTATAAAATAATATTTAAATAAAAATATTTTAATAATGAAATATCTTAAGTTATCTATTTTTAAAATTAAATATTTATTTAAAAAAAACTAGCAATGTCTTCCTACAAAAGCAGGGAGCTATTGCTCCCACCTTTCACTAGTCAAAGGGAACAGATCACCAATGAATTCAGGCTTGTCCCCGATCCCTACAAACAATAAGGCTACAAGTACAAGTTTCCAAATTTTAGAAAAATAAAAATCACAGGTCAAACTGTGTCAGCTTGCATGTCATGTCATTCTTGGCCCAATCATACCGCAAGCCATGCCTAGCCCACAAGCCACAAGGGTGACACTAAGCACAACCCACATATGGGTCATACTAGGCACAATCTAAATACTGTAGTTTTTGAGTCGTGCCAAGCACGATCGATAATGTGTCGTGCCATGTCGGGCTAGCCCATGGGCTAGATGCCTATTTTGGTACCCCTAGTTGGGGTGTGGGCTCATGGTCTCTCCAAGAGTCATAATGAGCAATGACTCTGATAGTGTGGGTGGTTTTCTTTTTTCATGTTGGGTTGCAACCTTATGTGACTTGTTATTTTGTTTGGTGATTCACCCCTTTGTCATAATCAAGGTAAGATTATGTCCCCAGTGATTTGCTTTTACCCCTTTCTAATTTGCTTAATGGAGTGAAAAAGTTAGAGGTGGAAATGATAATGACTGATTTTATTTGAGGGACAAGCTTACCAAGTTGGCTGAAAATCTTAGCAACTCTTTCCTTACTTGTGATAGTCAGTATGCTTCTTTTTCATCCATGCATATATCTAGACTTACTTTTGGTTGCCCCGTATCAGGACTTGGGTAAAGATGATCAAAGACTAAGGTTAGTTTTGGTCTGAGCCTCTAGAAGACTAATATTTTTGTTAGTTAAGACATGGCTTCTGACTCTTCATCTAAACAGCTTTTCTCATTAGGAATGATGATATTATGTCTCTTTCTCCTTGATGGAAGGCGAGAAGCAAGCTTATCTTGCATAATAATAGTTTTAGTTGGTGCAGTAACATGTGTCTTCTTAAACTAGACAACTTCAAAGATGGTTTCCAACTTAATTTGAACCTCAACTGTTACCATTGGTTGGGGTAGATGTATAGCTGATCCTACCCCCAAGATAATGGTATATCTTGGGGTAGAGATATTCTTCATTGATGCCATTTGATACTTTATTCAATAAAGGAGAACATAGCTGATTAGTCTTTATTTATAATTCTACCTTGTCCTTATCATATTAATTAGGTTTTTATACTTAGAGGATAAGACAAGTCCCACGGACATGCTAGAATTTGTAGTATTGATTTCGATAACCTGGGAGTGGCGAAGACCTTGGGGGGCCAACCTCGATGTACATATTAAAGTTTATTTAATTTAAAATGTGCTATTAGGTATTGCAAAAATATTATCTTTCAATAGTTGTAAGCCCCTATTGTTAATTTATGTGACAATTATCAAGAACCTCCTAAAGAAAGAAACCTAACTAATAAAATGTAGAGACAAAAAAAAATAGAAGAAAGCATTCGATTGACTTTAAAAAATGATATATAGCTTAAATAAGGGTATATTCTCACTTTATAAGAAATTTTAATAATGAAATTATAGAAAGAATAAAGAAAAGGAAAGAGTGGGGAAGAAGTTTTGATATATGCTACTACCTCGCTCCCATACACTCAACCTTATGGAGCTCAACTCAAATTGGTCTCAAATTGATCCTTAGTGGTTGGTGATGATTTAATTTGGTGGCATTATCTAATAGGACATGTAAAGAAAATGAGGAGTGAAGCGTTTCCAATAGTCTAAGTGTTGGCAATAACTTCATTTGATTTGAAGTATTTCCATTAGCTAATGAGGCATTGGTGATAACTTCATTTGGTTTGGAGTATTTTCGTTAGCCAATAAGCCATATGATAACTCTTTTAGTTTTGAAGTATTTTCGTTAGCCAATGAGGCATTGGTGATAACTTCATTTGATTTAAAATATTTCTATAGCCAGTGAGGCGTAAATGATAACTTTATTTATTTTGAAGTATTTCTATAGCCAATGAGATACAAGCGATAACTTCATTGATTTTTGAGAGGTTTCTATATCTAATGAGACATAAGTGATAACTTCATTAGTTTTGAAGTGTTTCTATAGCCTATAAGGTGTACATGATAATTTTATTAATTTTTGAAGTGTTTCTATAACCAATGAGGCATAGGTGATAAGTTTATAGTGTTGAAGTATTTTTATAGCCAATGAGACGTAAGCAATAACTTTATTAATTTTTGAAGTATTTCTATAGTCAATGAGGCGTAAGCAATAATTTTATTACTTTTTAAAGTGTTTTCATAGCCAATGAAGTGCAAGTGATAACTTCATGACTTTTGAAGTATTTTTGAAGTATTTCTATAGACAATTAGGCATAAGCAATAACTTCATTGATTTTTGAAGTGTTTCCATAACCAATAAGACGTAAATGATAACTTCATTAGTCTTGAAGTATTTTTATAACCAATGAGGCATAAGCAATGACTTTATTAATTTTTGAAGTGCTTTCATAGCCAATGAGGTATAAGCAATTTTTGAAGTATTTCTATAACCAATGAGTTATAGGTGATAACTTCTTAAATTTTGAAGTATTTTTATAGTAAATAAGGTGTAAGTGATAACTATGTTGATTTTTGAAATATTTTCATAGCTAATGAGGCGTAAGTAATAACTTGATGAATTCTGAAGTATGTTTCTATAGCTAATGAGGTGTATGCAATAACCTCATTTATTTTGAAATATTTTCATAATCAATAAGATATAACTAATAATTTCATTGATTTTTGTAAGTATTTTCATAGTCAATGAGGTGTAGGTAATAACTTCATAAATTTTAAAGTATTTCTATAACCAATAAGGTGTAAATAATAACTTTATTAATTTTTAAGTATTTTCATAGCCAATAAGGCGCAAGTGATAACTTCATAAGTTTTAAAGCGTTTCTATAGACAACAAGGCATAAGAAATAACTTTATTAATTTTGAAGTATTTTTATAGTCAATGAGACATAAGCAATAGTTTCATTGATTTCTGAAGCATTTTCATAACTAATGAGGCATAGATGATAATTTCGTAAGTTTTGAAGTATTTTTATAGCTAATGAGGCATAAGAAATAACTTCATAAGTTTGAAGTATTTTTATAGCCAATGAGGTATAAGTAATAATTGCATTGAGTTTTGAATTGTTTCTATAAACAATGAGTCATAAACAATAATTTTATTGATTTTGAAGTATTTCTATAGCCAATGATGTATAAGCAATAACTTCATTGAGTTTTAAAGTGTTTCTATAGTTAACTAGATATAAACAATAACTTCATTAATTTTTTAGTATTTTCATAGCCAATGAGGCATAAATAATCATTTTATTAATTTTGAAGTGTTTCCATAAAGGTGTAGGTTATAACTTTATGAGTTTTAAGATATTTCTATAGTTAATGAGGCGTAAGGAATAACCCATTGATTTTGAAGTGTTTTACTTGGATGAAGTTTTAGAGTATTGTTTAGGACTTTTGCACACTCAGTGGGTCTTTGTTTGACCCTATTTAGCTCTATCCAAACTAGTGTTAGTTTAAGTCAAGATGACAACTTTACCTACTACTCATGAGGTTGGGCATAACCTTGGGATGTTGCTAGAGATTTAACACAACTAGTAGGATTTAGCTTGACCCTATTTTACTTCTATTCAGGCTTGTCTAGGTTGAACGTGTTCTATGTTTTGGTTCATATTTGAGTCTGGTTAAATTCAATCTAATATTAGATTCAGTTTGACCCATTTTGATATTTAGATTTGGTTTTGGTTTAGGTCTAATTTAGTTCAATGTTCAATACTTGACCTAGACTTAGGTCTGACTTGATCCAATTTGATATTCAAAACTTGATTTGGATCAAGTTCAATTTGATTTACTTCAATGTTCAAAACTCAACTTCGATTCAAGTTTAATTTGAAATTTAATTTAAGTCACTTCAATTTAATCAATTTGGTTCAAGGACCCTCAGGTTGTTATAATGACATTATGGTGAGCCAGTAAGCTGGTCATAAGTTCAAACTAATTGTTGGACGAGATCACAAGCTAGTCCTAAGCCATTTTGACTTTTGGGTGAGGTCTTAAGTCAATTTGGTTGTTAAACAAGACCATAGGCTAGCATTAAGCTAATTAGTTGTCAGATGAGACTACAAGCTAGTCCTAAATCATCTTGACTTTCGAGTGAGATAATAGACCGGTCCTAAATTGATTGATTATTGAGTGAGACTACATACTAGCTCTAAATCATTTTGACTTTCGCGCCACACTATAGGCTAACCCTAAGTCGATTGGTTGTTGGACAAGACTATAATTTGGTCCTAAACCATTTTGACTTTATGTTGAGACATAGGCTAGTCCTAAATTGATTGACTATCGGACAAGACTGCAGGCTAGTCCTAAATTATCTTGACTTTTAGGCAAGACCGTAGGTTGGCCCTAAGTTGATTTGTTGTTGGATAAGACCGCAAGCTAGCTCTAAACCATTATGTTAAAATATTTTATTATTTTTTGTTTTTTGTTTTGTTTTTATTTTTTTTCTTGTTATTGTCCTTGTTCTCACTCTCATCCTTGTTCTTGTCAATTCTAGAGGTTCATTTTTCTTCGACATAACACCATGGTGACGAACAACACCACAAGTGACAGCAATAGTGATAGAGAGTCACCCGCATTCTAAACCGTGAGTGATTGTAGTATTGGTAGAAATTCGCTATTATACGAAGGATCGTGGGATGCCCGATATTGGTGGATATCTGTCATCGTCCAAAAGGCTGCAGGTGACTATAGTGTTAGTGGAGACCGACCGGCATACAGAGGGCCATGAGTGATTGCAATATTGGTGAAAATTCGCCATCATATAGAGGGCCGTAGATGGCTATGGTGTTGGTGGAGATCTACCTTCATATAGATGGCCGTGGGTGGTCACAATGTTAGTGGAGATCCACCATCATACAAAAGGTCAAGGGTGGTTGCAGCATTGGTAGTGTTCTTAATGTGTGAGGGGTCACAAGTGGCTGCAATGGTGATGGAGGCCTGTTAATACACAAGGAGCCGCAAATGAGGTTTGATCATCTAATCTCTTCACCTTCAGTCATTTGAACTCAGGGGGGCTAGATGACCCATGCAATGAGGCTGTGAGTGGCTGCAACATTGATAAGTTTCTATGATATGGTTCAAAAATTCGATCTTATGGGTTAAATCGTCTAAACCCAAATAGTTTCATAACCTTCAGATGAGCAAGCGGTGACTTGGAGAAAAATAAGCCCATAAGTAGCCATGAGCTTTGAGAAGGAAGGGAAGGAGGAGCAACAACAAAGGTATGAGGTCGTTAATACCTTACAAGAAACAAAAGAGAAACAAGGGGGGTAAAGAAATAGGAGGATGGGGATAAGAGGAAGACTTACATCTTGGTTTTCTTCAAGATCTCCTTCAAGATTTTGACCTCAAATTCGTACAAAGTCTTCTTCTATCTCAAAATTCTCTCTATTCCTGTCTCTCTGTCTGTGTGTGTGTTGAATTCGTGTCCTAACCCTCTTTATATAGAATTGAGGGGATCTTTAAATTAAATATTTGATTGATTTGATTCTGAAATTTAATAAATATTTGGATCTCAAATTGATATATTTTGATATCACACCTTCCTTATTTTGAAAATTCCATTGATTCTTGATTGATTAAAAAAAATCTCTTTTCATTTCTATAAATCGCACCCTATTTGTGAGGTTCAGGCATCTAAACTGCTTGAGTTACAGTTACCCAAACAAGGGCTAGATTTTGGGTGCTCAAACCTTTGGGTTCGATCATCTGAATATGAGCTGACCTAGGTCTAATTTTTCAATCATTTTCTATTCTAAATTGGATCCTACCTGTCCAATTAGGTTCAAAGTCTGACCGTAATCCTTATCAAATCTAAAATTAGAGTTTGGTTGAAAAAACTACTTAAATAGAGGCCTTCTTAGATGCATGAAAAATTTTTTTTCCTTCTTCTTTGCCACCTTCTTAAATGTTGTGGTTCAGTTTGGCAGGAGTCCTAAAGCAACCGTTGGTCTACACAGAAGCATCAAAGCAAGCTCAAGCCCAAAGCTAGGCCCGAAAAGCTCTTTCCCCTTCCTCCTTTCAGCTTGAGGAAGGGGTCCCTACACCCACCAAGTTGCCTCTCTAATGCAGAAGGAGAGGGAGACAACTCAATAGGGAGGGGAGTGGCAGATCAAGGACCCTCAAAAGGACCCTCATGTCACTTGGATTGACAAGACCCAAGCCTCATTAGCAGGGACAATCAAGGCCTTCTTAGATGCATGGTTTTTCTTCTTTTTTTCCCCTTCTTTACTACCTCCTTTTTTGCCAAGTTGCTACTCTGGGCCACCCAAGGCCTCTTTGTCCCCACCTAGGCCTCTTGCCGAGAAATTTCTTCTCCTTCACTCAACCTCCACCTAGGGACCTTTGGCATTGGAGCTCGAGAACTACCAACCTTGCTTTGAAGAGTTGTGTTCATAAAACAAAGGCAGCTCGGTCCTATATAAGAAATGCAGAGTATCAAATATTGGACCAATACTTAACAAAATTTAGAAGGGATAATTGCTTAATGGAGTTTGGGTAGGGAACACTTAGCTTGCACTTCACTAGCATATCCTTATTAGACCATTTTGATGTTGACTAAGGTTGTCTATTAAACCACTTGACAAGTAGGTTATTTTCTTTTGGTGAGATCTTTGGTGGGGCACAGTGATTCTGAGGTTAGCCCTCATCACTAAGGAGCATGGAGTACACACTAGAGAATACTCTTATCAAATAGTCCTTCCAAAAGTGAATGGAAGAAAGGCTAGCCACGAAGATACACCAATGATTTAGAGATGAAAAGTACCAATGACCTCGATTGTTGGTACCCTTGCATCCTTGAAATGTAGCCCAAAACATCTCCATGGTGGGATCAACCCCTTTCTGCTTCACAAACATCCAAGTAGGGGACAGCAGCAATAGAACAACGATAACTCCAAAGTTGAAGGAGGGAACAAAAACACAAGAATGTGAAAAAGCAAAAATGGTAGCAGCAAGCCCCCATATTCTTTATACCCATATTAACCTAGTGAATGGAAGCTATGTGATGCAAATCTAGCACTATAAAGTCAAAGAAGCATAAGATTCAAACTTTGTTGGCTCAATGGGATAGACGTGATAACATCTCCGTGGAGTTATTACCGATTTGACAAGTGGCATGATAAACGAAACAATCTTGCCTCAAAATCACATGAAACTTAATGATTTTGTGTGATTAGATAAAGCAGCGACATGCTACCCAAGAGATCTCTTTAATTCATTAGGAATGATCCTTTGGATTCTACAATCAACTTTGTATGCGAACTATAAATGCTTTTACTATAAGAGTTGAGGGGCATTGATGAGCCATTGAACCCCTTTCCCAATTTTAATCTGGGAGAATCATTGAACAGGTTTGACCCATGACTCTGTTAGTTTGATCCATTAGATTTCATATGGTAGGTTGGACATACCAAGCCCTGCTCACTAAACCCTGTACAATAAATTTTGTGTATCAAGTTTTATCGATTGAGATCCTCTATACTGAGCCAAATATTTAACCTCAGCACTCACTTTGAACACCCCTCCAAAGGGATGCCGAACACCAACATCTGAGTTATAATGACACTAAGTTGCTGAACTCCTTCATAGTCTCCATCTCTCACAAAGATTATGGTAAAGAATGTGACCTACTCCACTCCCCACTATCCAACAAAATAGAGGTTTTATCTTATATGGTTCGATGGTAAATTTCCTGTTATACGCTCATTTTGAGTTAATACAAGGACATGTGGTCAAATGAGTCTCACTCCAAGATAAGGTTAATCAGTCCTATAAATAACCCAGAGTAGCCAAATAAGAAACTATAATGTCCTTTCTATTTCTAGTTCGCACTTGTATTTTCACTGCATTAATTTATATAAAAATTGGAAAAGCAAGGTTAGAAAAATTTTAATAGTTATTTTTCATGATACCCCCCTTTTATGTTGTAGAGAGGAGAAGAAAGACCTTGGTTTGGTGGGACAAATCAAATCTAATCTTCATGGTCTAGGAGGCATGTCAACCTTGACAACCCTAATTACGATTAAAAAATATTTGTACTACCTTTACATAGCTTTTCATTGATGGACATTCTAATTTCTTCCAAGTAATTCATGTTAGATAGTTTGTAACTTACCATACCTTATTTAGGACACAAGCAAATCTTTGACATAAAAATTGAAAAATCAGTAAATATGGGGAAATAAATTTTATTTGCTAAACTAGATATTCAAAATCAACTCAATGTAACCTACAATTGATGCCACGTTATTTCTATATTAGCATTGATATCTTAGATAAAAACAAATCGAATTTCTTTTTCATTTTTTTCTCTCCAATTGATCGCCTTTTTCGGATCAGATTTCGTTCCGGTGACTTTTTTTTGTCGCTTTGTTTTCACATTAATTATCTTCTTAGTTATAATTACCAGAGCTAAGCCTTCTCGACAAATTCACGATTTATAATATTATCATGTAATCTGTTTTAATTTTAAATTGTGATTAATTAGTCGCCACTTAAATGTGATGATCCAAATCAATTGGGCCCAATTTTTTTGAAGAGCTTAATCTATTTTGACATTCATCATAAATCAAACTAGCTAAACTTATTAATTAAAGCACTTAAATTATCAGGTATATTTCGTAATTGACAATAAATTATGACAATGAATTATAAAATGGTAAATTGCATCACCTAAAACACCGAATAGCATGAACTTACATTTAGGAGTTCATGCGAGTAGGTGAAATCTAAGTAGGACACTACCAATTTCTCCGCAAAAAATTTTTAAAAAAAAAAAAAATCAAAACTCTGCTGATCAAGAAAATCGCCTGCTAGAAACACATATTCAACTTGGCACTAAAGCTTCAGTTTAGCTCTGAATGATGGGGTCGCAAGAGTTTGCATTCGTTTGCCCAATTGTCTATGCACAAGCTTGCATTCGTTTGCCTGCTTGGGGTCTTTCTCCCCGTCGGCAAATCTCCCCTTTGGTCTCTCTGTTTGTTCTTTCATTATCTTTTTTTATTGACAAATTCTTTTTATTTATTTATTTATTTATTTGATCGAAAAATTGAATATTGAATTTGAGACGGTCAAACTTTGTACAAAGAACTGATATAAAATTTAAAAAATTTGTTGGACTAAAAATTTTTTTGAGAAACTAAAAATAAATTTTTTCTAATATTTTTGAAAATAATAAAAAGATTAAGATTGAATAATTCAAACCCTTTTAGCCTAGTCTAGCCTTGTGGCTAGGAGTGTGCACTATTCGGTTAAAACCGAATTAACCGACCGAACCAAAACCGAATAATCGATTCAGTTCGGGTTATTTAGTTTTCGATCCAGTTCGATTTTGAAAATCGAAATTTTGTAATTCGGTTTCGGTTTGAACTAATCAGTTCAAACACAACTATATATTTATCGCTATCAGCAGCGATCGATTCGCTGCTCTCGCCGCTCTCGCTCTCGCCTCTCATTTCAGACCTAACCCTAAATCCCGATCGTCTCTCGCTCTTGCCGCTCTCGCTCTCGCGGCTGTGGCACTGCGGCTGCGCCATGTCGGAATCAGAGGTTTCATCGCTCGATCGTCACGGTGAAAAGGGTTCAGAAGTTCTCCAACAACCCAGCATCGCTTTCGTCCACCCCCCTCCACCTCTGAGTCCCAACACCTCAAGATCTCTCTGTGACCAGCCGTCGACACTCTAAACTTCAATCTCTCATTTTTTTTCTACAACAGATTAAGCTGCAATGTGAGAGTATTTAGAAAATTATGAAATTTAGGGTTGATTTTTTGTGAAATTAAATTAGGGTTTTTTGATTTCATATGATTTTATTGTTAGATTAGTAAATCCTTAGTTCCGAAGTCCCGATTTTTCTTCTCCTTCATCCCTGCAGCTGCGGTGTTGCGCCGTGTCGGTGACATCGCTTTCATCCACCCCTGGACCCCCTCCTCCTCTGAGGCTCTAAGTCCCGACGCCTCAATTTCTCTCTGTGACTAGCCGTCGATGCTCTGAGCTTCAATCTCTCATTTTTCTACAACGGATTAAGCTGCAAGGTGAGAGTATTTAGGAAATTATGAAATTTAGGGTTGATTTTTTGTGAAATTAAATTAGGGTTTTTTGATTTCATACAATTTTATTATTAGATCAGTAAATCCTCAGTTCCGAACTCCCGATTTTTCTTCTCCTTCATCCCTGCAGCTGCGGTGCTACGCTGTGTCTGTGACATCGCTTTCGTCCACCCCCGGACCCCCTCCCCCCCTTTCTCTGAGGCTCTAAGTCCCGACGCCTCAATATCTCTCTGTGACCAACCATTGACGCTCTGAGCTTCAATCTCTCATTTTTCTACAATGGATTAAGCTGTAAGTTGAGAGTATTTAGGAAATTATGAAATTTAGGGTTGATTTTTTGTGAAATTAAATTAGGATTTTTTAATTTTATACAATTTAATTGTTAGATCAGTAAATCCTCAGTTCCGAACTCCCGATTTTTCTTCTCCTTCATCCCCGGTGACATCACTTCCGTCCACCCCCGAACCCCCCTTCTCCTCTGAGACTCTGAGTCCCGACACCTCAATATCTCTCTGTGACCAGCCTTCGACGCTCTGAGCTTCAATATTTCATTTTTCTACAACGGCATCATCGGGATCAAGTTGCAAGGTGAGGGGATTAATGAAATTATGAAATTTAGGGTTGAATTTTGTGAAATTAGATTAGGATTTTTAAATTTTATACGATTTAATCTGTAATTCTGTATTTTCTATTGATAGATGTTAAATGAGAATGACAGTCATGAGCTTTCGAACACAAATCCAGTTATTCCAAGTCCAATGCCAATTTCTGCTTCTCAGGAAAGTTCTACGCCTATGGCTATCGAAGTTTCAAACGAGGGCAATGCATCTATGTGTACAAAGCCTCCAATGCCAAGAAAGAGAATGGCAGCACAATCAGTTGTATGGGAGCATTACACAAAGTTCACAAAGTCAAGCAAGTCAACCAAAGCCAGATGCAACAATTGTGGTAATGAATTCTTATGTGATTAAAAAAGAAATGGTACTTCTTCTCTTAGACATCACATGAATTAATGTAAGTAATATCCATATAATATTGATACACATCAAACACAACTTGCTATGCAATCTATTCAAAAAGAAGTAGAAAATGAGTCTGTGCTAACTAGTTGAAAGTTTGATCAAGAAAAAATTAGAAAAACACTGGCATACATGATTGTTGTAGATGAACTGCCTTTTAGTTTTGTGCAACATGAAGATTTTCAATACTTTATGTCTCAAGCTTATCCTAGATTTCGAATGTCTTCACATTGGACTATGACTAGAGATTGTTTTCAACTCTACCATGATGAAAAGGTAAAGTTGAAACAATATTTCAGAAAGTCCAAACAAAAAGTTTGTTTGACTACTGATACTTAGACCTCAATTCAAAACACAAACTATATGTGTATCACAACACATTATATTGATATTGATTAGAACTTGAAGAAAAAACTTGTGAATTTTTACAAAATTACAAGTCATAAGAGTGAAGTTATATGAAAAGCAATTGAAAAATGTCAGTCTGAATGGGGAATTGATATTGTTTTGACTATTACTGTTGATAATGCTTCTTTAAATGATACTGTTATTTCCTATTTGAAGAAAAAAATTTTGAATTGGGGCACTTGTTTGGCATAAGGAAAATATATTTATATGTGTTGCATAGCACATATCATTAATCTTGTGATAAAAGATGGTTTGAAAGAGATGACAGATTCCATTGCTCGGGTTAGATCTGTAGTTAAATATGTGAGATATTCTCCAACAAGATGGCAGAGATTCAAGAATGTATGGAAATTGAAAAAATTGAAAGCAAAAAATGTCTTTGTTTGGATGTATCCACAAGGTGGAATTCCACCTATATGATGCTTGAAGCAGCTCAAACTTTTGAGAGGGCTTTTGAAAAATTTGAAGAGAAAGAGAGCAATTTCTGTAATGAGCTTAATAATGAAGATGGAACTCCTCTGTCTCTTGATTAGCAAAATGTTAGGCGACTTATTACATTTTTAGAGCATTTCTATGAGTTAACTCTTCGAGTTTCTGGCTCTATGCATGTTACAAGTAATTTATTTTTTGATGAAATTTGTCAAGTTAACCTTCTTTTGAATATGTTGAAAGTCAGCAGTGATACAAAAGTCCAAGATATGGCTGTTATGATGAAAGACAAATATGACAAGTATTGGGATGAGCCAGAGAAGATTAATATGCTTCTTTTTGTTCCTGTTGTCTTTGATCCAAGACGCAAGTTAGAATATGTTGAGTTTGGAGTTGAAAAAATGTATGAAAGTGAAAGAGGTGTTATGATGAGGAGAAAGTTGCATGAAGTTGTATATGATTTGTTCAAAGAGTACAAGATACGACTACAGCCGGGAGGAATGTCATCTAGTGAAGGATCAAGTATGTCAATGCAATCAAGAAAGTACATCTTAAGTAGTCTATTTGCTGAGTATAGAAAAAGTTTCATGGGTGATGAAATGAAATCTGAGTTAGACAAGTATTTATCAGAGGATGTTGAAAAAAATGAGCCAAACTTTGATGTTCTAAACTTCTAAAAAGTGAATAGCTGCAGATTTCCAATTCTATCACATGTGTCTCATGATATATTAGCTATATTTATCTCTACAGTGGCCTCTGAATCAGCTTTTAGCACAGGAGGGTGCATACTTAATCGTTTTCGTAGCTCTTTGACTCCTACACTAGTACAAGCTCTCGTTTGTACTCAAGATTGGATTAAAAAATCAAAAACAGAAATTAATGTTGAGGAAAGTTTGGAAGAACTTGAAAAGATTCAAGAGGGTAAGATTTGCATTGCTAATATTTTTATTATTACATTGTATATTTTTTTATTATGATCAAATAATCATTGAATGGTTTTTTTATTTCAGAGTTGACAAAGATGAAATTGGATGTCACAACCATTGAATTTTGAGAAGTCATTTTAAGGTTTGAATATGCTTACTTATTTTTTATGCATTTCTTTTCTTGTTTCTAACTTTCTATGGTCATCTCTTATAGATTCATTTTTATATATCCTTTTTACTGAATATTAACTTGAATACTTGCTTTGTATCTTCATAGGCTCATAGCCTTTCAATGTGGTCCTTATCATTCATGTGCATCACAGCATCAGTACATGTGTGAAGTTATGATCTTACAGTCCTTAGTTCCTTACCCAGTTACCTACTTACCTGATATTTTCTTAATTTATTTTACTGCGATGATATTTTACTATATTTTTTAGGTTCAACAGTATAATCCAACAAAAAAAGTCTATTTAGATACATCATGCATGCATCCAACTATCCAGGAACAAGTATGTATCCAACTATTATTTTGTAGGAGCAGGTTGATGCCTGAGGGGAGGCATCTTCGTTTTTGATGATGCATCAAGCCAAATCCGAGCCTCTTGAATTTTTGCTTTTATTTGAGGTTTTTTTTTCTTTGGTGTTTTGATGCGGAGGTGTTCCATATTAATCTTCCTGATTGGACTATGGTCCCCTACTCTGGCTTCGTCCTCTTCACTTTGTAGCAATGGCATGGTTGTTTGGATGGCTTGTGAAGGCAACTACTACCTACCATTCGCGCATGGGGAGAGCTAGAAAGGGATCCTGGGTTTTGACAATGGATCAAAGGCGAATATGACGGTATGTGTTGGGATTCATAGCGAAAGTTTCACGAATCACCTTGTTCTCAAACAACACAAGAAACGAGGAGTAATACAAGATAAAAGAAAATAACAAGATAAGACAACGGGAGATCCACTATTAATAAATAAAGGCTTTTACAAGAGTTTACAAGAAGGACTTCACTCTTTCTTACTCAACTAAACTCTTTCTCCAAGCCTCGGCGACGCCTCCACCTTCAGAGAGAATCTCCAACAGAGTATCACGAGGAACCACCACGAGAGACCATCGAGAAGCACTAGAAAGACCCACACATGAGAGCCAACACTCTCTCTCTTTATCTTCTCTCTATTCTCTCTATTCCTCTCTCTCTATTTCTCTCTAGTTCAACCTCTATACTACGCCACACATAAGCCTTATATATTATAGTATATTTATAGACTCTTATTGGGTTTGAGTTTTACACAATTACAACTCCTAATAATATAAATCTAAATCCAACTTTGGATTCCTACTTTAACTCAAACTCTAATTAGAATTCAAGACATCTAAAACTCAACAATCTCCACCTTGGCTTGAATTCGGGTGTGCCATCATCAGGAATCTTCAGCTGTCATCTCTTATCCAGCCCCTGCCCCTAGGCTACTATCATATTCAGCTAATTTCAAGATGCGAACTCGAGCCAACCTCGAATTTGTTCTTCATACCTACAATTTTGTACTTTTAGAAGTTTTTTGGATGACCTATGTCTGCTGTTGCAGTAAAAGTAATTTGAGGAGACATCAAATTACTCCGAGTATCATGTTTCTTCTTCACTACTGTAGCCATCGGAACTCCACCTGCAATGGTGTTTCCTATCAATCGATAAACATTGTCGCACTTCTCACCTTTCATCAGGATTCTAATACCACGTGTCACCTTCATGACTCCATCTCTTGCTGAATAATTACAGCCTTTTGAGTCCAGTATATCAAGTGAAATTAGATTCCTTCGCATCTTGGGGACATGCCTCACCCCAGTAAGAGTACGAATCGCTCCATCAAATATCTGAATTTTGACTGTTCTCACACCGGCAATCTCACAGGCTAAATTATCGCCCTACCAAACAGTACTTTTCTTCTTATTCTCCTCATAAGAAGTAAACCAATCCTTCCTGGAGCAAATATGATAAGAACTACCAGAATCTAAAATCCACTTACTAGAAGTACCGATTTCTACGGATACTGCAAGAACGTCTCCATCCGCATTATTATCAGAAGTATCATCTGCTATTGCCGTCGTCATATTGGAGGACTCTATCTTCTCACGTTCAGGGCAATACCGTCTAATATGGCCATATTTCTTACATGAATTATATTGTACTTTCGCCTCTAATTTTGATTTGGACCGTTGCTTGTCTTCTCCACGCTCTCTTAATCTTCCTCTTTCGTGAGCCACCAATCCGTCACCAAACTCCATATTAATGTTTGAGTTTCTTCTTCTCTCATTAGAAAGAAGACTAGTTGTCACATCTTCCATCTTGAGAGTTTCTTTACCATAAAGAATTGTGGTCACAATATGATCGTACGAAGCAGGAAGAGACATTAGGAGAATCAGCATCTTATTGTCCTCTTCAAACTTCACATCAACTTTCAGCAAATCATTGATAATCTTATTGAAAGCATTCAGCTGATGTAATATAGTTGTACCTTCGCTCATACGCAGTCCATATAACTATTGTTTCAGGTAGAACTTGTTTGTGAGGATTTTTGACATGTACAACTTCTCAAGTTTTATCCAGATGTCCATCGTCGTCTCTTCGTCAATGACATTGTACAAAACCTCATCAGTCAGACTTAGAATAATTAAATTCAATGCCTTTTGATCTATCTCCTCTGAGTCTTCATTGCTTATCTTGACCGGCCTCTTTTCTTTTCCCTCTAATGTCTTTTGCAGACCTTGAAAAGTAAGAACCGCCTTCATCTTCTTTTGCCATAAGACAAAATTTATATTACCTTCAAAGTTCTCCACCTTGAGTAAGGACTTTGTCATCTTAGTTGTTTGCTCCTAGGCTCTGATACCAATTGTTGGGATTCACAGCGGAAGTTTCACGAATCACCTTGTTCTCAAACAGCACAAGAAACGAGAAGTAATACAAGATAAAAGAAAATAACAAGATAAGACAACGGGAGATCCACTATCAATAGATAAAGGCTTTTACAAGAGTTTACAAGAAAGACTTCACTCTTTCTTATTCAACTAAACTCTTTCTCCAAGCCTCGACAACGCCTCCATCTTTAGAGAAAATCTCCAAGAGAGTACCACGATGAACCACCACGAGAGACCACCGAGAAGCACTACAAAAACCCACACACGAGAGCCAACACTCTCTCTCTTTCTCTTCTCTCTATTCTCTCTATTTCTCTATAATTCAACCTCTATACTACGCCACACATAAGCCCTATATATTATAGTATATCTATAGACTCTTATTGGGTCTGAGTTTTACACAATTACAACTCCTAATAATATAAATCTAAACCCAACTTTGGATTCCTACTTTAACTCAAACTCTAATTAAAGTTCAAGACATCTAAAACTCAACAGGTATGACCCTCTTGGAATTGTTTTATGGTTTTTTTTTAATGATTTTTGTTGAATTTTTCATAAGCTGTTTGAGGCGATGAAGATGTTGAATCATTGGCTCATTGCCATATGCTATGCTCGCATGTGGGCAAGTGACTGATTGGACGATTGTCTCCTTCTTTGGCTTCACCTTAGTAATGTTATACTGCTTGAAAGTTGGAACTTCTGGCTTCTGTTCTGTTACTTCTGTACACGGGACTATAAGAGATTTCTCTAGCTTTTCTTAATGGACCATTGGACCTGATATAATCCTTCAAAGTTCAAATGCTAACTGATTACTGAATTGATCATATTTATTCTGAACCACATAATTACAGTTATTGTCTTGCAGCTTGCTGATGCTGAGTTATTTGACTTGTAAGAATAATATTATAACCTTATAGGATTGTCTTGCTACTGTACATTTTCCTGCAACTCTGCAAGCATGAAGTTGAACTGTTGAAGTGTTCTGCAGCAGTGCAGCTTGCCAGCTTCTGCTACTATACAATATACATTGTCCTATTGCTCGCTTACTCCTGCAAGTATGAAGTTGAAGTGTTGAACTGTTGAAGACTTGGAACTTGGAAGTCTTGAAGTGTTTTGCTACATGAAGTTGAACTGTTGAAGTGTTTTGCAGCTTGGCTGCTTCTGTTAGACTGCTACTATACATTGTCCTGCTGCTCCTGCAACTTGAAGACTTGATTCACTTAAAGTCTTGAAGTGTCTTGCTATATGAAGTTGAACTGTTGAAGTGTTTTGTAACTTGCCCGCTTCTACTAGACTACTACTATACATTGTCCTGCTTCTCCTGCTGCTCCTGCAACTTGAAGACTTGATTTACTTGAAGTCTTGAAGTGTCTTGCTCTTGCTTGTGCGGTTGTGCCATTGTGCCATGTGAGATACTGAGATTAACTGATTATTTATTGGGTTGCAAACTTACAATTGGACTGGGTATCAAGGATTCAGGGTATGGATCTATTGAATATCCTGTACTAATTTTTTTTTCCTTATGCAAATGACCAGATCCAGACATGCTCTTGTAAAAAATTCGATTACAATTCGGTTATAACCGAACCGAACCAAAACATTTCGGTTCGGTTCGGATTCGGTTTCTATACTATTCGGTTTTGTTCGTTTCGATTTTGAATTTTAAAAATTCGAAAATTTTGATTCGATTTATTTAGTTCGATTCGATTCGGTTTTAACCGAATGCACAGCTCTACCCGTGACCATAATGGCAACAATAATTCGATCCCGGGCACACGAAACTTTATGCAAACAAATCTGATACAGAATTTCGAGGTTGACGAATCCCAATGTTGCGCGGCTGTTCTCTTCTTCTCCGACACGTGGTTGATATGCACCAGCATTTTGCTTTGGTTACTTTAAATATCGTTTGAATGAGTTCACAATTAATTACATGATGATCATATTACTAGACGCTACTAAAAGTACTAATTGCTAATTACAAATCCATCCCAATGGTGTTTATATTTATTTAAATTTATTAATATCTAAATACAAGTAGCCGATTTTCTCATCATTATTTCCTATCAATCAGAATTAGTTTATTAATATTAAAAAAAATAAATTATTTATTTCTGAGACAAATTTATTCATCATCTAAATTTGGCTAGCCACCAACTTCGCCGTCCAATTCGATTGTTTTGTTTTCAAAATGTACAACCGCGTCTGGTCACCGCTTAGGCTTACCTACCATCCTCAACGTAGCCCCACCCACCCAATCCGATTAGAGATTAACACCAACGGCCTATCTGCTAAACTCGGTTAAGATGGATAGAAAAAGAAATCTAACCTCATTTTTCCCCCTCTAATCTTAGGAATTAGCGGACTCTGGGGTTATTAGCAAAACCCAAACCAAATAGTCTGTAGGGCAGTTTGAGATCGCGTTGATTACGTGATAATCATAATTAATAATTAGAGCGGGACGATATTATTACGATTCGCGACACCACACTCGAATCCGATCCGGTCAGAAATCTTACGTTCACCGCATAAATCCGCAAACGAGCCATGATCCAATTAACCGTTCCCCTTTTCGCGCCTCCTTCTTCCATGCCGGAGCGCTTCTTCTCGCTCTCTATATAAAATGAGGTTCCTTCTCCGCCGATCTCCTTGCCTCTTCCTCTCTCGCTCCCGCGGTTCAGTCGTGGTAAGCCTCGCTATTTCCCTATTTTGTGCCTTTTTCCCTAATTTTTTGGGTTCGGAATGAGTTGGATCGGTGTTCTAGAAGCTGGATCTGGATGTTTTGTTGAGAATGGTTTGGATCTTGTCTCTGTAATTTTGGAATTGATGAATTGAGAATGTGTTCTCGGAGTGGAAATTTGCTATTTTGATGATCGTATGGAGGTCTCTATGCTCCGTTTTGGACGTGTGGATTCATTTTCTGTCACCTGTGTTTGATGGCTGGGAAATGTATTTGTGTTTTCTGGTGGCATCCAATCGTGAAGCTAGCTATAGTACATTTTGGGCATTTGCAGCTGTTATTTCAATTTGTAGGCTGAGGAAGGAGTGAATTTGTTTCTAAGAGGAGAAGAAACTTGTTTTTTCCTTTTTTTGATAGTCATTGAGCAGCACGTCAATATGTGTTTAGATTTGACACTTAAATCACAGCAATTGGGACTGCCATCTAGTGCTAAACCTCCCAAACTGTGACTTGTGGAGGAGTGGGCATTGAGTTACATGAAGCTGAGAGATTTAATTGGAGTCTCATTCTATAGGAAAGAAAGGATTTTTGTTTTCATATTATACATTCACTTCTGCATTGCTAAGAACACCCTCTGTTGTGAGCTTTTTCTGAGATAGAATCCAATGTTACAGGTGAAAAGGGAGATCTCCATGTTAGTTTAGATGATGTTTTTAGTGGTTGTTATTTTACAAGATTTCATTTATTGTTGGTGTTTGTTAGTAACTATCAGTTTCAGAGTGCTTTGTCTTATAGGATACTAAACTGACATTAATGTGCAGGTCGTGTTGATTGCCGTTGAAAAATTATGGTTTCCGGGCAACTTTCTTCACATAATACGCAGGCATTACTTTACAATTATAAGCAACTCCCTATCGAAAGGATGCTGGATTTTGACTTTCTTTGCAGTAGGTTTACCCATCTCTGTTGTGTGTTTTGAAGTAGATATTGGACAGTTTTTATTGTTGCTGGTGCTGAACAAATTGTTTGAAAAATATTGATGACAATCTCCTCTTTCAGTCCTGGTGCAGAGGGGTTTCAGAAACTATTTTTTGGTCAGGAAAAAATTGCTATTCCAGTTCATTCAAGGTGCACTAAGTTGATAATCAGTCATGAGATAAAATTTGAGTATAATTGGTTTATTCCAAGGCAACAGAAACCTAACAGGAAGGTTCTTAACCATAAAAAGTGATCTGTTAGTGAACTGCCATTTATAAGGCTGCCTGCTGTCTTTCCATGATTCCATCACGTACTAGTTCTTAATTCTCGAAAATGTTAGTTCAATTTTTATATTAATATTTGCCTTTTTTCAGCACTGAAGCAGCCTGTAGTGCCCATCCAACTGCAGATGTTTTTATCAACTTTGCATCATTTAGAAGGTATGATGCTTAACTCTCAATCATGCTTTAAAATCAGTATTCCATCCCTGGGTCATCACATAATATCTGTTGTGTGATATATTTGCAGTGCAGCTGCCTCTTCAATGTCTGCTCTAAACCAACCAACAATCAAAGTTGTAGCCATCATAGCTGAAGGTGTTCCAGAATCAGATACTAAGAAGTTGATTGCATATGCACAAGCTAATAGAAAGGTAGAGCATACATGAACAACTTTTGTGGAGTTCTGTTTGACATATAGATAGACAATGGTGTTGAAGCCTTTAATTCAGGGGATTGACAACATTTATAAATTGGTCTATTGAACATTTGATGTGACAGAAATTTCTTGCTTTTATATATGATTTCAGCTAACAAAAGTTGATTTTTATATTCGATTAGATGATGATTGGTCTTTATTGTAGTTGGTTTGGAGGAAATAGTCATTGTTTCTGCTATTTCACATGGCAAACTGTTCTTTTTCCTGTTTGCATTGCAGGTAATTATTGGTCCTGCTACTGTTGGTGGTATTCAAGCTGGTGCTTTCAGAATTGGTGACACTGCTGGAACCATTGATAATATTATCCAATGCAAGCTATTTAGGCCCGATTCTGTGGGATTTGTATCCAAATCAGTAAGTATTTTCTTTTCATTGTCCATCACCAACAAACAAATGTTATCAAAACTGGATGGCTGGCCAGTCTGACCATATTGGACTAGAAGTGGCATGTTTAGTGGTATCCATCCTTAAACCAGTATACTTGAGAAAACTGGTTGAGCTGGCTAGTTTGATTACCAAACCATTAAAACTGGTTGAACCAGCCAGTTTTGGTCGATCCAGTGGGTGTCTTATCATGATAAATGAGAAAAAACAACTTAACTTTTGAAATTTAAATATGGACTTCAACCTTGAACCTCTTTGATTTTTGACCATGAATATGAAAAAATTTCTTTGAACACTACAGCTATAGACAACATTTTTGGCTGACTATTTTATTGAAGAAATAGTTAACTTTGTAAATAGCAAAAATCATCCAAATTCTCGTTTGAATAAAAGTCATTAAAATTGTGAAGTGAAAGAAATATGCATCCTGCAAATAGACAATCAGTTATCGTTCAACTGCAATTACATATTATTTAACTTTCTGGTTCAACCAGTTTAACCACCTGTTGTACTGGATTTGAGCATACTGGAGCCATTTTAGTTCAGTCTCGGTCCAGTTTTAACAACACTGCAACAAACTCAACAACTTCTAACTGGTTTGTTAAGATAATATTGAAACTACATGAAATATCACATTGAATAATGTATTGGCAATATCACTTTTTGCTGCAAGTTTTGTTTAAATAATTTCCAACTGGTCTCCAGACTTCATTTTTACTGCTATTGATTTGGTCTGAAATCCTATTTTAACTTCACAGGGGGGAATGCCAAATAAACTTTACAACACAATTGCACGTGTGACAGATGGGATATACGAAGGTACTTATTAACTTTTTTCTTCTTGGTATGCAAAAGTAGAAAGAAAATGTTATCTTGTTTGACTTCTCAGGCATTGCAATTGGAGGAGATGTCTTCCCTGGTTCAACTCTGTCTGATCATATCTTGCGTTTTAACAACATTCCACAGGTAATTCGGTGCAACTTCACACTCTTTTGCATTTTTCTTTGGCTTGAATGACAATGAGTTTTCCATCTTTCCCATGCTGAGAAAACAGAAACTGTGTCAAAATTATGAGATATGCTCAATCAGGTAGAGCAGAAGTTATGCATTTGAGAACAGCTGTGCTTGAGAGAAACACAAAATTGAATGATCAAACAAAAAAGGCAAAAGATTGACATGAAATAAGAACTAGAAGTTGATATTTCATCGGTGAATGTGTAATACGCCTAAATATTGATCTTTAGCCAATAAAGATTTATCATCTTGTCATAGACTTGCTATGGTCTCCAAGAGTTATTGCAAGTCACGAGCTCCAATCCAAATTTTAATTTTATGGACTTTAGGGTAGTAGCGCACCTTGTTTGTTATCTTTTTGTATAACATTTCGGCTGTTCCATCAAACTTATATTGTTGGAGTGTTAATATTTTTCTGCTTCCTCAGATTCTCTTAGTATATTAGATTCATGCAGGTTACAGCCTTCTGAAAAGATCTGCTTTGCTATTACTGTCGCTTGTGACAAGTATTATACATCCCCAGTTTTAAATTTGTTTCATTGCTGTCATAGTATTGTCATAAGGAGTTGCCACATAAAATATGAAAAAATAGAACATAGATCTATATTTGTGCTAAATTTCTTTCTTCAAATGCTAATTTTATTTTGTAAATTTAAACCTTGGAGTTATCTTTTTCCTGCCATTTTAGGCTAAAATGATGGTTGTACTTGGGGAACTTGGTGGGCGTGATGAGTATTCGCTTGTTGAGGCCCTAAAAGAAGGAAAAGTTCACAAACCTGTGGTTGCTTGGGTTACTGGAACTTGTGCACGGTTATTCAAGTCAGAAGTGCAATTTGGACATGCTGTGAGTTGTATGAAATAGCTTGTTCATTTTCTTTCCTGACCTTTTTATAATTGTATATTTATTTGCATTGTTAAATATTCTGGTAATAATTGTTTATATGCCAAATTCCTCAACAGGGTGCTAAAAGTGGTAGTGAATTGGAGTCGGCACAAGCAAAAAACCAAGCTCTAAGGGAAGCAGGAGCAGTTGTCCCTACATCTTATGAAGCATTGGAGACTGCAATTAAAGAAACTTTTGACAAGCTTGTATGTTTTCTGCTACACAATATTTGTTCTGCAGAATAATCCTATTTCCCATTTTTAATATGTTTTTTTTTTCTGAGGAATAAACTGGTATTAACATAGCAATCCAGGCAAGCCTGGTCATTGTTTTGCTGTTTTTTTTAATTCTCTGAAATCTTAATGTTTAGCAGAGTTGAAGTTTTTTGATTGCTTTATGTTGCTTCAATCAACTATTGTGTTCATACATGACCTCTTTGTATAGTTGGAAAGCATGTCATGTGAATAAGAATATAAAATGCTTTAGTTTGTACTTGATTATGTCTAGGTTGAAGAAGGGAAAATTGCTCCAGTAACTGAGGTTAAACCACCTCAGATTCCGGAGGATCTTAATACTGCAATTAAAAGTGGGAAGGTTCGGGCACCAACACATATTATCTCTACAATATCAGATGACAGAGGTCTGAGCATAGATCATAAATTTAATGTCTGGTTATCTGCTCACTATCTATTCTACTATTCTGACAATCATGTATTCTGTTGACTCAAGAAAAAAAAATTGTGTACTATGATAACTTGATCAAAAAAACTGGTGTCCTCCTTGGAGAAGAATACCCCTTATATAATGAATACAAGTTGAAGAAAATAAGACATATCCTAAATAAGGAAAATATTTACAATTATTACAGGTATAAAATCAGCCATAAAATCTGCTAACTTTGGTATAAAATCAGCCATAGAATCTGCTAACTTTGGTATAAAATCAGCCATAGAATCTGTTAATTTTGGTATAAAATCAGCCATAAAATCTGCTATCTTTGAATGACTAGCTAATTCCTTTGACATCCCCCCTCAAATTGATGCGGGTAAGTCAACAAGCATCAATTTGCTAACAAGAAAATTATGTCGCTGTCGTGTCATTAGTTTGGTGAAAATATCCGCAATCTGTAGAGTAGTGGAGATATGTGGGAGAGTGATAACTTGGCGATCATAGGCCTCCCGGATAGAGTGACAGTCAACCTCTATGTGCTTTGTGCGTTCATGGTAGACAGGATTGGCTGCAATTTGGATGGCACTAGTGTTGTCAGCATGTAAGGGAGTAGGTTGATCTTGGGTGAAACCAAGCTCTGTTAAAAGACCACGTAACCAAATGATTTCTGAGCATGCAGTAGACATGGCACGGTACTCCGCCTCAGTGGATGATTTGGAGACCGAGTCTTGCTTCTTGCATTTCCAAGAGATAAGAGCATCACCAAGAAACATACACCATCCGGTAGTTGATTTTCTTGTGTCCGGACAACCAGCCCAATCTGCATCACTATAGGCCTGTAGTTTGAGGGAAGAACCAGTAGGGAAGAATAAGCCATGTCTTTGTGTGCCCAGGATATATCTGATGATGCGGCGGACTGCAGATAGGTGGAGATGCCGAGGGGCTTGCATGAACTTGCTGACAATATGGATAGCATAAGAGATGTCCGGGCGGGTGATAGTTAGATAGATAAGACTTCCAACCAGCTTGCGATATAAAGTGGGATCCCTCAAGAAGTTCCCCTTCACCCCGTCGATATTTTACATTAATTTCCATTGGGGTGTCAACAGAATTAGTGTTTGTGAGTCCTGCTAGCTGAACCAAATCCATAATATACTTGTGTTGATTCAAGAAGATACCTTGAGGCTGATGATGCACCTCTAACCCCAAAAAATAGGTGAGTGGGCCGAGATCTTTCATGTGGAAAGTAGAGTGCAACAAATTCTGAAGTTTAGATATAGCCTCCATATCAGAACCGGTGATGACAATGTCATCCACATAAACAAGAAGAACAACTATGCCCTTGGATGTCCGTTGGAGAAAAAGTGAGGAGTCATACTGGCTTTGTGTAAATGAAAAACTAAGGAGGGTCGATCGAAACTTTTCAAACCATACTCGTGGTGCCTGCTTCAATCCATACAAAGAGCGTTTTAGTTTGCAAACTTCATTAGGGGAAGAAGTGGGCATACCGTAGGGAAGTTTCATGTAAACTTCCTCCTTGAGATCACCATGCAAGAAAGCATTCTTTACATCCATTTGATGTAAAGACCATGATTGTGATGCTGCTAGGGCGAGTATTGTTCGTACAGTGGTCATTTTGGCTACTGGTGCGAAGGTCTCTTCATAATTTAGGTCATACTCTTGCTTGTTGCCAAGAACCACCAATCTAGCCTTGTAACGTTCTATGGATCCATCAGAACGGAGCTTGATAGAAAACACTAACTTACTACCAAGAGGTTTCACAGATGGTGGACACGGTACAATATCCCATGTTTGGTTTTCTTCAAGTGCAAGAAGTTCTGTTTCAATAGCTCTCCTCCAACATTCATGCTCCATAGCCTACTTATAGGATGATGGAATAGGAATAGAGGACAAGGTGGCTGTCAAAGATAAAGGAGAGGTGAAACCATACCTATCTGGTGGTTTACGAACTCGAGTACTTTGTCTGAGAGGTGCTGGTGCAGTTGTTGGAACAGGATCAGCATTAAGGGAATGAGCTGGAGGGGGCCCGAGAGGTGTTGGAATCTTGCGTCGTTGGTAGACTATGAGAGGCTTTGAAGGCATGGAATCTTCAGAATAATTAGTAAACATTGGCAAAATAGAGAATGAAGGAGAAAGGTCATCCTTGTATGTGGAAAAAAAATATTGATTTTCAAAAAAAATCACATTTCGAGAAACCCGAATACGTCGTAGGTTGGGATTATAACAAAGAAAACCTTTTTGGTGCACCGAATAGCCTAGAAAAGCACATTGAACAGCTTGAGCTGTTAGTTTTGTCCGTTCGTGTGTAGGAAGATGAACATAACACACACAACCAAAAGTACGAAGATTAGAGTAATTTGGGGTATGACCAAATAACCGAAAGAAAGGGGAAACATGATTCAAGGAAGGAGAAGGTAACCTATTGATGAGATAGACAGCAGTTGAGAGAGCTTCACACCAAAAACGAGAGGGTACAAATGACTCTAATAGGAGGGTGCGAACAACATCTAGAAGGTGTCGATTCTTTCTTTCAGCCACCCCATTCTGTTGAGGGGTTGAAGGACAAGACCTTTGAGAAATTATACCATTGGTTTGTAAAAATTCTTGAAATAAATGAGACATGTATTCTCCCCCATTATCAGAACGAAGAATTTTGATACTAGCAGAAAATTGGGTCTGAATATGTGCATGAAAAAGCTTAAAGACAGAAAACAATTCATCTTTAGAATGCAGAAAATAAATCCATGTGAAGCGACTATAGTCATCAATAAAAGTGACAAAATACTTGTAATTAGCATGGGAAGTAACTGGCGCCATTCCCCACACATCACTATGTATCAAATCAAAAGGCTGGACTACTTTAGGTGTGTGAGTGGGAAATGACAGAACTTTACTTTTTCCAAGCCTACAAGAATTGCAATCAAATTGAACAGTACTAAGAGATGGTGACCCTTTATTGCCAAGTAAACCAGAATTTAGTAAAGTATAAAGCACATTAGAGTTTGGATGTCCAAGGCGTTTATGCCATGCTCGGTAATCAACATAAGCAGAATTGCAAGTGATAACAGATGAAGAGGAACATGAAGACATAGGAAACTGAAGAGGAAAAAGACGTCCAATTTTAGGCCCCTTGCGATCATCTTCCCCGATTGCTGATCCTGCACCACACAACCAGATTTAGAAAATTCCACTTTACAATCATTTTCAACTAATTGTCCAACAAAAACAAGATTAGTGGTAAGGTTAGGAGAGACAAAGACATTGGTTATGGATGAAGAAATATCACCAGTGGCAGTGATAGGTAAGGAATTTCCATCAGCTGTATAAATCTTGAGATTTCCAGGATATTTATTTACATTGGTGAGGAATTTAACATTGTTTGTCATGTGATGGGAAGCTCCAGAATCAAAGTACCACGGTGAAGGTTTAGAGAAAGGTTTACCTGAGAGTCCTAATGCGGAAAATGTAGAAATGATCATTTGCTGAATCATTTCAGGTGTCACAGATTGAATAGGAGCAGGAGCACTTTGTGTCAGATGAGCTTTATCCTCAGAACTACCAGCATTAGAAGAACCAACTGAGACAGTGTATGCCGTTCCAGATCTCTTGGGAGGTCGAATAGGACATTCCTTGATAATATGTCCATCCTTTTTGCAATAGTTGCAGAATTTTTTTGAACAACTTGAAGCATAATGGCCAAATTCTTTGCAGCAATAACACTGAATAGTACTCATGTCCTTACCTTTTGACTTGCCTTGGGCTACATAAGCCATAGGAATAGGAATGGATTTAATTTGTTCCATGGTGGCTTGAGTGAGAAGCCGTTGTTCCTCACGAAATAAATCATTGAGACATGCATCCAAGGATGGAACAGTTTACCGATTCATAAGATTAGATCTGGTGCTTTCAAATTCAGATCTCAATTTCATAAGAAATTGATCCCTCTTAGTAGTTTCATGTACAGATTGAACAGAAATAAGACCTTCGGGAGGTAAGGTAGCATAGACAATATCAGTATATTCAGCCCAAAGATTCATGAAGATAGAATAAAAATCTGAGATTGAGAGACTGCCCTGTTGAAGACTTGCTAGCTCGTATTCAAGTTGAAACCGACGAGCAGTGTTGTGTTGACTATAGAGTTTTTTCAGATAATTCCACATTTCAGCTGCAGTTTTGAAGGGTCGAAGATTCAAGATGATGTTGGATTCTACAGATCCTAGAATCCATGTCATGATTTGAGCATCCTTGACTTCCCACTTGGAGTGCTCATCCTTGTCTTTGTCAGGTGCAGGTTTGCTGCCATCAATATGACCCCATAGATCTTTGCCTTTGACAAATATCTTGAAGTGAAATGCCCAGGCTGAGTAGTTTTTGCCATTGAAACGAATCAAGAATTCATGCTTGTATGAAGACATGAGGCTGAGATAACTTGATCAAAATAACTAAGAATAATGAACTGAACTAGGACTGAGAGAAAGAGACACAGGAGAATTCAGAAGCGATGCGAGAGAGGAGAGACAGAGAGAAAAAAAAAATTCAGAACTCAAGCTCTGATACCATGATAACTTGATCAAAAAAACTGGTGTCCTCCTTGGAGAAGAATGCCCCTTATATAATGAATACAAGTTGAAGAAAATAAGGCATATCCTAAACAAGAAAAATATTTACAATTATTACAAGTATAAAATCAGCCATAAAATCTGCTAACTTTGGTATAAAATCAGCCATAGAATCTGCTAACTTTGGTATAAAATCAGCCATAGAATCTGCTAATTTTGGTATAAAATCAGCCATAAAATCTGCTATCTTTGAATGACTAGCTAATTCCTTTGACAAAGAGTAGTTGGCACATGTTCTCACAAAATCTCTAACGAAAGTGTGCTTCCAATCTAATGTCTTCAAGCGCTAATATCTTCGAACTAGGCATACTTATAGATATGTCAAACAGGTCGTGCTGGATCGGCACAGTTCGTTTTAACAAGCCGCCATTGTTATTTTGGATCGTGCTTGGCAGGGCCCACAATAATAGTAGATCGTGCTAAACACGGCCTATAGAATAAAATGGCTATCAAGCATGGCCCGCGACCCATAAGCCTATCGACCGTGTCGTGCTTGGTCCGCTATATTTTTAAAAAAAATTCAAATGATAAGTAAGTAAATGTAAATCGTTAAAATAACCGATAATAAATTAAAGTTTGATTGGTTAATTAGTTAGGGTGTAAAGTTTTTGGAAAAGGAATTAGGTTCAAATCATGGATGGGAGAAGAAAAGGAAGGAAAAAAAACAAATCCGAATCGGCCCGCATGCTGTCTCGTGCTCAGCCCAATCAAACCGCGAGCGATGCCTAACCTGCGAGCTACAAGAGGGATGCTAAGCATAGCTCGGCATGTAGGTCATGCTAAGCATGACCCATTACGAGCCGTGTCAGGATAGTCTGTGGACCTGCAGTTCATTTTAACATCTCTACATGTTTGACATCTATGCTCTAGTTTGAAAAGGGATGTTAAAATGCTCGAAGAAGTTTCTCTGCTACCTGGCTATTTTTCTCTTCCTATATTTATTATCTATATCTCTACTTTGTTAGTGTCCTAGTCTAACTAGAAAACTGGGTAGAATAAAGACCCGAGTCCATGCTAAAATTGTATCTTTGCTTCCTAGGAATCAATTTCTCCCCCAATCCTACAAACAAATAAAATATAGTCAGATGATGATGAGTTAATGCATGTCAATCAAACACCAAAATAGGTGAGGTTAAACACTAGTCTTGAATTGATTAAGAAAATTAAAATATACCTTTATTAGTGTTTATCTAAATAAGTTTTGGAAATTTGATTGACAATGGAGTAATTACAAAAGCCACTCACTTGACTAAACTTAAAACTTTCAGCCAATGGTATTTTAGCACCTTTAAACAAGTGGAAAAAAGGTCAATCAAGCATTTCATCAAGTGCAAAATACAGACAAATTCACCATGTAATGATTACGAATCTACCCATAAAACACCACATAGTTTGTCAAAACACAAGTGTGGCATCCAACGATGGATCAATACACTACTCGTGAGAAACTCTCATGCAAGAGTTCACATTGTCAAAATTTCAGTCACTCTTTGCTAGTTCTCGATTTATCCTAGCTTAGCTTAGTTATCCTAACTTATCCAGTGCTACCCTCCATCTTAACCATGAGCCAAACAAGCACAAAGTCATCAATGTGTTTGAAGACTGCCCAACATACTTCCTAGACCACAAGTTGGACTGACAACTTCATATTTCCTAAGAAAGGTGTGACCCAATTCAATGGAGCTAAATAAATCTTTTGACATCTCGCATGCATCTGTTTCAAGCAATGAGTGCACAAATGATCACAAAATGCACCACTTTTTGGTCTAAATTATACCATTGGCTAAAAGTGATGAGAGGACAGAAATTGTATTCATGACGAGATTACAGAGATCCAAGATTCTTTTGAGATCACTGCATGCAATGTCTGCAAGCAAGACAAAGGCTGCCATATTAAGGTTCCTTTTCCAATCTTAATTGATGACATCTGAGTCCACAGGAGGTTAATATTAGTGGTTATCAAGATGTTGGTGAGCATACCTAAAGGGTCAGGTTGATATAATCCTAGCATAAACACTCTTGGTGAATCTCAGAAAGAATGAAATTTAACACAACCAGGTCTGTGGAGGCAAAAGTCATGCTATAAATTGCATTATCCAACTAAAGGCTTACATTTCTCACATGTGATACACACTTGAGTAAAGTAACATACATTTTTTAATCCATCATAAGAAAGCTTGAGCCAATATAGAGTGTCAAAGTTTCTAGGGTTTATAAGTACAGGACAGTAGTTGCTAGGGCTTTGTTGTCGGCTAGGATTTCAGAGAAAAGAAGAGAAGACTAGATCCTATTCAAGTGGCAAAGAAAATAGGTTACAGAAAAGTGAGAGAAGAGGAATAATGTACAATCTGTCTTCGTGAACCTTTGTTGCATACATACTTATAGGTACTAGAAACCTACTCCAACTGGAATTTAGAGTCCAAGTTCAGGTCTCTGTCCAACAAGGACTTAGCCCGAATCCTAATAAGTCCTGATTCCTACTAGGATTTGGTAAGACAGAAAAAAAGACAGTAAAAGACAGAAAATCAGGACAACAAAGACAGATTAATAGCTGATATAACCTTGAACATAGAGTTCCACCTCATTGAGCTAGTGTATCTAATCAATCACTAACAAGGACAAAAAAATTCAAGAGGAAACAATAAGAAAATGATAGGCCAAGCTCACCTTGAACTGTCACAGGCAATTCTGTCCTTATCCTCAGAACAAGAAGTAACATCCCGTATCTTTGACAGAACCAAGGGTTGAGCTAAGATGGATAACTTCCCTATTCAGTTGTTGTAAGAAGCAATCATGATCATTATGCTATTAAGCTTGCAATTTTGAATATGTTTAAATGGGACTCTGAGATATGAGAAACTATATGCCATATCAACATATTTAAGTACCCAAACTTGGGGATTATGATTTACACTGCTCTGATAATGCTTCCACTCCTCCCCTTAGAAACTCATTTTGCAATACTACTTATCATGCCATTTTACAAATATATGCTTGTCCTTTAACCAAAGGCCTATGTTTCCAATTCATTACAAACTTGAGACTTGAGAGAGGGAATTGTAGGGAAAAAAAAAAAGGAAAATTACCTAAATCCCCCGAGAATTTTTCATTTTTCTGAAAATCCGCTCTAATTCTTCAAATTTTCAATCAGTCAATGTCCATATATTTTAATTTGTCACTTACCTGCACATGATGTTGTACCTACAGTAGCTATCCTTATGTAGTATATTTTTTGCATGTATAATTAAAATAAGCATATATAACTATAATTAAAAAGTTATAATCAAAATGAAACATACATGATTAGAACTAAGCAACTATGATAAAAGACCAGACAGGTACCACAAGCACCTAAACAGTTCAAAATACAAGACTCATGTGATCAAAGTACAGGACCCATGTAACCAATTGGGTCTTTTAGTAAATTAAGAAATTATTAGAGGTATTAGGAATTTGAAAAGTCAAGGAGATTTTCAAAAAATTGGAAAACTCTTAAAGAGTTATAGGGAATTTTCCCTAAAAAAATGATAGACAAACAAGTGAAATATGAAGCTAGCATTTGTGCCAGCTAAAAAGAAAGTTTCTAGATACAAAAAGTTCAGACCTTTTGTAGCCATGTAAGTCATTGGATGGATATACAAAGATACAAAAAATAAATTAGGCTGAAAATTGCCTGGGTGAAGGAGATGTGGTAAGAGGAAATATAAGAACTTTGCATCCAGTAAAACTACAAATTAATAGAATTTTTGAAATGACAAAGCCCACAAAAACTAATTATTACACCTAATGACCCTCATCCTTTTCCTTACTAGAGCCCATGTGTCAGATGAATTGATCTCACCCACTATAGTTAGCAGAATACTTTCTTAAGTTGAATATACTATGTGAGAGGTTGCATGCCCATTTTCTTCTATGCAACAAAAATATAAGGAAGCTCCATGATGGCAGGAGCGGGGGCTTGATTTTAGTTCAAAACAGCAAAGAGCAAAGGGCAAGACCTAGATGATATTGATGGAATTGTCAGTGAAGATTACAATGAAAGACGTGCAATATGGCCCACATAATCCATAGTCGAAATAATCCAGAAAGAGGAATAATTGGAAAAACAGAGAGCTATAACAATGATTGATGATCAGCAACATTGTTCTATCTTTTAATATCTTTTCATATTTTCCCTGTTGCTTAGCTTCCTCTACTGTAGACATGATTTAAGATACTGGGGAAAACAATGGACAAGACGTTGGCTTGGAACCCATCATAAAATGATGACCATTCATCAAATATTGTCTTTCTAATTACACTTGATGGACATGTTCTTGCGCAAATCGTTCCTACCATAATATATCAATTCCATGTGCCATCGTTAAGGTTCGGCCTACATTAGGAATGTCAATTCTACCCCTGAAAAAGTTTCATGTGCATGCCTAGTTCAATCTGATCCAGAATGAAATACATCTGGCGATAGAAGACATCAGGCTCCCTCTTCTGTTGCTATTATCAACATCAGGCTCATCTTGACGGGTTCCCCAAAGAAAACCAGAATAGTACTTTAAACCCCAATAATCTAATTCAGGGAAAAATAGTCTACATTCCTTTCAACTTTTTTACACGGTTCAGAAACAGAATGAGAGCTCATAAGACAATAACTATTCAAAAGCCTCCGGAGATCCGAACTAACAAAGACAAATACATATGCATGTAAATACATTTGCACACATACAGTGAGATATGAAGAAACTCATGGCTTGAAAGAGAAAGTCACCTCACCTCTCCATGTAATGGTTCTCCTAAAATACTGGGATACGTTATTGGTGAATAACGCACATTTGCTAATGGTTCGCCTGGGATGTTAGGATATGCCTGAGACAGGAATCGATGAGTTGCAAATGAGGGGCACTGAAGATGCTGATCGAGCATTTGCATGTGTGTGGCCACCAAGTCTCTCCTCCTATGGATCTCCAAACTGATGCTAAACAATGCTTCATCATCAGGGATATTGTCAATAGATTGCAGGCCACTTCGGAGCAATTCATAGAAGGGAATACGGCACTTATCTTCCTCAACTAACATCCAGATAACATCCAAACAAATATGCAGCCATTCATGCACAGGTCTTTCAGGCTTCCAGGATCTTCCACTTTCACCTTCATCAAATCCATGTTGCCTTTGATCCCAATTAACAAGCCAGTTTATCATGCTTAAGAAAATCTCAGCATGGGTAACTGGCTTAAGATTGGATTCAAGTCCAGCTAAGATTATTTTGCACACCAACTGTCGCAGATAACCTATCACAGTGCCTGTAGGTAGTTGATTAGCCCTCAATCCAGGATGCTGCCCTGAGCTGGCTACTTCTGATGACTTGATGGGTGACAAAGTCCCGCCAATAGTTTGCTCAGTAGCAGATTGTGAAGGAGAACCAATTGCATGCATTGAAGGCATTGGAGATGCAGGATTTGAAATATGAAAGTTTGTGGCAAGTGAAGATGGTGAAGGCATCACTGCAGGAGCCAAACTAGTTGATGACATCCCCGTCAAAGATGGATTCCCTTGTCCAACTGATGATTCTGCATTGGAAACTGTTGCAAGTAGGGCAGGAATAAATGTGTCCCATTTAACATAGCCTACGCTGCACAAGCTCCTTAAGGCAAACAGGAGAAAATCAGATTGTGGGGCATGACAACTACACTGCAGAATAAGGGATATGAGCACCGACTCAGTGACCACTCGCAACTGCTCCCGATCCTAAAACAAAGAAGATAATTGGGTAACAAATGTTAGAAGTGATGACAACACAGATTGAAATGAACAACCTATGAAGTGGTCAAGCAAAAGGTCAATTCTTACAGGAAATCGCACTTGCAACTGCTCAAAATCTAAAAGAAACTGCTCATTTCTTGGAGGAAGTTCTCTGCTGGGAGCAGTCACCCTTTTCTGCATCTTGTTCCTGTTAGTTTTTGAGTAAAAGAAAGCCAATTGAAGTCAAACTATCAAAAGTTGCTTCAAATAAAAGTCCTTAAAAATCAACCAGCAGCAAATATTGCTCGCATCAACAAATCAGTCGATCAATTTATAGAAGGAGCTTACTCAGAGTTAGCAATACACATACAAATTACGATTCCCATCTTCCAGTTCACGTGTATACAAACCACATGCTTTTACATTCATCACCGAAGTTAGCAATATAGAGCCTATCAAAGAATAAATTAGCCTCTAACTATCTCAAATCTTACAAAAAAGCAATATCTGAAAACCCTAACAGAAGACACTTATATTCAAGCTTCCAAACAGTAATTTTTTTTAAAAAAAAAACCATTTTGCAACAACCAAGAACTCAAAAATGAAATTTCTTTTGTTCTACATCCAGCAAAAACCGATCAGAAACTGCTGGTTGAAATCACTACGAGAAGAGAGATGAGCGCTCACGCGGATTCGCGGACCGAGTCATCGGACTTGTGCCGCGAATTCCTCTGCAAAAGAAGATTTAAAAAAGGGAATCAGGAACGGATTGAAGTGGAGAAAGATTGATGGAAGGAAACAAAGAAGCAAATGGCGGCACCCCGAGGTAGAGGTTGAAGAGGTCAGCGACGGCGACCCGGACAGGGTGGAGCTGGTGAGCCCTGGGGTTCCTCTGCCCCTGCTCCATCTCCCAAGGGTTTCTTCTCTGAAGGGTTTTGGGGTTTAAGGTCCGAAATCCATGGGCTCAGGGTGAGAAGAACAGGAAGACGAAGGGCAAGAGAGCGAGCGAGACCCTTCTCTTTTTCCCACCTGGAGCGCGTTGGCTAGGTGCATACCGCAGACAAAGGTTCCAAACCGGATCGGCTGATCCTGCAGTTATATTTTTTTAAATTTTTTTAAATAGTAATTAATTAATAATTTATTCAACATGTAATCAACAAAACTCTTTATCGTTAAACAAAGAGATAAATCATTTCGCATATCCTTGATAGAATTTGCTATAATTGAACGCATTTTAAATTGCTTATGTTAAGATTTATACTAAGAAAAATGATTTACCGTTACTTGTAAATAGTGATTTTGACTTCTCTGACCGTACAACAATAACGATTTCTCATTCATCGTAAAGCAATGACCTCTGACATATAATTTGGAAGCGAAGATGGAGTTACAAAATAAAATAATATCTTTCTTGATTAATAATGCAAAGCGAAAATGATCTAAAATCTAATAAAATTATAATTGTATTAAGAAAATTTTATGATATAATTTGAAGTGTCAATGGCATTCGCACGTGACCTGCTCGCATCTAGTTCTAAGGAGTCAAGCTCAAATTTAAAAACTTAACTTATTTTATAAATAAGCTAAATTGAAGATAGGCTTCAATCGCTTAGTTCCGATTTTAGAGCTCATTTATTTTTTAATATATAAAAATATCTCATATAACATATAATGTATTACATATATTTAATTATTTAATTATGATATTATACTTTAATATAATTTTTTATATTTTGATATTATCAAATTAATTTATTATTTTAACATGACATTTTTTAAGAATTATTTTGACATAAATTTGTTGAAAATAATTATTAAAATTTAATTTTGAGCAGAGTTTGAACCCATGATTTGAAAGTCGAGCCAAACTCAAGTTGAGATTGGTTCCACTCACCTTATTTACACCCCTAAATATAATTATGGTATATTTCAACAAATGAAATTAAGAGAATTTTGATTTGAACTAGGATATACTTTGTTATTCATCATATCTCACTCTTTTGATGATTATTCAATCAAGATTTGATCCAGCATATCATTAGAAAAAATAAACGTAATTTGTCTTTTTTAGATAATAATAAACATAATTTACCTTATAATTTTAAATGTTAATGAAATAATCATCTAGAATCATATGTTGGTTTTATATATATTAATTATCAGGTTCAAAACAAAAAAAAAAAAACACAATTTAATCGATGTTATAAATGTGCAGGTATGAAAGTTGTGGAAATAGCATATAAAAAGGGTTCTAACGACCTGAGCAATATTCCTCTTGGCTCATAAAAAGGATGGATATGGCTTTAGTGCCATATGCGGTTGGATCCATCGGATCATGTGCTATGGTCTTTTATAAGTTTTTGCAACTAAAATATTATCTTATAATGTAGGATTTCATTCACAATATGAACCAAAATTTTTGTCCAAATTGAAAAGAAAAAAATTGATAACTATTAATTAATTAAAAATATAATATTTCGCCCAAGATTTTAGATTACTATTTTGACATAACATCATTTTTTATCAATACCAATTAATTAAACATACTTTTGACATATGACTATCAATAATATGAGATTTTGTAATTTTCTTTTGTAAATAAAGCTTCATTTGGTTTGAGATGATCTTAACTAATTGAACTAAATCTTAATTAGACTAGTGAAAAGTTAATTAAAATTTTTTTGGTTGTTTATAGAATAATACGATTAGTGAAAAATTTATACTTTTTTAAAAATTACATTTACATTTATTTTATATGGACTAACTGGTTTTTTATGCAAATAACTTAATCTAATAGTAAATTAAAGCAACTTAATTACAATAAGTGATAAAAATAATTATAATATATAAATATACTAGAAAAAGAAGATGGACCTTGAGCTCCTTGTTGGCGATGGCATGGGCAAACAACCCCATAGCAATCAAGATGACAGACGGTGGTGATTAAACATTAGAGAAACTATAATAAATTAAGACAAATAACTAGCGATGAAATTCTCTAAAGCACACAAAGAAATAAAAGGAATGGAGAAAGTAAATTAGAACTAAGGCCAAAAAAAAAAATTTTTTTTAAAAAATAAATTCTTAATCTAGCTAAATTTACACTGTTTAGTTAGTTGCTAGTTCAATTAGAGAATAATATGATCTTATTCCTAACTTGGGCTTAGAGCGTTGGTGCCCACATATTTTTTCAAGTTAAAAAAAATATCATTTTAATAAATAATAGCTTTTGATTAATAGAAATAGAAGATATGCCTCGAATAATAGATATATCAACACATTTTTTATTTCGATTGAAATAAATATAGTTTATCAATAAAGATTGAAGTAATAGAGTGTGACAAAAAATAAAATACCAATATACACTTTTCAATATAATATAAGAATCGTTATCTAAATTATACGTGGTTACTTTCCATATGTGAATATTAATACTAGGGGTTTTTACTATTACAGTCTTCTCAATTTCAAAATATTTATTTCATTTGGTTTGTCTATAAAATGTGACATATAGACCTTACAACATTGAATATTCAATATTTTGTTTGAATTTAAAAAATCAATTCACTATAAAGCATTGGATACCTACATGTTGGAGTTTATATATATATATATATATATATAAAGCAAATACACTAACTTCTCATAAAAGTTCCTCTAAACCCAAGTGAAAACATTAAGTCAAAGCAACTTACTCTCAACGCACTAGAGTGAACTCTTTATCTCTTTAAATTTTCTTATACATACATTAATTAGTTAACAATTTTGATAATATTTTATTTATTTCATGCTAATAATAATTTCATTGGTACAACAATTACAATGTGCTAAGTGAGACAAGAATCAAAAATTGGAAATATTTTATTGTACTTGATATTTTAAACAAATGAGTAAAATAGATGCAAAAAAATTTGAGCCGTGGAGTGAGCATAAGAAAGCAACAATTAGAAGGAATACAAGAGAGAGTGAAGGTTTACCCAAATGCTCATTGGAAAATGCAAACTTTGTTTTGCAATCTAGTTTTTAGTGACAAAAAGAACAAAAAAAAATAAAAGATAAAAATAGAGTGAATTAAGAAAAAAATTGTGCATCAACTCTTAAAAATACATTAATACTATATGATGACAAAGACAACTACGATCATATTAGACATTGACATAAAGAGAGTCAATATACATTAGGTCTATTAGTGGACCAAGACCTTCCGATAAAGGTAGGCCACGAGTTAAGTAAATGACTAGTCATGTTCAAGATCAACTCGGACACTTACGTGAACCACAAGTTCACATCACATGGATATATCAATCCAAACCTTATTAGTACCTAGCTTCTCAAACCAAGAAATAACAAACAATTACCATACATCTTGACAATGACAAAGAGAGTGAAAAAAGCAAAGAGATTTATTGGTCATGCATATGTTTCTAAATTTTATTTATTTATAATAATCATATTCCTTTAAATGTTGCTACCTCCAACAAAGTATCCATGGTCTTGATTTTCTAATTTCATATGAGATAGTTGTCAACCATCTGCAAATGAAATTTGAAACGCTCGAGGCATATGTTGACTACTAGAAGAGACATTAGGATGACATTGGTTGCTGATTAATGTGCAACAATTGGAGAAAATAAAAGACAAATTATATTTATTTTTCATTAGAAACTCTTTTTGTCGGTAGAATGTTCACCTTCAAATTGTAATATGCTCCAATGAGTCTCGATTGAACAAGTATTGAAAGACAAAGGTACAATAAATGATAAAGCATATCATGCTTCATATCAAATTTCTCATAGTGTCATATATCATCAGATAGATGCAACTATCACAAAATTCTTCTCAATATGATTATTATTTTTACTAGGGTGGGTTAAAGGGTGTTGTGATATGTATGACTTCGGGTTGAGGTCCTAAGCTCTTTTCGGTTATCTCTAACTGATTTCAATCTGCACAAAAAAAAATTGTCCATCCTATTATGATAGAAAGATGATATTCCAATGTTGAAGTTAGTGTACTATCCTTTTGTAGTCTCTTTCGCCCTCAAAAAAATTAGAGCTTCTTCTTAAAATGGTGTGTAAAAATTAGGCTTGCAAAAGAAGGAGAAGAGATCTGGAATCCTTTATCTGAATGCTCTTGGTTCTATTTGGGTAGCTTGACCCAACTTCATCGGGTAACTCTATCATGATTGGTCGATGAGTTAGCTAGAAATAGTTTAGAAAATCTGCTTGGTCTTTTGTATTGCGATTTGATGGGGCTTGGTCACGTAACAAGTAGGGGTGGTAGTCGTAGTTGGTGGTGCAAACAGTGTCAATAGCATATATGATGTAGGTGGCACATATGGTGCAGATAGAAGACAGCGAAGCAAGAGTTATCAGGGGATTGGCCTTTGGGGCTGTCATTCCGTCTTGGTAGGTTTATAGGGCTTGCCTTTCAAGAGTTGAACTGTAGAGCCTATACCATAGTGGTCAGGTTATGGAGCTCGTCTTCTGCTACCCAAGTTACAAAGCTTATTTTCCTGTAGTTGAGTTATAAAATTCATCCTTCGATAGCTAAATTGTGAAACTCATCTTTTGATTGGGTTGTAGGATCACAGCACTACAATACTTGGCCCTTTGAGGCATTACTAGATTCGTGTGTAGTGGTAAGATTGGCGGCTTTGATTTTGGCCCAACTCATTTTTCGGTTTGTTCTGGCTTTGGTCCACTGTGGTCTCTTGATACATCATAGCCTCCTAAGCCCTTTGTTTGATTCTCAGTTGATCAAACATGAGGACTTATTTTAAAGATTACCCTTGGGGGTTGCCTTGCTCGTGCTACCCTTAAGAATAGGGAATATTACGCCCATAATGGCTTCTCATGTAACACTTTGACGATCTTCTCAAGATGCAACTTTTCACTAATAGGTGATTTTAACCTCTTAAACTATCTATTACTGCAACATTTATTGCTATTTTAGCACTAATAAAATGTCATTAGAAGTAAAATTAGTGTCATTAAATTTTTACCATACTAATTTACTATACTAATCAAGCACCGCATTAGCTAGCATCATAAATATTCACCACGCTAAATTATCACCCCTAAAAATAATTAGTGATACTAATGACTTATACTATTAATATATAAACATTATACTAATGACTAAGGCTATTAGCGCCGCCATTGGGGGGCACTACGGTAGCGCTGCTATAATAATATTATTACCATTTATAAAGTATAAAATATTATTCTGATTGTAAATAAAAAGTGTGAACACGTTTGTCCCCAATTCTATTTCTAGTTGAAGTAAATCTAGATAAATTATATTTCTAGTTGAAGTAAATCTAAATAAATTTATTTTATAACATTATATTAAAACAACTGTAACATTATTTACCAAATACTCTAGTAAATGTACATATTAGTATCATCTCCATATATGCGTTAGTAAACAATTGTGTTTTATGACACATTTGTTTCAAGCTTGAGAAACTCTTCATTCTCCCTAATGAAGAGTCTATCATTATTCCTAATAACTTCAAAGTAGTCAATATCTACTTCTTCTTCATTTGGAATCACAATAGTAAATGATCGAGATGTACCACCACAAGCTTGTTTCCCTAAAGTTTGGAATCACAACACTAATCCATGTCCTCCCTTGATGTGGACATCTATCAGCTAACATGTAGTACAAACACCCAGCAGAATGCACAAGGAAAAGAGTAACTTGCATGAACATAAACCTCAATTCATCAAAAACTAATGAATTCAAGTTTCATAGGAAGCAAAGAATTTGACTTGTAGATAGTAATATGCAGCATCTGACCCAGAAATAGCTGAATTTAATGTCTTTTTCAAGTTTGCAACCACAACCAATCAAGGAAATTTAAGCATTCAACATAAACAGTATATTTTTAAAAATTTTTCTTTTTGTGTTACCTAGTTAAGAATTGCTTCACTTTTCTTAAACGCCAAAGTATGAGCATGCCCAATAAACTATATGAGAGTGTTGCCTTCACTTTGCCTATGATCAAATATCTCAACAATTCAAAGGGAATTTTTGAAGCCAAATCCATGATAAACCATGTTAATAATATTTAGAGAACTCAATATTTGAATAGTTGGACAATACCAATCTTAATTCCTTGTGTTATTATCTCATCATTATAATTTTGAAAAATTTGTTGAAAGAAACTATACAATTAATTTTACCGGACTTTGTTGTTTATAGATCAATAGAGAAGTTTCCCTACAACTTCTGGATATGTGTGAAAACCACATGTATTTATATTTTGCTTCCTTTTGAAATTTTAACAGCAAATATTTAGATAAAAGATATTACAAAAAATCACACTTTACCAAAAATACAAAACATTTAGCAGAATATAGAAGAATAATCACATTGATTGCCAGCTTGACTTGTGAAAAAACAACACAAAAAACAAAGAAGAGTTCTTTATCAATTTTACAAAGAACTTTTATAACTTACAATTGTATTTTTATTTCCATGTTAAAGAAGACTTTGTGTGGTATATTTGTGGAATGGCTCCTTTGCTAACATCTTGCAACTCTTTTGGCAAGACTTTGAATACCTAATAAGAGTCATAGAACATCACCTTAGTTCCAAGAGATACACATAACAACAGCATATACTTGCACAAACATGCTAGTTGTTTCCATGATGATGCGGTGTGTTAATAAATAAACTAACAAGATAAGGCATCATTGGTATGATTTCCCAAAGTACTAACACTTGATTTGCTGATTTAAAATCTTTTGAGGAATTTCATCAAATAGTTGGTATGCAAGGCTGCTAGTGCCAGCTGTATTGTATCAACCTTGATCCTAGTCTCTCATCAGCGGGTAGCAAGAATAGGGCTTGGAGGTTGTATATAAAGGAAGGATTTTGGGTCAAATCTCAAGGTCAAAACTTTATTCTGTTGAACCTAGAGAAATGAAAACTTTGTAGTAGTCTTTTGTGACAGACTAAAGCCAAAAGCCCTTTGAAACTCCTTCGAACCCCTAACTAGGATAAATACCTCCCACTCCTAGTGACCAAATTCCTATTCTGGGAAGCGAGCAAAAAATGCCTTGTCGAAATCATCTAGATAATAATTCAATAAATTGGGATTTAGGCATTCTCATGGAAGAATCCCATGGGGCGGAGACCATACTATCCCTGTCCAAAAACTAATTGGCATGGTCAAATACCTGGAGATTAGCCTTAAAAGAAATGGATTGACCAAAATGGGTTCCAACTTACCCAAGAGCTAGGGAGAAGCGAACTGTTGATCTTGATAGAAATCTAAAACCAAAAGGTGGGTAAGTTCAGGAGCAACCCAACTTTCTAGTCTTCCATGGAAGTTTCTAAACACCCGATCCTTGAGAAAATGCAAAAGAAGTCAGTAAATTAGCAAGCTCCTAATGAACCAACGTACCCAGACAATATGCCATATTCATATGATAATAGGTGCCCATCTCCAAATTATCACTCACAAATTAAGAATATTTAGTTAAGCTTGAATCCAAGCTGCAAGGTTATCAAACAAAAAAAAGGATTTAAAACAAGTATAGAGAACCAAGACCAACCTGGAAATGCTCCTACAAAACCATCAACCTTCTCAACCAACTCATCCATAGGAAGAGCACCAAGTGATGCATCCTTGTCTCAACCAAGCAATGTAGAGGAGGGATACATGTTGGTTTCCATTCCAAGCATTTTGCCTATCTCCTTGGCAATAGCAAGCTGATTGGCTGAAGAATTGAATAGGCATATCAACATATATGAAGAACTGATTGAAGGGGAGGAAGTGCACCTCCCTGATGCTAGCTCTTGCCTGCATAGCCAAAATATTGAACACCCAAGTCAGGATTGAGATTGAGGGAGAAGAAGTAAAGGGAATCCAAAGCAAACCTAGCCACTGACAATAGCGATGGAGGCCAATACCTCCCAGAGCATGGAGAGCACACCATTGGCTCCATCGTGATCGCTAATCACCGTGCACTAGGGGTGAGCAAAATTGATTTACCATATCGGCTTTGCATGTTTTAGAACCGGAACCGAATTTCGGTTCTTAAAAAATTAAGAACCAAAATTGTACTGGTTTGAGTTAAGAACCAATTTTTCAATTCCGATTCTGAACCGATTCTAAAACGATATACCGATTTTTTAATTATTTATTTTAAAATATTTTATTTTATATTAAAATCCTATAAAAATTTAATTTTGAAATGCACTAATACACAAATTACCTAAAAAATTATTTTATTCATTATAATCTTATAAAGATATAATTTTAAATATATTAATATACATATAACATAAAAAATTATATTTTAAAATTTTATCTTATATATATTTTTTAAAAATTGGTACGGTTCCGATATACTAGTTTTTCATAAAATATAAAATCGAAATCAGAACCGGATTTTTGGTTCTATCAAAATTTGAAATCGGAACTATACTAGTTTTCTTTGAGAACTAATTTTCTGATATGGTTCTCAATCGGTATGGTTCAGTATACTGATTTTTCGATTTTTTTTGCTCACCCCTATCGTGCACACCCTCTGGATATGGTTCACCAGCTTGATCAAGCTCTCCATCATCACCATCCTCCAAACTCTAACCCTAGAAATCAAACTGAGATCGAAGAAGAAGAAGAAGGAGCAAGTGAGAGTCAGTGGTGCTGGTGGAAGACTAGCGACACAATTGGGAGGCTAGAAGGAGACTATCACCCGAAGATCATTAGAGAAGATGCTGTGCACATGGCTGAATTTCTATTTTTTTAATTTGGATGTAAGACACGAATAGGCTGGGTTAGGTTTTAAGTTGCCTTTATCGATGCTAAGAATAGCACTAGTAATAAACCACATAGGGGGCATTAAGTTATTAGCGCCTTTCGAGTTTTCATAAAATAAGCCCTAAAAATTTAGCACTATATTAATTTTATATTAGTGGCACGATGCAAAATTTTATAAATTAGATGGTGCTAACACCTTAGTGCAATTATCCTCCATGGACTTCTAGAGACCCTACTCTTTTTCTTGCATTCTATTACAGTTGCGCCCTCTCTGTTTTCCTTTGATGATCACAGTTTCTTCCCCCTTGATGTTATTTAGTAAGTTAATTATCATGATTTGATTCTTTCTACAATAGCATGTACTTATGAGATTTCGTATAAAAATTTGTGACATCGTCTTTCCTCACAGGGAGGATCTTCAGGTGTTAGGGCCACCATCAAATGCTCCATATGAGCAGGAGCTTTCTGATAGTGCTTTAGTAGCGCTTTGCTTTGAGCTCCAAGGGAAGGTGAAGGTTGCTTACTCCTTCGCATCATGCCATCAAATTGATCCTCTTTCTTGACTGATTGTAGCTTGGCAATATTGTCCAAAGCATGTCTAGATATCTTCTGGCCTATAGTGAGGAGAACCCTCTAGTTGAATCATGCCAGAGCCTTCTATTGTAGGAACTGGACCATTCTAGCAATGAGATATTGAAGTTATAGTAGATGATCTTGGTGTCTTGCAATAAGCTTTCTGAGAGTAGGGAACAAGAAGCTTTTCTTTGGGATCATGTCCAACGAGAGGGCATTGGCCCATCAAGCCAACATGGCTCGAGATTTGGCTCAAAGGGATCAAGCCATGGTAATAGAGCACTTTTATTCTGGTGATGAGTTTTGGGCCTTGTTGGAGCAAGCTTGGGAAGATGGATTACTAAGAGAAGGTTATGCTTAGCTGTGATTAGGGGTGAGCAAAACCGGTTAACCGAACCGGTTTTGCTCATTTGAGAACCGGAACCGGATTCCGGTTCTCAAAAAATTGAGAACCGGAACCGTACCGGTTTGGATGAAAAACCGGTTTTCCGGTTCCGGTTCTAAACCGGTTTAAACCGGTTCTAAAACCGGTTAACCGGTTTTATATTACTGCAAATTAACCACCAGCGACCGCCGGCGTCGGCGAGGGCGAGACGGTTCTAAAACCGGTATACCGGAGCTCCGGCGTCACGACGACCGGTGAGGGCGAGGCGGCGTCGCGGCGAGCTCGGGGGCGAGCGCGAAGGCGAGGCGGCGTCGCTGCGAGCTCGGGGGCGAGGCGAGGGTGAGGCCGAGGCGGCGTCGGCGCGTTGCTGCGAGCTCGGGGACGAGGCGAGGCCGAGGCCGAGGCGGCGTCGGCGCGTTGCTGCGAGCTCGGGGGCGAGGCGAGGCCGAGGCCGAGGCGAGGCGGCGTCGGCGAGTTGCTGCGAGCTCGGGGGCGAGGCGAGGGTGAGGCGGCGCAATTAGGGTTAGGGTTAGGGTTAGGGTTTTATATATAGAGGGAAAACCGGTACGGTTCCGGTTAACCGGTTTTTCAGAAAACGTGAAACCGGAACTGGAACCGGTTTTCCGGTTTTATGAAATTTCAGAACCGGAACCGTACCGGTTTGCCTGAGAACCGATTTTCCGGTTCGGTTCTCAACCGGTACGGTTCGGTTAACCGGTTTTTTGGTTTTTTTGCTCACCCCTAGCTGTGATTAGGTCAATCATATTTCTACAAGGGTATGTCTACTATCAGAGTGAGGTGCTTCATCGCTTGAATGGCCAAATGCTCAACTTTTGGTGGCTCTTTGCTGAAATTATGGAAAAGAGTAAGGTCTATTATCAATTGGAGAGTTATCTCTCTATAGTTTAGAGAATGGGGTATCTTCAGGACCCTCTCAATCATGATGCACGTCCTCTCTCTCTCCTGATCACCTCTATCTGAGCTCCTAATACTGCCTTGGATTACTTCATCTCATTAGATTACTTCGTCTTGTTCTACTTCCCGGATATTGTTGCCCCTCTTAGTTCCCCATTTCAGGCTACTACATGGGAGAGAGCTCCCATGTTGCCAAGGACTAGTCTATGAGGAATAAACCTTCATAGCCTTGAAAGGCCCCTTGAAAGTATATCGTGCTTCATATCAACACTCTCATAATGTCATATATCATGATGTAGACACAACTATGTCACACAATTCTTCTTAATATGATTACTATTATTACTAGAGTGGGTTAAAGAGTGTTGTGATTCATCTAGCATCAGGTCAAAGTTCACGAGCTCTTCTTAATCCTCTCCAACTGATTTTAATCTATATAAAAAAATTCTACTCGCCCAATTATGATCGGGGGAGGACACTCTAACACTTAAGTCAGTGTATCGTCCTTTTGTGATCCCTTTTTCTCTCAAGGGAGTTAGAGTTTTTCCTTCGAATGGTGTGTAAGAATTGAGCTTGCAAAGAAAGGAGAAGAGTTCTAAAATTTTTTACCTAGATGCTCTTGGTCTTGTTATATTGAGTGCACTAGATAGTTTGACCCAGTTTTGTCGGATAACTCTACTATGGTTGGTGCATGAATTAGTCAAGGATAGTTTAAACATTCTGCTTGGCCTTCTGTATTATGATTCAGTGGGACTTTATCACGTAAGGAATAAGGGTGGTAGTTGTAACTAGTGGTGCAAGTGACACGAATAGAGCGTATGGAGTAGGTGGTGTAGATGGTGTAGATGGTACAGATAGCACAGTCAGCAGGGCAAGAGTTGTTGGGTTGGGGGGGGGGGGGGGGGGGGAGGGTTAGCCTCTGTGGTTGTTACCCATCTTGGTAGGTTTACAGGGCTCCACTTTCGAAGGCCAAACTATGGAGTCCATATCATAGTGGCCAAATTGCAACGTTCATCTTCTAGTATCCGAGTTATGGAGCTAATTTTCCTATAGCTAAGTTATAGACTCCATCCTCTAGTTATTGAACTACAGAGCTCATCTTCTAATAGGCAAGCTATGAAGCCTATCATTTGGCAACCAATTTATGGGACTTATCTTCTGATGATAGGGTTGTGGGGTTACTGTGTTGTGGTACTTGGCTCTTCAAGGTGTTGCCAAATTTGTGTGTAGTGGTGAAATTGATAGCTTTAGTTTTGGCTCGATCCATTTCCAATTCATCCTAGCTTTAGTCCACCATGGTCTCTTGATGCATCATGGCCACCCAAGCTCTTTATTTGATTCTCAACTAATCAAATGTGAGTGCTTGTTTTGAAGATTTCCCTTGGCAATTGCCTTGCTTGTGTTGTCCTTGGGAACTAGGAACACCATGCTCGTAATGGCTTCCTATTTAACACTCAGATGGTCTTTGTGGTGCTTCAAATTTTGTAGGAATCTCTTCGAATACTGTTCTCATCCGCTGATTTTTGAGGACACAATTTTTCACCAGCAAATGGTTTCAGCCTCTTAGACTGTCTTCCATGACTATATAAGGAATGAGAGTAAGGAATCCTCCACTTGCTCCTAGATATCTTGCTCTTTTTCCTACATTCTACTATAATTTTGCCCTCTCCATTTCCCTTTATCGATCCCACTTTCTTCCCCCTTGACATCATCCAGCAAGTTGACTATGACAGCTTGATTCTTTCTAGGATGCTATGTACTTATGGGATTTTGTGTAGGAATCTATAGCCCTATCTCTCCACACGAGGAGGATCTTTGGGCATTAGGACTGCCATCAAATGCTCTACGTGAGTAGGAGCTTTCTAATAGAGCTTTGGCAGCACTCTACTCTGAGCTCCAAGGGAAGATGAGAGTTGCTTATTCCTTTGCATCATTCCATCAAATTGATCTTATTTCTTAACTGATTGTAGCTTGGTGATGCTGTCTAGAGTATGCTTCAATGTATTTTGGCCCACAGTGAGGAGAACTCTCAGGTTGGGTCATGCCTAACCTTTTATTATAAGAACTAAACTATTCTAGCCATGAGATATTGAAGCTGCAATAGATGATCCTAATGTCTTGCAATGAGCTTTCTAGGAGTATGGAGCAAGAAGCTTTTCTTGGGATCGTGCCCAGTGGATGGGGCATTGGCGCATCAAGCGAGCACGGCTCAGGATTTGGCTCAAAGGGAACAAGCCATGGCAGTGGAGCACTTTTGTTCTAGCAACCAGTTTTAGGCCTTATTGGTGTAGGCCTGAGAAGATGCGGTCATCAATGGAAGGTGGCTCCTGGCTGCAACTAGGTCAATCTTATTTCTACAAGGGTATGCCTAATGTCAGAGTGAGGTGCTCTATCACTTGAATGGCTAGACGCTCAACTTCTAGTGGCTCTTTGCTAGGATTATGGAGGAGAGTGAGGTCTAGTATTGGTTAGAGAGTTATTTATCCATAACTTGGGAAATTGGGTATCTCCAGCACTACATTAGTTTAACTTCATCTCCTTCTACTTCCTAGATAGCATTGCCCCTCCTAGTTTTCCTATCCAGGCTACTATGTGGGGGAGAGCTCTAGTGCTATTGAGGACTAGGCTATGGGAAATGAACCTCTGCAGCCTTGAAAAGCCCCTAATGTACTCACAACACCATAGGAACTTGGCTCCTCTCTTATACTTTACTTAATTAATAAGCATATTATTGTGCTTACCTCCTGCTTCTTTCTTCCTTGCTGAGTCTGTGTCAACAATTTCCAATGTGCCTTAGGGACACTGCTTCTTTAGGGCCTCACACTTTGATGAAAATGAGGCATTAGTGGTTCTTATCCTCTTAGTAAGATGAGATCATCATCGTGTTGCCACCTCTTCCGTTTGACCTGCTCTATTTGTTTCCAACTGGATCACACCACATTTTGCCTACATTGGTTGCCATAGTAGGCTTTCAACACCAATCACAAGGTGACCGAGGCTGACATTGGCAGTCGATCAATGACTGCTGCAATAAGGATATGGGCTCTAGCCATCATTCTCAAGGCTGGTCAGTTCAGATCTTGGTTATCAGTCTGCTTTGTTGGGGGATGTATCTTCTCCCTATGTCTTGTCACTATTGGAACCAAATCAATGTCAATTTGTTGCCTCTCCTTCTTTGCTAGTGGGTTGTTACTTTTTGCTCATCCCTCCCATCTTCAAGATGTCAAGTAGGTCTTCCATCGAGACCCATAACTAGATGATGAGCTAAATCAAGGCCATTTGGTAGGAGGTGATCTTCCCCAACTAGTTTGAGATTCATGCCATTCAATTGGAGGGTGGGATCAAAATTGATTACCCAAGATAGCGAAGATCCCTAGAAGAAATCTTAAAATAACAAATAAAAAATATTGATTTGAATGTGCAATTAGGTGTTGTGAGAATATAACTTCTAACAAGTATAAGTCCCTATTGTTAATTACCCCAACAATTATCAAAAATCTTCTAAAATAAGAAACCTAACTAATTAATATACAGACATAAAAGAAAAGATGAAAGTATAGTTTGATTGATTTTAAAGAAAAAGGATACATGGCTTAAACAAGGGCATATCCCCACTTTACATTTTATCGAATTTGAATACAAAGTGAGAAAGAAAATGGTCTCTTGCAGTAGTTGTTGTGTTGGGCTCCACTTTTTTTAGGAAAGCTTAGACTTGGTCAAGATCCAAACAAGGACGGAGCACTCTATGCTCAACACAAGGTTTTTCTATTGTTCTTATTTAGTCTCCCTTGTTTAAAAAGTTTCTATGAAGGTAGATATCTCCTGCTAGTTTTAAATAGATTTGCCCAGCATATTCTAAAGAGTTTTCATTTTCTTTATCAAGTCGATTTGAAGAAGCAGAATCATCAGCATAACCTCTTCTCAAAAGAAAGCTTTTTTGCCTCCCTACTGGATATGGCTTTCTGGTTCAGGTCAGTGAAGTCAACACACATTATCGAGAATCCATTGGTTCAATGAGATCGGCATATCAGATAGAAGATCGAGATCTTTACAAAAGGCTTTATAAAGCTTTTGTCTCAATTCATATTTAGCTGTGAGCAATCTACATTTGTGATCTCAGGAGTGCCAATCAACCTACTGGACCGTGATAGAGTTTGGCTCAAGTAGGTCTTGATTTAATTGTTGGTGGATGTTGATGATTTATTTTAATGGTGTCATCCAGCAGGACATGAAAGGTGATGAGAAGAGTTTGAAGTATTTCTAATAACTTTGAACTTTGATGATAACTTAATTGGATGACATTGTCGATGACTTATCAGGATTAGCCTGAAGTATTTCTGATAGTTTTTAGCTTTGATGATAACTTCGTGATTTGAAGTATTTTTATTAGCCAATAAGACATTGGCGATAACTTCATTTAGTTTGAAGTATTTTCATTAGCCAATGAGAAATTAATGATAAGTTTGTTTAGTTTGCAGTGTCTTGTTAGCCTGGTGGCATTCGCGATAATTTTTTTTTGGGTTAAAGTATTTCCATTAACTTGATGGTATTAGTGATAACTTCATTTGAACAAGACATTTGGCTAATTAACTAAATCAGTTCAAATTTACCTTACTTTGGTTTGATTTGATAATTAACAGCCTTTTTGGCATATTATCGATTAAATTTGGAGCATTGCTAATGCTTTTGGGCTGGCTTAGCTCAAAAGGTGTGTCATCAACGACTTCTGGGTTAACTAACTTTGAAGTATGGTCAACAGCTTCATATGTATTTTTGGTAGACTTTATTTGAATAAGGCATTGTGGTTGACTTATTAAGCGAGTTCAAGTTTGCTTTAGTTTGGTTTGATTTGATAATCGATGGTCTCTTAGATGTGTTATTAATTAAATTTGGAGCATTATCAATGCTTTTGGGTTGACTTAGCTTTGAAATGTGGACAATGATTTAAATCATATTGTTGGTTGACTTCATTTGAATAAGACATTATAGCTGACTGATTAAACGAGTTCAAATCTATACTAATTTAGTTCAATATTCAAAACTTGATTTAGGTTCAAGTCTGATGTAATTCAATTTGATGTTCACAACTTAGTCTTGATTTGAATATGATTTAATTTAGTTTATTTAATTTGGTTCAATATTCGAAACTCAATTTCAATTTGAGTCTAATCTAATTCAGTTGGGGTTAGGCTTGACATTGTGTTGGACCCCTATAGGTTTCTTAATGGATCCTTAATGAATCTTGGACCTAAATCTTTAATAGGTTCTTATAAGATGTTTAATGAATCTTGGATCCCACACTTAATGGGTCCTGCATGGATCTTTTATGGACATTGGATCCAACTCTTAATGGGTTCTTATTGGATCTTTATTCAATCCACTAAATAGTTTGAGTTTGATCCATATTGGACCCTTATTAGATTTGGATTTAAACCTTAGTAGACCAATGCTCAAGTTCAAGTCAATTTAGGTTCAACTTGGTTTTAGCTCAAGCTCAACTAGGTTCTGGTTCAGATTCAACCTAGTTTTGATTTAGGTATGACCTGGTTTTAGTTTTGGTATGACCTGCCCTTTCGGTGTAAATTGAATTTGAGTTTGATTTACTCGATTAGCTTTCAATTTGAACTTGATTTAACCTAATTAGGGTTTAATTCGAATTTGATTTGACCTAAATAAGATTTAATTTAAAATTGATTTAATTTCAAATTCAATTTGAATCCGATTAGGATTGAGTCTAGGCTAATTTATTTATATTAACTCAATTTGAATTTTTGGTCTAATTCAATTTGAGTTTTAGTCCATCTATTTGATTAATTTAGGTCTATTTAGCGGTCCATTTGAGTCCATTTAGTTTTATTCATTGAGTTTAGTTTGATTTGAGAGTTCTCAAATTATTATGATAACTTTGGGTAAGCCGATGGGCTAGTGTTAGAAGTGCAAGTTGGAAGATTAGCTTGAGAAGCACTAGCTTAAGGGTTGACTTAGAAGTGCTAGTCTGAAATTTGGCTTGAAATACAATTCAAATACTAGCTTGAAGTGCGAGCCCAAGAGTTGACTTGATTTAGCAGGTCCGAAGGCTGACCTATAGTTTAAGCGATCCTGAAAACTGACCTATAATATCGATGACCCAAAGGCTGGCTTTAGTTCAGTGAGTCCAAAGACAGCTCTAGTTTTGACAGACCCAAAGATTAGCTTGGTTTTAATTAGCCAGAAGACTGGCATACTTTTATTGAGGCTGAAGGCTAATGTAATTTCCGCAAGCTTGAAGATTGGTCTAATTTTGAGGGGCTTGAATGTTGGCCTAATTTTGGTGGGTCCGAAGGCTAGGCTAATTTTGGCAAACATAAAGATTGATCTAATATTAACATACTTGAAGGCTAGCCTAATTTTGATGAGCTCGAAGATAGGCCAGGTTTTGGCTATTTGATTTTGGTTGGTTTGAAGGCTGGTTTGATTTTGGTGAGCCCAAAAGTTAGTCTATAGTTTCGATAGGTCCAAGGGCTGGTCTAAAGTTGGCACCCACGAAGGCTAGCATAATTTTGATGGGCTCAAAGGTTAGTCTGATTTTAGTAAATGCAAAGGGTAGTTTGATTTTGATAGGCCTAAAGGCCTAATTTTAGCAGACTCAAAAGCTGACCTAAAGTCCAATGATCCACATACATGTAAGACTGCGAGTGGTTGCGATAGTGATGATACCTGTAAATGTGTAAGGGGGGTCATAGGTGGATGCGAGCATGAAGATGATAGTCGTGTAGGTGTGGACACCGTGGAGACATGCGAGGCTGCAGGTGGCCATGAACATAGGATAAACGAGTTCTTCCTCCCTTTGAATCTTCTCTTGCTCTCCTTTGAAGCCTCCTTCTTGAATTTTTTAATTTTTTTTACCAAGTCAACTTCTCTATTTGTTTAAAAAATGGCGAGATTTTTTTTTTCAAATTCACCTTTTTTTTATTTTTAAGGAAACTTTTCCTTTTTTTGTACATATATTTTTTCTTTTTATCTTCTTTCTCCTTTTTCCCTGTGCTCTCGTATCCCTCTTCTTTAAAACCCTACCGAGCCTTGGCCCATTCCTCTTGATCTCATGGCCGGATCTGGCCTTGCTTCGGTGGTGAGTGATGGGAGTAGGCTGAGGTTGTGTAGAGGTAGCGAGAGGCAAGTCAGAATGACGGTGAAAGGCTGCCAGCGTGCGTGGGGCTCAGACAGACGATGGCGGACCATGCAGTGAGAGCCAGTAGCCAGTGTGGGGTAGTGGGGTGAGCCAGTGGTTGATGTAGGTCAGTGGCACAATGGAGGGCAAACGGAGGTTGTGGAGGCGAGCCGACAAAGTGTAGGCTATCAGGCACAGACGAGGGAGGCTTGGATTGGGTTATTAGCGCAAAGGAGCTCAGAGCGAGTGGGTCCAGTGGCTAGTGAAGGGTAGAGCTCAGGTGGAGCTTGCAGAGGTGAGGGGTGCACTTCACTAGTCACGGGTCATAGAGATCAATGCATAGGGCAAGGCTTAGTGCTAGAGCAGGAGGGTTGAAAGTAGAGCTCAAAAGAAAAGTAAAATAGGCTAGTTGGCTAGTGGCTTGAGTGGTTGCTATGTGGTGCAGTGAAGGCTAGAGGGATGGCGAAGTAGTGTAGGCTGGTGAATAGAGGAGTTGCTCAATAGTGTCGAGCAATCAGTGGTCCTGTATTATGGACGATGAGAGAAGCAATGAAACACATAAAAAACAAAGGACGCAAACACCCATGATAGATTTCAATGACCTCTGTGATCTTCAAGTTTTTCTTCTCACCTCTCTTTAGCTTCTCCTCTCTCTGATGCCCCATCTCTTTTGTAGGAATATGGGGCTTTATAGGTATTGAGAAATTAAATCAATCTTCTTTTGAAAATTTTAGTTATGGATGTGGATAATGACTTTTGTTTGGTTTCAATTTATGCAGATGGATGTAATTTATTGGATAAATTTGTTTTGAGATCGGATAAGATTGTATATGTGAAAATTCAAAATTATACTTATTTTCGGATATTGAATTTATAAGGAGATTATTTGTAATTTTTTTCTAAAAATTTGGACCAAATTCTAATTTCATACATTTTAGAAAATTTTTTATAAAATTTGGATTTATTTGTAAAAAAATTTTCAAGAGACTTCTTTACAAAAAATTGACATTTTAGGAGTTTATTTGTGAATATTAAATTTTTGAAGGGTTTATTTATAAATCCTAGATTTTGTAGAGATCAATTTATAATTTTAGGATTTTATTGGATTTTTTGTAAAATTTCATCCCATGGACCTATTTAGAACTTTTGTAAGAATTTACTTGATATAGGGGTCTATTCGTAAAACTTTTACATCTTTTCATTTTAGTTTAGATTTTGGATGAATACTGGGCCTGATTTTCATCTAGATATCAAGGTCATTCAGTCTATTTTAACTTGAGGACTCAAATTTTGGTCAAATTTAATCATGATTTAGATTCAATTGAGACCTCTACTTGAGTCATAGTTTTGTGGTATATAATTTTGATCATATTTCAATAAATTTTGACTATGGCAAAAATCTTGTCAAACAAAGGGGAATGACTATTCCTAGTTTTTGTCCTTGGCCATGGATTTGTGTTCTTTCATAAGCTGCTGTTGTTACTGGGACCTGGGTGCTTTACAGATAGTGTGCCAGCCTTACAATTGGGTGCTTGGGTGTCAAGTGCAAGCTTATGCCCATGTCTTAACTAGGTGTGGATCCTATAATTGGGCCTCCTCCCTTGGTCAAGGACTGCCTTGTAATAAGGTTTTTGATCCTTTTAGTGGCCTTTAACAAAGATTCCCATTTTCTGGCAATCCACTACATTGATTAGGATGCAATTAGAGGAGGGTCTTGGCTATTCCTTTTATTTACAGGGCATGGCCCATTGGGCCATGTTGGCTGGAAGTTTCTTGGGGCCTAGCTCAAGGACTTGTAGCCATACCTTAGTCAAGAGCAAATGCTATAATGCTTCTAGAGGGTTAAGCATGAGAGCTTGTGACTATATCTCATTAAGAGTAGATCTTGTAATTGGGTCTATAGGAGGTAAAGTGCAAGAGCTTGTAATCATACATCAGTCAAGAGCATATCTTGTAATTAGGCTTGATCAAGTGTGAGAGCTTGTGAACATACATCGATCAAGAATGGATTTTATAACCGGACCTTTAGGAGGTCAAGTATGAGAGCTTGTAACTATATCTTACTTAAGAGCGGATCTTGTAACTAAACATTAAGGGGGTCAAGCGTCAGAGCTTGTAATCATATCTTGGTTAAGAGTGAATCTTGTAACTGGACCTTTAGGGGATCAAGTGTAAGAACTTGTAATTATACCTTAGTTAAGAGTGGATCTTGTAACCAGACCTTCGAGGATCAAGTATGAGAGCTTATAACCATACCTTGGTCAAGAATAAATCTTATAATTGGGCCTTCTAGGGTCAAGTATGAGAGCTTGTAACTATACTTTGATCAAGAGCAAATCTTATGACTAGACCTTTGGGGGTCAAATATGAGAGCTTGTAACCATATCTTGGACAAGAGCAGATCTTATAATTAGGCCTTAACCTCTTTAGGGTAGCCCTTAGCAAGGACTTCCTCCCTTGATAATTCATTACTTTGCTATCACAAGTGTACCACTCCTTTGTAGGGCATGACTCAGTAGGCCATCTTAGCTAGGACACATTTGAGGGTTAAGCACTAAAGCTTGTGATTACTTCCTAGTCAAGGGTGGATCTTGCTATCGAGTCTTCGATGGGTCAAGCATAGAAGCTTGTAACCCTCCTTCGGTTGAGCTTGAGGACTCATATCTGAGCTTCAAACATCATACTTCCTATGACACTGCGTAGACAACCAATTGTTTTTATTAGTAAAATCTTTATAAATTACTTATATGCCATATTTGGGGCAAGACTTTGCTGTCCAAATATTTAGGTTGTAAGTCCCCTCCTGGATCACCATGTGATGTGGTAAGGTCCTTCTATTTCGGGGCTAGTTTTCTTGTGATTCGATTGGTGATGTTCGCTCATGTGAGCACCAAGTCATCTTGTGCAAAGGACCACTTTAGCATCCTCCCAACCTAAGCTTGGGCTATTCGATGTTGGTAAGCAGCTATTTGCTAGCAGGCTTGATCTTGTACCTAAAGGAGGATATCCTTTTTTGCCATCATGTGTTCCTCATTTATGTTGGGGGTCATAGCCTCACATTCTTTGGAAGGTGGGCTAATCGCGATTGATGTTATTGCCTCAACTTTATAAGTGAGTCAAAAAGAGGCATTTCTCTAGTTGTTGCTCTTGGAGTTGTTCTATAGGCCCAAAGTATCTTGGGCAACTTGTCCACCCAGCCTCCCTTAGTGCCTAGCATACACCTCTTCAGTCCTTACAATATGGTTCAATTAGTTATGTTTGTTAGCCTATTAGCTTATGGGTGATGACCAAAGTAAATTTTTGTTGGATGTGTAGCTTCTTGTGGAATTTTTGGAACCTAGAGCTAACAAACTATTTCCCATTGTTAGTTATCAAGGTCCATGGTATTTCAAATCGGTAGATCACACTTTGCTAAAAGAATTTCTTTATCTTTTGTTTGGTGATTATTGTCAGTGGTTCAGTTTCTACTAGTTTGGTGAAGTAGTCGATCACCACTATCAGGAATTTTTGTTACCCTTAAGCTGAGGGGTAAGGGCCTTAGATGTTCATTCCCCATTGATCAAAAGATCACGGAGAATGAATTTGCTGTAACTCGATGGTGGGCTGGTGGTATAGAGGCTCGTGTAGCTATCATTGCTTGTACTGGAAGGCGTATTCCAATGCCTTTTTGATCATGTTCAATTAGTAGTAACTTTGCCAAAGAACTTTTTGTGTCAAGGCTCATTGGTCCGTGTGGCTCCAATAGATCCCCATATGGACCTCCCTAAGGGCATATTCCCCTTTTGAGGGGGCAAGACACCTTAGGAGTGATCAAGTGAGCAAGTGTTATACATTTCATCCTCTAGAATGATGAAGCTATGAGTGAACCTTTTGATCTTCCATGCTTTAGCTTCATTATTGGGAAGTTTTCCTATTTTATGGTACTCTAGGTACACATCTTCTAACTCAGCTCACACTCCATGGCCGGTACTTTAGCCGAGTCCCTTACACTAGGGGTTGAGGGAACCTCTACATATATCATCCTTTCCCTTTTATTGGGTAGGGACAATGTAAATCAAGCAAGGGACTTTGCTCCCCAATTTTCATCCCTTGAGATTTGCTCTATGTTGAGCTAGTTAAGCATCAACAGCACTTAGCGAACCTCTGAGAGGTATCCTTCCATTAGGAGGTCCTTGGCCTCATATGCCCCTCAAATTTGGCTTGTGACGAGTTGTGAGTCACTATAGAGCTCAAGCTTTGGGGCTCCCATTATCTTGGCCACCCTCAACCTGAGGAGTATAGCTTCATATTTGACCACATTGTCAGTGGCCCTGAATTTGAAACTCAACAAGTATTCAAACTTGTCCCCTTCTGGGTTTATCAGCATAACTTTTGTTCTACTTCCCATCTCATAGGATGATCCATCTATGTAGGCCTTTCAAGGTTTTACCTCAATATCCAACATTGCCTTGAGTTTGAGCTCCATAATGACGTCTACTAGGGCCTAGGCTTTAATGGTTGTCCTTGGTTTGAAGCAGATACCAAACAAGCTTAGCTCCATGACCCACTTGATCATTCTCCTTGAGTTTTCTTACTTTCAGTGGGCTTATTAAAGAGGAAAGTTTGTTTGAATTACAATCATGTGGGCTTGAAAATATGGCCTTAATTTCTTGATTGATAGGACAATGGCATAGGCCAACTTCTCCAGGGTGTGACGCATAATATATTGTGTTGGGGGGGGGGGGGGGGGGGGGGGTACTATTTCCCTTCTTGATTGCTGATTAGCACTAAGTTGACCACTACGTTGCTTACAAAGATGTACAGGTGCATGTCTTCCTCTTAAGTGGGCTTCACCAGCAAGGGTGGGGAGGTGAGGTGTGACTTCAACTTCTGAAAAGTCCTCTCACATTCTTTGTCCCATTCGAATGATTTGCTCTTCTTCAGGGCTTTGAAAAAGGGGAGACACTTCTCTCTAGATTGAGAGAGGAAATGCCGTAGGATGACGATTCATTTGGGGAATCTTTGCACCTCTTTCACTAAGGTGGGGGACCTCATCTCCAAGATAGCTTGGATCTTGAGTGGGTTGGCTTCAATTTCCTTTTATGAGATGAGGCATCCAAGGAACTTCGCTACCCATATCTCGAACAAGCATTTCTCTAGGTTCAGCTTTATTTGGTACCTTCATAATGTGTCAAAGGTTTTCTATAGGTCAAAAACATAATCTATACCTTGTATGCTCTTGATCAGCATGTCATCTACGTAGGCCTCCATATTTCTCTTGAGTTGGTGCTTAAACACCCGGTCTACCATCCTTTGATATATGCTTGTCACATTATTTAACTCGAAGGGTATGGCCACGTAGCAGAAGGTCCGCTAATTAGTTATGAATGAGATTTTCTCTTCATCCTCAAGGTTTATTCTAATTCAGTGGTATCTTGAAAAGACATCAAGAAAACTCCATAATTGATACCTAGCGGTTGAATCTACTAAGCAATCGATGTTCAAAAGTGGATTGTTTTCTTTTGGACATGCTTTGTTGAGATTTGTGAAGTCCAAACACACTCTCCACTTTCCATTGCTCTTCTTGACCATCACCATTTTGGTGAACCACTTTGAGTACCATATCTCTTGTATGAAGCTAGCCTTCAATAGCTTCTCTACCTCTTCATCAATTGTTCTTTGACATTCAGGGGAGAAGTGCTATTTTTTTTTTCTATTTTACAGGCTTGGGATCAGAAAACATTGAGAGCTTGTGTTTGCTAGGCAGCGACAATGGTGAGCATGTCGTCTGCTACCCAACAAACACATCTTAGTTATTTGATGAGATTCTGAAGTTTTGTGAGGAGAACTTCAGACAACTCGGCCCCCACTCTGATGGTGTGACCTTTGGCCTTATCTAGGGCAATGGTCACCAGCTCTTCCATTGCTTCTGAAGGACTTCTAAGGCTCACTTTCCATCTTTTCCTTCCCTTGTAGTCTGCTTTGTTCTTCCGGTAGCATCACATAGTAGTAGTGTGCCATTTCCCCATCCCCTCACACTTCTCTATTCCCAAATTTGGTGGGGAATTGGAGAAATTGGTAGGTAGAGACCCTTACTTGCAATTTGTTTAAAGTAGGGAAACCTAGTATGGCATTGAAGGGGAGTTGTGTTTTCACCATGATGAGGTTGGTGAAGAGAATGGAGCTCTTTCAGCCTTTGCTAGCTATTAGTAATAGTTTCACCACCTTTTTAGTGTTCAAGGAGTTGCCAAAGATGTCGGCTAGCTTGCCATGGTAGGGGCACAAAAGTTTGTCCATATCTTATCCTGGAGTACATCTTGGCATACAAGATATTTTTGAATGATCCTATGTCGACAAGCACCCTTTGTACGACGTAGTCCTTCATGATGAGGGTGATGACGAAGGCTTTATCCCTATCCCTTGGGTCCCTTTTGAGAGCTAGTGTGTCTTCACACCATTATCCTTCCTTTAGATGATTTTTGCCTCTCAGGGTCCTAATTAGGGTGGGACATCTCCTCATGGTGACCATTCTGTCTTCTTTATGTGTATCCTCCCAAATCATGCTGAGGTAGCTCTTGGTCTATCTTGGGCCTTTGCTCAGATGGTTCTACATTGTGGGGTGGGTTTTGTGCCTTGGCTTTTGTGGGACTAAAGTTGACCACTTGAGATAGCGAAGACCTCGAGGAGTGACCTCGAATCACAATCAAGATTTATGTTGATTTAAAGTGTACTATCAAGTGTTGCAAGAATATAACTTCTAATAGGCACAAGCCTCTATTATTAATTATCTTGATGATTGTCAGAAATCTCTTGAAGTGAGAAATCCAGTTAATAAAATAGAGACAAAAAAGAAAGCATTTTCTTGATTAATTGATTTAAGAAAGATGGTACATGGCTTAAGCAAGGCATACTCTCACTTTACAATGAATTTCAACATAGAATTAATAAAGAGAAAGAGTGGAGAAGAAGATTTGATATGTGATATTGCTCCTCTCCCTTGTGTCAGACCACATGGCATCATAACTAAATTGACTCAGTCTTAAGCAGGTGTTGATGGCATCGTCCCATGGGACATGGAAGGGAATAAGAGAAGTTCGAAGTGCTTCCAATAACTTTGAGCATCGGTGATAGCTTCGTGATTTGAAGTGCTTCTGTTAGCTAATTGGTGATAACACCATTGACCTTGAAGTGTTTCCATAACCATTAAGGCACATGCAATAACGTTTTTGGTTTTGAAGTGTTTTCATAGCCAATAAGGCGTAGGTGATATCTTCTTTAGTTTTTGAAGTATTTTCATAACTGATAAGGTGTAGGTGGTAACTCTTTTAGTTTTAAAGTATTTTCATAGCCAATAAGACGTAGATAATAACTTATTTGATTCTTAAAGTATTTCCACAGCGAATAAGACGTAGAAGATAACTTATTTGATTTTTGAAGTATTTCATAAACTATAAGGCATAGGCAATAACTCCTTTTGGTTTAGTAGATTACGAATAGCTTATAAGATTGGGTATAGCTTAAGAATCATATCATCAACTATTTTTAGGATTGACTAGCTTGATGGGTGTGCCGTCAACTACTTTTGGGGTTGACTAGCTTGAAGAGCACATTACCAACTATTTCTGGAGTTGGCTAACTTGAAGGGCGCATCGTCAACTACGTTTGGGGTTGACTAGCTTAAAAGGACATATCATCAACTACTTCTAGGGTTGACTAGCTTAAATGGGCACATCGTCAACTGCTTCTAGGTTGGCTAGCTTAAATGGCATATCATCAATGACTTCTTGGGTGGACTAGCTTCAAGAATGTGTATTCAACTACTTCTAGGCTTGACTAGCTTAAAGGGCATATCATCAACTATTTTTAGAGTTTGCTAGCTTGAAAGAGCACGTCGTCAATGACTTTTAGGGTTAACTACCTTAAAAGTATATATTGTCAACTACTTATGGGATTGACTAGCTTCGAAGTATGACCAACGACTTTAAACATGTTGGCAATTATCTTTTTTGATTTGATGGTGTCACCAACGACTTATGAAGTTGGATGTAGCTTTGAAGTTTGGCTGAAGACTTTTGTAGCACACCCAGTAAAACTCCATTTGACCTTAATTAGTTATATTTAAACCAATTTTGGTTCTAGTTAGGGTGGTAATATCACCCATTGTTCATGGTTTGGGAATATTGTCGAGGGTTTAATACACCCAATGGGACTCAATTTGACCCTATTTAGTTTCATCGGGATTAATATGGTTTGAGTCTGAGTTTGATTTTATTTAGCTTGAGTCATATTCAACCTTGTGTTGGACCTTTATCGAATTTAGGTCTGCTGGACTTCGGTTAAAGTTCAAATCAATTTAGTTTGACTTAATTTTAGTTCGGGCTTAACCTAGCTTGATTTTGGTTTGACTTTGAGTTTGTCCTTTAGGTTTTGACTTGATTTAATCCAATCAAAATTTAATTTGAGCTTAGTTTAATTTGGATTGAATTTGATTTTAAATTGACCCAACTTGAACCTAATTAGGGTTGGGATTGAACTAACTTGATTTGGATTAATTGAACCTAGACTTTGAGTTCAGCGTAATTTGGATTTAGTCCATTTGTTTGATTAACTTAGGTTCATATGAGTCAATTTGGCCTTTGTCTATTTATTGTGATTGAGTTATTTTATATTAATTAATTTTATTGGAGGGTCCTTAGTTATTTATGGTAATTTTAGGCCGACCCATGGCCTAACCTTAAATGTGCAAACCCAAGGGTTGGCTTAATTTGCGAGTTCGAAAGTTGGCTTAGGGGTGCAAGTGTGAGGGTTGACTAGGTACAAGTTGAAAGACTGGTTGAGTGCGAGCTCGAAGGCCAACTTGGTGCGAACCCAAAGGTTGGTTTAGATGCGAGCCAGAAGGTTGGTGAAGGTGCGAGTCTGAAGGCTGGCTGAGTGTGAACTTGAAGGTTGGCTTATATGTGAGCTTAAAGGCTAGTTAAGTATGAGCCCAAAGGCTAGGTAGGATGTGAGCCTAAGGACTATCTAAGTGTGAGCTCGAAGGCTGGCTTGATGCGAGCTAGAAGGCTAGCTAGGTGCGAACTCAAAGATTAGCTCAAGTGTAAAGCCAAAGGTTGGCTAAGTGTGAGCTCGAAGGCTAGCTAGATGTGAGCCCAAGACTGGTTGAGTGCGAGCCCGAAGGATAGCCAAGTGGAAGCCTGAAGGTTGACTTGAATGCAAGCCTAAAAGCTGGCTTGGATGTGAGCTTGAAGATTGGCTAGGTGCGAGCTCGAAGGTTGGATGGATGAGAACATGAATGCTAGCTAGGCGTGAGCCTGCAGGATGGCTGAGTGCAAGCCCAATGGCTGGCATAGATGCGAGCTTGAATGCTAGCTAAGTAAGAGCCCAACGATTAGCTTGGTTGTGAGCCCAAAGACTAGCTACGTGTGAGCTCGAGGGCTGGCATAGTGCTAGCCTAATGGCTAGCTTGGATGCTAGCCTGAAGGCTAGCTGAATAAGAGCCCAACGGGTAGTTAAGATGTGAGCTCTAATGCTGACTTAGATGCGAGCCCGAAGGCTAGCTGAGTGTGAGCCCAAAAGCTACCTGAATGCAAGCCCGAAGGATGGCTAAGGTGTGATAAGGATTTTCCATCTTTAGTGGGGGGCCGCTAGTGGTCAAGGTGTGAGTCATGGGTTCATCATCTTTATTGCTATCTTTGAGAAGCCATGAGTAGCTGCTATGAGCTCATGACTTTGCCTTCTTCATTGCCATTTTTGAGTGATCACAGGTGGCCACGGTGAGGTCATGGGTTCACCATCTTCATCGTCATTTTCGAGAGGTTGTGAGTGGCCGCAACAAGGTCATGGATTTATAATCTTTATCACTGTCTTCATGGGATTGCAGGTGGTCACAGTGAGGTCATAGGTTCACCATCATCATCATCGTCTTTAAGGGACTGTAGGTGGCCACGATGGGGTCATGGTGCCAAAAATCACGACAAGAGAAAATCCTCTTTTTTATTTTTACACAATAACTTTTTTTTATTTTATTTTCTCTTTCTTTTACATCTTCTTTCCTCCTTTACCAAGACTTGTGTCTTCTTCTTCTCCTTTTCTTTTGTCTTCCTATGATCAAGCCTAGAATAGCCCGACCTCTTCTTCGATCAAAATTGGCCGGGTCCGACAACCATCGATGGCAAGCAACGAAGGAGACCATCAGAGGGTTGTCCTAGTGGCGAGATGGCCGCGATCCATCTTGAGGCAACTTTAATAGCTCTAAGGCAAAGGTTGGTAGCTCATGGGTGGAGGAGCAAGGCTCTGGCAAGGAGTTGGTTGCAGCCGAATGGGCAGCTCAACGGTGGGATGGGCGACAGCCTGCTGGTCAGAGAGATTTGGGGGACTCACTGACGAGATGGACGGTGCATGTAAGGAGTGAGATTTGAAAGTTTGCTAGAGAGGGGTCAAAGGTTTATGGATTGGCTAGTCCATGACCATAAGGTGTGGCTGTAGATGGGGACTGCAAGCTTTGGTAAGGTGATGGTTAACAATGCATCCAAGCAATAGAGGGTGGAGGGAGGCCATTCCTTCAGAGAAGGGAGAAGGAAAACAGGAAGAAGATCAATAGAAAAAGGAAAGGTTACATAATCACCTTTTTTTTTGCTTCCAATCTCCAAGTGATGATTTCTAATCCTAATCTCCCTTCTCTCTGCCTCCTTTTTTCGATCTCTTTCTCTGTTGTTTTTTTTTTTTGCAGATTTTCTCATCAATTTATAGGCCTCCTGAAAAATTAAGATCAAATCTTTGATTGACTCATTTTAGAATGCGATTGGATCCTGATTTATAATGGAATTGTATTTGACTGTATTTTCAAAATCCTATGATTAAATGTAATTGATTGATTGGGATTTATTTCCCTAGTGAAGACATTTGGATCTTGTGCCATTTCCAGATGATGAATTTTCAGGGGGCTATTGATAAAATTTTCCAAAAAATTGGGACTAAAATATAATTTTTTTAAATTTCATGGGCTTCTTTGTAAATAGAATATCTTTATAAAAATTATAAATTTTTTTGAGTCTTTTTTGAATAAAATTTGGACTTATTTACAAATAAAAATTTTGGAGGAATTTATTTGTAAATTTTCCAAAAGGGATCAAAATATAATCTTAAAAGTTTCAAGAGCTTTTTTGCAAAAAGGATACATTTGTAAAAATTCTAAAATTGTTAGGGTCTTTTTTGAATAAAATTTGGATTTATTTGCAAAAAAATTTTGAGGGGTTTATTTAAAAATTTCAATTTAGTTCAATCTTACTTTAGCCTTGGATTCAAATTTGGGCCTAGATCTGATATCTAAATTTGTCTCATCATAAATCCAACTCAGATTGAGAGTCGAGTTTTAAAATCTACTTAAATAAAGTGCTATGTTCGCATCTACTTTATGAGCTTTCTTAACGAGGGGAGTAGATGTGAAAAGAAGAGTGAGAACCTTTTTTCCCATTACTGCCTGCACGAGTGTTTGATAGATTTATTCTTCTATCTCCTTATAACAATGTCTTTTTCTTTGCCCCTCCTCTATTATTTGCCCAATTCACATTTTTTGAAGGAACCATGGAAGCCTTTGTGATTGAGAGGATTGGGGAGGAATGTAGTTTGGCTTTACATCATTTCCTCCCGATCTTTGGGGCTAATACCAAAGTGGTCATTGCATACCAGCTCTAGCAACATTGAAAGTGAGTATGTTTTGATAATTATTATCCTTTAGCCCGCTTTTCAAAGGAAGGGATGTTGTGTGCTGATGGAATAGGTGGTTGCTTCATGCTAGAACCAGTTGGGTGCTTCAGATAGCAAGAATCTTCAGAGACCTTGGGGTTTCACATTCTTATTAGTAGTTTATCTATTTGGGGGTGATCAACCCCACTTGCCGATACAATACTAGTTCTACAGAGTTGTTTAGAGTGAGTTGATGTAATATCTCACTTTTCAGCCCAACTTGTGGGACTCAACGTCCTGGGAGGAGTCATAGTATCTAAGGGACAATATGCTAGAGATTCAGGGATTTTGTATGGCATGATTAAGTTGTGGAATCATGCTACCAATACCTTCTATACTCCATATAGTGCGGTTAGTGTTTCCTTATAGGATATAAAGCAACATTATTCCCATCGTTGGGGACTTCTACGATGAGTACATCCCCATTTGGCCATCATGCAGGTCTAGACTTTGATTATGCTTTGCATGATATCCTCAGAGTTTATGAGTGGTTGGTGGCACACTTTCCAAATAATCAGAAGAGGGTATATTTCAACCATTGGACTGAGAGCTTTTATGAAAGAAGTTTGACAAGTGAGCCAACCAAATTTAACCAGATTATAAGCAACATGGGAGACATCATTCTAGAATTTGTTCCTGAGATCTGGTTTGCTCCCTTTGTTAGTATATGACTTTGCCACTTTGTCATGCCACACAGTGGGTAGTATATCTAGCCAGAGATATTTACGATGGCCTATAAGATGGTGCATAGGTAGAAGGTTGCCTTGGCCCCTGTGGTGCTAGGTTCGATATATGCTAGTCTTAGAGCAGTAGTGGACATCCCTACAGGACTAAGTGATTCTTCAGTTTAGTTCCCCATTCATTTTCTTTATGCTTGAATTTATACCTACTTTAAGAGGACATATACTAAGTTAGAGTCTAGTGATGAAATCAAAAGGCTATGTTAGTCACATTCGGTCTCCATCCCTGAGATGATTTGGATTATGGGTACAACTACCTCTACTTTCTCCCCTAGAGAGGCTAGCATGCATGTGTGGGACCCTTGGAATTTTGAGTGGTGAACTTTTCCTTTTACTCTTCATGATTCTAACATGTTAGCAGATGTGACTTATCTTCCCTTATCTTCAAAGTCTTATAAGTATATTATCTCTTCCACTTTATTTTAGAGATCATTTAGTTGTGAAGTCTTATAATCAACATTGATTTTTTCGGTGGTTTAGGTATGATTAGGGTTTTCCTAAGAATGTTCCTACTTTATTACCACCATTGTGTCTTAGCCAGTTAGCATGCTATTATCTTCATCTCACTTGTATCGAGGATGATTCAGAGTATTATATTCCTGACATCGAGCATGAAGCCAAGGTACTTCGTTCCTACGCCACAGTGTGGTTTGAGAATATGGGTGGATATTTTCACATTGATCCTGTGTTCCTATTCCAAAATGAGCCTGGTTTGCAAAGCAAGGAAAAGAAAGCAGCAAACAACAGAGTGTCAAAATGGCAAAGGACTCAAGAGGCACAAAAGGCCCCAGCTCATAAATTTGCTCACTTCAGATCTAGTAGAGAGAGACCCATTCCTTCGTACAAAGTTAGCAATGGCCATTTTTAGGGTAATGTTGGTCCCATATTGAGGTCAAGGTAAGAAGGACCTCGACCTTCATATGACTGCCGTGTGACTGATGCTTCAAGGCACCTACTGACACATGCAAGCTCACCTATAGGTGAGAGTGTGGGGGTGGGTTTGCATATACCATTTGGAGACTCAGTTTCTTCATTTACCATTATTAACATAGATGCAAGACCAGGGGTGACTCTTCCTTCACCAACACCAGTATGCTAGTCTCTTGATATGGATTTGATTAGAGCGGTCTAACCAGCCTCTCTGTCACCTATATCGGTAGGCCATTCATCAGACATGAGTATCCTTAAGTGTGAGTAATTTCACTTTCTTTCCTTTTTTGCTTGAGAGTCTCTTCTTTTTAGGTAGATGATGATTTTGAAGACCTTCCCAATGATATTTCAGATTTTGATGGTAAGGGACACTCGAGCTTTGCCAAACTTTACATTGGATATATACTAATCTTACCCTTATTGCAAATATGGTTCCTGGGTCATGCTTTAGTCAAAGAATGTTTGCATCCATGGATATCCATCCATTGTCACTAACATCAAGTAATGACCCATTATCTTCTTCTTTTCTTTAAAATCTTTGCGTCTTCTAATGCATCACTTACCCCTTTAGGTGATGATGGAGAGGTGTGAGCGAGTAACTATTGAGTTACCGCGATCATCAGGAGCACCATTTAGGTTTTTTGTATCTTAGGATTATACTTATCCTATTTATCTAAAGCCTTTTCTTGGTTTGGTCATCTTTATTTAGGAATATTATCATTATTTTATGGAATTTCTTTGCTTTTACATCAGATTTGATCTTACAACCTCATATATCCCCCCTTTTTCTCTTTTTGCACCCTAGCTACATGAAACAAGTTTTGATTTCTCCATTTGTGATGATGGACTTGCATTTCTATAATGAATAGGTTTGCTTTGCCACATAGAATTTGTCACATGAAAGTAGACTTAACTTGCCATGTGAAAGTGGACTTGGTTTGCCACATATAAGTGGACTTAATCCACCACGTAGAAGTAGAATTGGTTTATCATGTGGAAGTGGATTTGGTTTACCACATATAAGTGGACTTAGTTTAGTACATGAAAGTGGATTTGAGTTGTCATATAGAAATAGACTTGGGTTGCTATGTAGAAGTGGATTTAATTTTCCATGTAGAAGTAGACTTAATTTGCCACATAAAAATGGACTTAGTTTGCCACATAGAAGTAAACTTATATTGCCACGTAGAAGTGAACTTGGGTCGCCATGTGAAAGTAGACTCATATTGCCATATAGAAGTAGACTTAGGTTGCCAGGTGAAAGTAGACTTATATTATCATGTTTAAGTGGGCTTGACTTGTCATAATGAGTGGACATTTATGAGGGCATGGATCTAACTATCACAAATTGGGCAAAATTTTGTATCTATATTTTGCCTCAAAAAACATGGAGTGCATGTTAGACTGAACATTCTCTTTTAAGAAAGTTGGACAATTCATCATAGATATAAACATAGACACTTTTGGTTATGATTGTTGTTGCCCTTAGGGCTTAAACATAGTACTTTTCATGGAATTGACTGTTGATTGGTGGAATAGGCCTTTCCCCCTGTTGTTGATCAATTGGTAGTCTAGTACGTTTGGGATTATGGGTCTTCTCTGGACTAAGATCATTTCTCCCTTCTAGAAGGACCTAAGCTGAACCATCTTATTATAGACCCTAAATATTTGTGCTCGACATATTTTTCGATTTTGCTGGACTGTGAGCCTTGTCTTGTCTAAGGAGTCTAGTATGTCAAGGTACATATGAACACTATCTTCTCTTGTGATCTCTTCTTGTAAAGCAATCCTTAGAGAGGAGATTTGCACTTCTAGTGGTAATACTGCCTCAGTCCTGAATATCAATGCATATGACATTGATTAGGTAGGGGTTCGATATATAGTGCGATAGGCCCACAATGTCTCAGCAAGCTTTTGGTGTTGGTCTTTCTTATTTCTGACAATAACTTTTTTCATAATCTTGGAAAGGGTCTTTTTGAAAGCCTTAGTGAGCCCATTGGCTCTCGCATTATAAATGGATGAATATCTCTAATCTATCTTGTGATGATGCGTGAATCATCCTATCTTGAAGCTTCTGAAGGATGGTCCATTATCAGAAATGATCTTTTGAGGGATACTGAATTGGTATAAGATATTTTCTTGAAAGAAGCAGATAATATTATTCACTTTTATCTCTTTCAATGGAATCACTTCAGTCCATTGAGAGAAATAATTGGTTGCTGCTAGTATGAAGTAGTGGCCCCTAGAAGAATATGGTTCGATTAGGCTAATGATGTCTATAGCCTATATCTTGAATGGCCACGATGATACTGTTGGGTGTAAAGGATTTGGATATTAATGGATGAAGTCACCATGAATTTGGCATAGGTGACATCTTCTCACATATTCGATGGAATTTCCTACCATCATGGGCAATAGTAGCCCATACACTTAATCTTTATCATCATTTTTGGGTCCAATTGATAAGCCTTACAGACCCCAAAATGCACTTCATACATAAATTCTTTGGTCTCTTTGTTTGAGAAATAGTGCACAAATAATTGATCAAAGAACCTTCTATAAAGAGTGTCATTGATAAGTAAAAAGCTTGTGGCCTCTTTCTGAGTTGTGTTCATACATATTTTTCTTCTGGGGTTTTTTTACTTTTGAGGTAGTTGGTGAATGATGTTCTCCAATCTATAGCCTCTTCTACTAGTTTACGTTCAATCCTCTCATGCTTGATGCTAAAGATTGAACTCGTCACTTGTCTACTACCAACTGTAATTAGAATTTCTCCTTCATTAGGGTCAGCTAGTGCCTTAGCAATTTTGGCTAAGGAATCAGCTTCTGTGTTGATTGACCAGGCAACCTTAGTTATTTAAATATATGGGATTTTCCTTATGAGCTTTTGAACCTGTTTATGGTATTTTAGGAGCTTAAATTTATGGACTTTCATCTTGGACTTTGCTGATAATCAGTTGTGAATCACTAAAAATAAGTAGGCATGATATTTCCATATTGAGGCCATTTTCAGTTTTGTAATTAGGGTTTTGAGAGGGAGTAGGAGTATCATAAAATACCCCCATTCGAAGTAACATAAATAGGTCCAATGCCTGCTTTGATCGGCAAAAGCTTTTGTTTAATCCCTAACTTGGTGGATAATGTTCCATCCAAGTATAGCTTCCAGTAAGATTTTCCTTCTTTGACCAAAAGGATTTCTTCATTAGGGAGCTCAAAACTTGGAGGAGAATTGTTCGGTACTAAATGAGCTACAAGAAAATCAGAGAGGGCTTACCCCTTACTCGCTTTTTGAGGAGTGAACTTGATATCGTATTCCATGAAAAATTAAAGCCTACTTTGCTTGCCTCCCAATGAGTACAGGCCTAGTCATTAGGTTCTTTATGGGATCATTTTTTGATATTAAAATGACTTGATGTAAAAGCAAATAATGCCTTAGCTTCTTGACCACGAATATGAGTGATAGACAATACTTTTCGATGGGGGAGTAGTTAGTTTTTGCCCTGACTACTATTCTACTTAGATAGTAGAGTGTATTTTCTTTACCCTCTTTATTATTTTGGGCAAGAAGTGCCCCTAGGGACCTGCTATTGCTGTCATGTAGAGGATTAAGGGCTTATCAGGTAGGAGTGCTACTAGGATTGTTGGCTTTATGAGATACGGCTTGATCTCTTCAAAGGCTTATTAGCAGTTTTGATCTGAAATGAATAGAGTGTCCTTCATCAACTTGGAAAAAGGCTTACATTTTTCAGAGAAGTTTGAAATGAATCTTCTTATAAGTATGAGTTGACCTTGGAATGACCTCAATTGCTTTAAGTTGCTTGGTGGTGGCATATCCAAGATAGCTTTGATCTTATATGGATTGATTTCAATCACTCAAGGTCTGACAACAAAGCTGAGAAATTTTTTCGATGATACCTAAAAAGTACACTTCATAGAATTTATCTTTAAGTTATATTTTCTAAGGCAGTCGAATACCACTCTTAGGTCTTAGATGTGCCTATCTTTGACTTAGTTTTGATCACCAAGTCATCCACATAATATTCTACTAACTTGTCTATGAGGTCATCAAATATTTGAGTTATGGCCCTTTGATAAGTAGTGCCTACATTCCTGAGCCCAAAGGGCATCACCTTGTATCAATAAATACCAATTGGTATCCTAAAGGCCGTATGTTTCTCATCATTAGGATGCATCTTGATTTGGTTATATTCTAAAAAAACCATCTATGGAAGAGAATGTTTTGAAGTCGACTGTGTTGTTAATCATGATTTTTGTTATTGGCAATAAAAAATCATCTTTTGTACATGCTTTATTCAAGTCCCTATAGTCCACAAAATGCAGATTTGGTCATTTTTCTCTTAGCTTGACACCCAATCTGGGTATTTTTCCTCTCTGACGAAGGCTGATTTGATCAATTTCTTTGTTTCTTCTATGACGTTTTATTCTAGGTTAAGTTTCATCTTCCTAGGTGCTTGTTTGATAGGCAGAAGCTCAGGATTGATGGCTAGTTTGTGGACTACAACTTCAGGGTCTAGTCCAGGCATCTCCTTATAGCTCCATGCGAAGTAGTTAAAGTCCTCTAGAAGCATTACTTTGAGCTAGGTTTGGCTTTCCTTTTGGCTTGCCCCTTGTCCCTTGTCCTTAAGTTCTAATAGAGTTTCTTTTGGTTTGAGGGTTATTTCTTCGCCAAGTGATTCATCATGTCGAGTGTGATTTGGCAAAGGTTCATTTGAAGGCATTTCGGTTGCATTATACCCCCTTTCTTTTGGTTCTAGTAAAATTTCATTGAGGATGTCATCTTCTTATGATATTTGAAAAGACATGGCCACCTCAGCTCACATGTTAGGGGGTACTGATATCATTTGGTTATCCTAAACATCAGAGAGAGGTTTGATGGTGACCATAATATGGTGGGCATTTGGGGTAATATAGCCTAATCCTTTGGCATTCTTGCTTCCTCCCATAGATTTTTGAAGAAATGACTTTTGACTTTCTCTTTTGGTTTATGGAAGTCCATGGTCAAATTTGTTAATTATCTAATGAAGCTGGTCTGAGAAATATTTAGGCATAACTACCGGTTAATGGTCACCATCATCCGCTAGATCTTCAGTCCCTAGGATTTCATGGATGCTTGGGACACAAATGATTACCTTGTAAAATAGTATTTTCTTTTCTTATTTGCACCATGGAAGAATGTAGAAAGTTGTTAGTTCTTCCATGATATTGATAATTAGTTCATCTAATGGCTTAAATAAGCTTTTCAAAATTTTAGTAATAAGGAGAGTATTTTCCATTTGACATCTGTTATCATCTTCATTAGAAGTATAACCACCCAGATAAACTTGTAAGACTTCTTTATCTAAAGAGGCTGGATTAGAATCACCTCCTAAGTAAGGAGGAGCAAAGATCAGGCTAGCAATCTTTTGCTTTACTTAATCGATGGAAATAGACCCCCTATCGGTATTGGATCTCTGATAGTATTTTGCATCATCATAATATACCTTATAAATATTAAAATGGTGTACATCAATATCAAAATGGTATACATCTCCATTAATTTAGTGTTCTTCATCATCCTCGAAGAATTTGAGGCATTGATGTAGGGTTGATGGTAATACTTTATTTTCATATAGCCATGACCTCCCTAATAGTACTTTGTATGACACATCAGTATCGATCACATAAAACTTGGCTTCTATTATCATCTCACCTACTTTTAGAGGGAAAGTTATGGCTCTCAGAGCTCTTTGGCTATTCTGATTAAACCCTTATATAGTTATAATCTGAAATAATAGGTAGCACACATCTAAAGTTAGAGCTCTTTGAGTTTGGAGAGTCATCAAATTAATTGAGGAACCTAGGTCAATCACGATGTAATTGACCTTGAACCCATTGTTGTTCCCTGTGACATACAATGGTCTATTATGGTTTATTGTTCCAGGTAGTAAGTCATCATTTGTGCAAGTAATGATGGGAGTTTGGCATGCACACAAAGACTCCTTCATCTTCTCTTTAGCAAAGTACGTTTGGTAGTTGGCCGGATTCTACAAGATATGTATTAGTGTATCCTTGAGTTCTTGTGACATCATCAAGGTATCAAATACACTCAACATAGCAGGGATATTTTTGATGTGGTCTGCTATGTTGTATTATATCTTTTTGGGTGTAGGTTCAGCATGCAAAGACTCAATGCCCTCATTTATCTGAATTTCCTTTTCCTTATCCTTGGGGATATTCTTATCCCTAGGCATTGGAGCTTGTCTCAGAGGTAGCACCTTCCCACCTCTGAATTGTATCTAGTTTATTTAGTTAAAATATGGCATCATAAGACCAATAAAATTTGTCTTCAGAATGACTCCCAAGGCTAATCATGCGACAAGAAGTAGTAGACCCTTACCCCCAATTAGTAGTTCCCTGAATATCCTTGGAAGATGTGCTTGATGATAATCATCACATTGAACATCAAAATTAGGCACGTTGGGTTTCCTTGTGAAGAGGTCTTTAGAAACTCTTCGGATGAACCCTTCTATTTTGTCTACTAGCATAACCTTTTTAGGATTTTATATTTAGGATATTTCTTCCATAGATATTTAGATTGGCTTGGTTGTGGATGTTCAAATTGGCTTGACATGTGGGTGGAATAAGCTTTAGCATTAGCTCACTTGATCCTCTCCCATAATGCTTGCTTCATCCTTTAGTGCTTGCTGGTGTAGGGCCTCCCAAAGCGGTCATAAAATTGCTCTGAGTCACACATAAAATCATATTCATCACTTGTGCCTTGTGTGGATAATATCTTTAAAGTTGGCAAAGAGCATCATTCCACAGGGTCTAGGACTAGGACTTTGTGAAACCTAGCGAGTTGAGCATTCATTGCTAGACTGCCTGATGGAGGCTGGGATAGCAGCTCATTAGTGTTTACCTCAAATGTATGAGTTACCATGCGACAAGAGGTCATAGAATTAGCTAACTCACTTTGATAGTATCTAGCTTTCTTAACCCATCTCTAGAGTAAGTGACACGAGTGGTCATTCTCTCGAGGAGGGTCAGGAAGTGGTTTCTCAACACCCCTATGAGGTCTTTTATGTGGCTTTGTCTTTTCTAATATCACCTTCTCCATCCTCTTGACTTTCTCACAAAGCATAGTAGTTGTATTTGTCAGACTTTCCATTGGGGCAGCCATAGCCTTCATATGCTCATTTAGTATTTGCATTTGCCCCTTGACAAATCTTATGTTAGTTGTAGCTAGTTCTTTTACAGTATCTAGCTATAGTTTGAGCATGCCATAGTTGTATTTACAAGCGAACCACTCTCTAGGATAATCATCTTATGAGCAACCCTCAAGGAGATTTGTGGGATTTCTCATTTCATCAATAATATCTCTAGTGAATCTATTCGCTTCTTCTTGCCTTACACCTGAATTTCCTCATTATTGAAGTCACAGGGTGGGGATTGACTTGGTTGTAAGCCTTCAATGGTAAATATGATAGAGCATGTTACTTTTGGAAGTTCACTTTCTTCATTTCCCATATTAGGGTCCTCTAGTAAAGCTTTGAGTTTGTTAGGGAAGAATTCTTCAAGAGTTACTTGGCTTCTTTCTCCCTGAATATATTCATCTAGAGTATCAATATATTCTTGGATGATTGACTTCTTGATGTCTTATTCATTTGGCTAAACCAGCTTCTTCTTATTTCTGTTCTTTGTCTTCATGATGCTTCAAGCAGGTGAGGTAGTTTGCTCTATAAGGCTTTCTTTATCACCGTTCCAAGCTCTCTAGGGTTTCTAGTCATCTTCTTCATCAATTTCTTTTAGTCTTTTTGAAATGTAGACATTCCATAAGTGCCCTTATTCGAGGTGTAGGTTGTGCTTCTTCTCCAAAGAGGATTTCTGCAAGTCATTCATGGTCATCGAACACAGTAATATGATTGGAGTGTTTAGTGGGTGTTTCGAGTAAGGTTGCCTTCGAGATGGGGGTGTGCAGTATTTAGTTCAAACTGAATAAACCAATCAAATCGAAACTAAATAATTGATTTGGTTTAGGTTATTCAGTTTTCAGTTCGATCCGATTTTGAAAAATAGAAAATTTGATATTTGATTTCGGTTTCAGTTTTTGATTTTGAAAAATCATAAAAACCGAATCGAACTGAATTACATATATATATATATATATATATATATATATACATGGTTTTGGTTTTGGGCCAATTAGTTTACAGGCACAACTATATAATCCTCCTATAAGTTGTTCGGCCCGCTGTGACATTGATGCCAATTTCTCATTTCTACCCTAAGCCTAAATCCCCAAGTCCCAAACTCCAGATCATCCTTCTCCTTCATCCCTGTGGTTGTGACACTACGCCATGTCAAGATCAGAGGTTTCATCGTGCGATCGTCATGGTGAGAAGAGTTCGGAAGTTCTGCAGCAACTGGGCATCCTTCAGTCTTCAATAATGTGACATTGCCGTCGTCCACCCTCCACCTCTGAGTCTTGACACCTCAAGATCTCTCTGTGATCGGCTTTTAATGCTCCAAGTTTTAATCTCTTATTTTTCTAAAACATCATCATCAAGATCAAGCTGCAATGTGAGAGGATTTATGAAATTATGAAATTTAATTGAGTTTTGTGGAATTAAATTAGGGTTTTTTGATTTCATACAATTTTATTGTTAGATAATTAGGGTTTTGTCGCTTTTGTGAAGATCAAGTTGCTCAATGCTTATTGTCTTTTGTTTTGTTTGATATTTTTATGAAAATCAATTTGCTATTTTTGATCTTTTGAGTCTAATGACGGTATGCTCAATTTGGTTTTAGATCTATTAGAAGATACTTGTAGGGATTGCTTGATAATAGAATGGTCATTATTTACAAGTTTTAATATATCTTTCAATTTATTTTCTTTACTTCTATTCAAAATTAATTTTTGATTTAGTATTTTACTTGTATTCTCTGTTGATAGATGTTAAACGAGGATGATAGTCATGAGCTTTTGCACACAAATCCAATCATTCCAAGTCCAATGCCAAATTCAAATTCTTAAGAATGTTCTACGCCTATAGAAGTTTCAAATGAGGGCAATGCATCTACGTGTACAAAGCCTCCAATCCCAAGAAAGTGAATGGAAGCATGATTAGTTGTATGGGAACATTTTGCAAAATTTATAACACTAGACAAGTTAACCAAAGTCAGATGCAACTATTGTGGCAATGAATTCTTTTGTGATTAAAAAAAAATGGTACTTCTTCTCTTAGAAATTACATGAATCAATGCAAGCAATATCCACATAATGTTGGTACACAGCAAACACAACTTGCCATGTAACCTATTAAAAAAGAAGTAGAAAATGATTGTGTGCTAACTAGTTGGAAGTTTGATCAAGAAAAATTAGAAAAGCACTGGCATACATGGTTGTTATAGATGAACTACCTTTTAGTTTTGTGCAACATGAAGGTTTTCAATACTTTATGTCTCAAGCTTGTCCTAGATTTCAAATTCCTTCACATTGGGCTATGATTAGAGATTGTTATCAACTCTACCATGATGAAAAGGTAAAGTTAAAATAATATTTCAAAGAGTCCAAATAAAGAGTGTGTTTGACCATTGATACTTGAGCCTCAATTCAAAAAAATAAACTATATATGTATCACGGTAAATTATATTGATATTGATTGGAAATTGAAGAAGAAACTTTTAAACTTTTGAAAAATTACAAGTCATAAAGGTGAAGTTATAGGAAAAGCAATTGAAAAATGCTTATCTGAATGAGAAATTGATAATGTTTTGACTGTTACTATTGATAATGCTTCTTCAAATGATACTGCTATATCCTATTTGAAGAAAAATTTTTGAATTAGGGCACTTGTTTGGCACAAGAAAAATATGTTCATATGCGATGCATAGCACATATCATTAATCTTATGGTGAAAGATGGTTTGAATGAGATGGTAGATTCCATTGTTCAGGTTAGATCTCTAGTAAAATATGTGTCATATTCTTCAGCAAGATGGCAAAAGTTCAAGGAATGTGTGGAAATTGAAAAAGTTGAAAGCAAAAAATGTCTTTGTTTGGATGTATCTATAAGGTGGAATTCCACCTATATGGTGCTTGAAGTAGCTCAAATTTTTGAGAGGGCTTTTGAAAAATTTGAAGAGGAAGATAGCAATTTTTGTAATGACCTTAATAATGAAGATGAAGTTCTTATTTCTTTTGATTGGCAAAATATTAGGCTATTTATTACATTCTTAGAGCATTTTTATGAGTTGACTCTTCGAGTTTCTGTCTCTATGTATATTACAAGTAATTTATTTTTTGATGAAAATTATCAAGTTAACCTTCTTTTGAATATGTGGAAAGTCAACAATGGCACAAAAGTCCCAAATATGGCTGCCATGATGAAAGCAAAGTATGACAAGTATTGGGGTGAGCTAGAGAAGATTAATATGCTTCTTTTCATTTCTATCATCTTTGATCTAAGATGCAATTTAGAATATGTTGAGTTTGAAGTAAAAAAATTGTATGAAGGTGAAAGAGGTATCATGATGAGGAGAAAATTGCATGAAGTTGTATATGATTTATTCAAAGAATACAGGATGCGATTACAACTGGGACTGGGAGGGATGCAAGATGGTGAAGGATCAAGTATGCCAATGCAACCAGAAAAGTATATCTTAAGTAGTCGATTTGATGAGCATAGAATAAGTTTCATGGGTGATGAAATGAAATCTGAGTTAGACAAGTATTTGTCCAAGGATCTTAAAAAAAATGTGTCAAACTTTGATATTTTGGGTTTTTGGAAAGTGAATAGCTGCAAATTTCCTATTCTATCACATATGACTCATGATATATTAGCTATACCTATCTCTGTAGTAGCCTCTGAGTTATCTTGTAGCACAGGAGGGCATATACTTGATCATTTTCGTAGCTCTTTGACTCCTACAATAGTACAAGCTCTCCTTTGCACCCAAGATTGGATTCAAAAATCAAAAATAAAAATTAATGTTGAGAAAAGTTTGGAAGAACTTGAAAAGATTCAAGAGGGTAAGATTTTCATTACTACATTTTTATTATTAGACTATATATTTTTTTTATTATGATCAAATAATCATTGAATTGGTTTTTTATTTCAAAGTTGACAATGATGAAATTGGATATCACAACCATTGAATTTTGAGAAGTCATCTTTTGATGCTTTAAGACTCTATAAGGTATTTAAGGTTTGAATATATTTTCTTATCTTTGATGTATTTATTTTCATGTTTTTTCATGGTATGTATTATAATAGTTTCATTTTGGCTATTTCTAACTTTCTATGGTCATTTTTTGCATATTCATTCTTATCTCTCCTTTTTACTAAATAGTAACTTGGTTTGTATCTTCATAGCCTTTCAATGTGGCTCCTCATCATTCATGTGCATGTGTGAAGTTATAACGTTACGGTTCTTACCTAGTTACTTGACATTTGCCTTTACTGTGATGATATTTCATTAATTTTTTTAGGTCTAGTAGTATGATCCAACAGAAAAAATGAATTTAGCCTATTTAGATGCAAGTATCCAACAACAGGTATTGGTTCTATGCTTATTTTGACTCGCTTGATTGCTTCAGTTCTATCTGTTTCCTTCATGGTGAATTATGACAAGTATTGGGTATTGGGATAGTGGGATTTTAGAACTTAGTCTTGGTTCTGACTTCTAATTTTTGATTTTTCATGCAATCTTGCATGTATATTAGAGTTTTATACACGGGAGATTCCTCAAGTTTTTCTTAATGGACCTGATATAAACTTTCGAAGGCTAACTGAATTGATCATATTTATTTTGAACCACATAATCATAGTTATTGATGCTGAGTTATTTGATTTGTAAGTTGATTTGGAATATAATATATCATTAGTAGTCACTCTGCATTTATATTTTCAGCTTTTTTTATAACCTTGTTAATTTGATTAATTATCCTAGAAGATGGGGTTCTTTAAGGCTTTGTCCTCTATGATTTTGTTTTTCAGAATAGTTTTTTTATGTTTTTGTATTTCTTTTAATTTGTTGACAGCACTATGTGCATGTGTGAAGTATGACATTATGGTCCTTAGCCAATTACTTGACATTTTTCTTTTACTGTGATGATATTTTACTAATTATTTTTAGGTCTAGTTGTATGATCCAATAGAAAAAATGAATTTAGTCTATTTAGATGCAAGTATCCAACAACAGGTATTGGTTCTATGCTTGTTTTGACATGTTTGATTGCTTCAGTTTTGGATGCTTCCTTCATGGTGAATTATGGCAAGCATTGGGTACTGGGATAGTGGAATTTTAGAACTTAGTCTTGGTTTTGACTTTTGATTTTTGATCTTTCATGCAATCTTACATGTATATTAGAGTTTTGTACATGGGAGATTCCTCAAGTTTTTCTTAATGGACCTGATATAAACTTTCAAAGGCTAACTAAATTGATCATATTTATTTTGAACCACATAATCATAGTTACTGATGCTGAGTTATTTGATTTGTAAGTTGATTTGGAATATAATATATCATTAGTAGTCACCCTGCATTTATGTTTTCAGCTTTTTTTATAACCTTGTTAATTTGATTAATTATCCTGGAAGATGGGGTTCTTTAAGGCTTTGTCCTCAATGATTTTGTTTTTCAGAATAGTTTTTTTATGTTTTTGTATTTCTTTTAATTTGTTGACAGCACTATGTGCATGTGTGAAGTATGACATTATGGTCCTTAGCCAATTACTTGACATTTTTCTTTTACTGTGATGATATTTTACTAATTATTTTTAGGTCTAGTTGTATGATCCAATAGAAAAAATGAATTTAGTCTATTTAGATGCAAGTATCCAACAACAGGTATTGGTTCTATGCTTGTTTTGACATGTTTGATTGCTTCAGTTTTGGATGTTTCCTTCATGGTGAATTATGGCAAGCATTGGGTACTGGGATAGTGGAATTTTAGAACTTAGTCTTGGTTCTGACTTTTGATTTTTGATCTTTCATGCAATCTTACATGTATATTAGAGTTTTGTACACGGGAGATTCCTCAAGTTTTTCTTAATGGACCTGATATAAACCTTTGAAGGCTAACTGAATTGATCATATTTATTTTGAACCACATAATCATAGTTGCTGATGCTAAGTTATTTGACTTGTAAGTTGATTTGGAACATAATGTATCATTAATAGTCACTCTTGCATTTATATTTTCAGCTTTGTTTGTAACCTTGTTAGTTTGATTAATTATCCTGGAAGATGGGGTTCTTTAAGGCTTTGTCCTCTATGATTCTGTTTTTCAAAATAAATTTTTTTGATATTTTTGTATTTCTTTTAATTTGTTGATAGCAGGTCTCTTCGGTGATCTGGTCAATATCAAGAGAAGATAAATAGGAGTGCTATCTTAGCCCCACTTATTGGGATTATTCTCAATCTCATGGATGCAAGTGTTCAAATTTCAATCACCACATCCACATGGTGATCAGAATGATATCATAGGAGTGCTTGCAAGCATGGAGTGTCCTGCTATTGTACATTATGGGATTCAGTATCTGTTGGGCTACAATTGGGTATGTTTCTTGGTAGATGTGAGTTCGAGCAAAATACCTTGTACTTCTTTTTTTGGTTTTTGTCTCACAAAAAATGCGATTAAGTGTAGACTGTATAGTTATGACTTGTGGGGATCATGTGAAAACCAACTGAAAAAAATTGAGACAAGAAAGAAAGAGGAAAGATCAACAAATAGGAAACTTAAGTGGTTGTTGTTTTCATCCATGGCCCATGGGCAAAAATTGGGCAAATGCAATTATGCAAATGAGGCAATGACTCAATGACACAGAAAATTCAGTTTCAAAATCAGTCTTTGATTTAGATCGAACTGAACCAAAATATTTCGATTTGGTTTGCATTCAGTTTGTATAATATTCAGTTCGGTTTGGTTTTGGGTTTTTGAAAATCAAAAATTTTGGTTCAGTTTATTCGGTTTGGTTCAGTTCTGTTTTGAACTGAATACACAACCCTACTTTGAGAGAGTTAGCTTACCATCTCAGTATTACTTCTCAACCTAATCCTTAAATTTATAGTAGTCTTCAATGATATGCCTCAAAACTCTATAGTAAGGATAATAGTTTGGATAATTTATTTTGTTGGCCTCATCTAACCTCTTGGATTTTGGCAATTGGAGGCCTAGCTTCAAGGCATCTTGGAAGATTTTGCTTACTCTTTCTCTTTTGAAAGGTTATTTCTTTCCGAGCCTTTGTTAGAGATTATTGGATCATTCCATGTCTCTATCTTCTCCAAGAGTTGGTGGCTTTTGAGGATTACCCTTATTCATGATAGGGTCGGAGGTTTCTTTTGTTTAGTTGTCACATTTTTAGAAGGCTTTCCACGCTTTGCCTTGTCTTTTCTAACTTAAAACTTAGTGAATTAGATAAGGTTGGTATGCCAATCCTTTTTAGCTTTTGGACTGTGGGATGAGGTCTTAGAAGGTGGATGAGGTGCTCAAATAAGGTGCTATCAATTCTTTCCTTATGTTACCAAGGACTAAGTTCACTACTTCAAATTGGCTCATGGGCTGTTCATACTTAATGTGGAAATTTCTCCACCATATAATATAATCTAGAATCAACTCATTGTTGCATTTCGATGATGAGATAAGATCTAAAATAGTCCCTTTATCGCTAACTCCTCTGAATTATAATCTAGAATCAACTCATTGTTGCATTTCGATGATGAGATAAGGTCTAAAATGGTCCCTTTATCGCTAACTCCTCTGAACCTAATTCAAAAAGCCTCTCTCATTTATACCCAAGTTTCTATGGATTTTGGTTGTAAGTTAGCATACCACTCCAATGCTACTTTTGTCAAGCTTATTGAAAATTGGTGAAATAACAATGAGGGACCATTACTTGAACCCCCATGCAGAGTCACAAAGTGAGCTATGTGCTGTTTAAGATTATCAATGCCATTAAACTATTTGAAACTAGGCACTGTATCACCTTTGGGATATGGCAATCAGTTGTGATGGCTAGGGTGTAGTTTTAAAACATCATTTACCCTACCTGTCTCACTTCCTTGTCTCAACTATGTAGCTACCATTTATTACATCTATCGTTATATGTATGCTAAAAGTTTCATGTTATCAAGAATTAGGGATTGGATATCCATTACTAGAGGAGGTTCCTGAGAAGAGCCTACATTTTTGTAGATCTCATCCATGGGAGATACACCTTATGTTACCTCAGCTGCTTGGGATAGTTGTTAAGATCGTTCCAACTTATCAAGCTTATGAATCATTTGTGCCATTATCTTAATCAACTCCATGATCTTGTTTTGAACTTTATCTTTCTCTTGGCCTTGTTATCTCAGTTGTTCTTGCAGTGCTTCTATGGTTACTTCTTGATTAGAGCTTTCGGTTACAACTAAGGCTTCTATCAAAACATGATAGTCTACATCTTAAAAATTAGGTCTAGGCTTTGGATTGAGGCTAACTTCTCCCATTAGTCGAGTCATTTTGTTCAAGAGTCTACTTATGGAGTGGGTTGTCATATCTTCTCTTTGGCGTGGAAGCAAAGAATGGTCCACAAAGGTCCTCTTTTCTTGGATTTCTTCATCAGTAAGCCTTACTAGAGTAGTTTTCTTTTATATTTGGCTAGCTGGGGTGTGAGCTTGTGGCCCCTCCCAGTGTCATGATGAGAAATGACTTTGATAGTATGGGTGATCTTCCTTTGTGAACTCTCATGCTATGTTGTAGCTTTACGGTGATCCTTGAGGTTTTGTTTGGTGGTTTGCCCATTTTCAATAGTCTTAAGGCAAGATTATGTCCCCTGTGATTTGCCCCTATCCTTCTCCAAATTGCTTAATGGAGTGAAGGAGTTGGAGGTAGGGATGGTAATAACTAACTTCATTTGAGGGGTAGGTTTCCCAAGTCAGCTAAAGATTCTAATAGCTTTTCTTTTGCTTGTGATAGCTAGGATGAGATCTTCTTTTATGATGCCTATGTTCGGATTTGCTTTTGATTGCCTCTTGCATGGAGTTCGATGAAGGCGGCCCAAAACCTGAGCTTCATTTTGGTCTTAGTCTTTGGAAGTCTAATATCTTTTTTGGTTGAGGTATGGTTTTTGGCTCTTCATCTGAACAACCCTTTTCATTAGGAATGATGATATTAACCCTCATTCCCCTTGATGGAAGGCAAGAAACAGGCTGACTTTACGTGACAACAACCTCAATCAATGCAGTAGTAGGTGCCTTTTTGAACTAGACAACCTCAAAAATGATTCTAAACTTGATTTGAATTTCAGTTGCTTCTATAACAACCATTGACTGAGGTAAATGCATAGCTGATCCTAACCCCAAGATGATGGTGTATGTTAGGGTGAAGATGTTCTTCATTGCTACCATTTGATTCTTTATTCTATAAAGGAGAACACAATTGATTAGTCTTCAATTATAATTCTACTTTATTAGTATCTCTATCATACTAACTAGGTTTCTATACTTGGAGGAGAAGTCAAGTCCCACCGAATGTGCAAAAATTTGTGGGATCAAAGTTGACCACCTGAGATAGTGAAGACCCTGAAGAATGACCTCGAATCACAAATCAAGCTTTATTTTAATTTAAAGTGCACTATCAGATATTGCAAGAATATGACTTCTAATAAGTACAAACCCCTATTATTAATTGTCTCAACAATTGTCAGGAATCTCCTAAAGTAAGAAACCTAGTTAATAAAATAGAGACACAACAAAAAAAAGGAAGCATTTGATTGATTGATTTAAGAAAAATGGTACATGGATTAAGTAAGGGCATACCCTCACTTTATAATAAATTTCAATATGGAATTAAGAAAGAGAGAGAGTGAAGAAGAAACTTTGATGTGTGCTCTACTCCCTTGCATTGGACTGCATGACGTTTGACCTAAATTAACTCTGTCATAAGTAGGTGTTGATGGCATTGTTCGATGGGATGTGGAAGAGAATAGGAGAAGTTTGAAGTGTTTTCAATAGCTTTGAGCATTAGCAATAACTTTGTAATTTGAAGTGTTTCCAATAGCCAATAAGGCATTGGTGATAACTCTATTGACTTTGAAGTGTTTTCATAGCCAATAAGGTGTAGGTGATAACTTTTTTGATTTTGAAGTGTTTCCATAGCCAATAAGGTGTAGATAATAACTTCTTTGATTTTTGAAATATTTCTATAGCCAATAAGACATTGGTGATAACTACATTGTTCTTGAAGTGTTTCCATAGCTAATAAGGTGTAGGTGATAACTTCTTTTGGTTTTAAAGTGTTTCAATAGCCAATAAGGTGTAGATGATAACTTCTTTAGTTTTTGAAGTGTTTCTATAGCTGATAAGGTGTAGGAGATAACTCCTTTGGTTTTAACGTATTTCATAGCCAATATGGCATAGACAATAACTTCTTTGATTTTTGAAGTATTTTCATAGTCGATAAGTCATAGGCGATAACTCTTTTTAGTTTGGTAGTGTCATCGATTACTTATAAGGTTGGGTATAGTTGTGAGAATTGCATCGTTAGCTACTTTTGGGGTTGATTTGTTTAATGGGTAAATCATCAATTGCTATTAGGGTTGACTAGCTTTAAGAGCACATCGCCAACTGCTTCTGGGAATGGCTAACTTAAAGGGCATGTTGTCAACTACTTTTGGGATTATTAGCTTAAAAGAGCATAGGATTAACTACTTTTGGGGTTGACTAGCTTAAAAGGGTATATCATCAACTGCTTCTAGGGTTGACTATCTTAAAAGGGTATGTCATCAATAACTTCTAGGGTTGACTAACTTGAAGGGTGCATTGTCAACTGCTTCTAAGGTAACTAGCTTAAAGGACTTGTCATCAACTGCTTACGGGGTTGACTAACTTGAAAGGGTGCTTTGTCAATGGCTTCTAGGTTTGACTAGCTTAAAAGGGCATGTCGTTAAATACTTCTTGGGTTGACTAGTTCCAAAGTGTGACCAACGACTTTGAGTGTGTTGACAATTAACTCCTTTGATTTGATAGCATCACCAATGACTTCTGTAGTTGGGTATAGCTTTGAAGTGTGGCAATAGACTTTTGTAGCACACCCAGCAAGAGTCAGTCTAATCTTATTTAGTTCTATTCAAACTAATTTTAGTTCAGGTCAGGATGGTAACATCATCCATATTCATGGCCTTGGGAGTATTATCGAGGGTTTAGCACACTAGTAGGACCTGGTTTGACTCTATCTAGTTTCATCGAGATTAATATGGTTCAGGTTTGAGTTTGGTTTTATTTAGCTTGAGCCGAGTTTAGCCTTGTGTTGGACCTTTATCAAATTCAGGCCTGCTAGACTTTAGTTCAAGTTTAAATTAATTTAGTTCCACTTGATTTTAGTTTAGGCCCAACCTGGCTTGATTTTTGGTTTGACTTTGAGTTTTTCTTTTTAGTTTGGACTTGATTTAACCTAATCAGAGTTCAATTTGAGCTTAGTTCAATCTAGATTGGATTTGATTTTGAATTGACCCAACTTGAACCTGATTAGAGTTGGTTTTGAACTAACTTGATTTGGATTAACTAAACCTAGACTTTGAGTTCAGCGTAATTTGGATTTAGTCCATTTGTTTGATTAATTTAGTCCTATATGAACCCACTTGGCCTTTTTCTATTTGTTGTGATTGAGTTTTTTTTCACATTAATCAATTTGGTTTGAGGGTCCCTAGTTATTTATGATGATTTTAGATAGACCCATGGTCCGGTCTTAAATTTCTGAATCCAAGGATTGGCTTAGTTCGCAAGCTCAAAAGTTGGCTTAGGGGGTGTAAGCCTGAGGGCTAATTAAGTGCAAGTCTGAAGACTAGTTGAGTGCGAGCCTGAAAGTTGGTTGTGTGAAAGCCTGAAGGCTAGCTGGGTGCGAGCCCGGACGCTGGCTTAGATGTGAGCCTGAAGGCTAGCTATGGTGTGAGCCCGAAGGCTAGTTGAGTGTGAATTTGAAGGCTAGCGCTTGGATGCGAGCCTGGGGGCCACGAGCTCTGTCGAGGCAGTGGCTAGTAGTGCACCCAAGAAATAGAGGGTGGAGCAAGGCTGTTCCTTCAGAGAAGGGAGAAGGAAAATAGGAAGAAGATCAATAGAAAAAGGAAAGGTTAGATAATCACCTCTTTTTTTTGCTTTCAATCTCCAAGTGATGACCTCTGTTCCTAATCTCCCTTCTTTCTCTACCTCCAATTTTTTTTATCTCTTTCTCTATCGTTTTCCTTTTTTTTAGATTTTCTCATCAATTTATAGGCTTCCCAAAGAATCGAGATCAAATATTTGATTAAACTCATTTTGGAATATGATTGGATCTCGATTTGTAATGGGATTATATTTTATTATATTTTCAAAATCCTGTGATTGGACGTAATTAATTGATTGGGATTTATTTCCCTGGTGCATAAATTTGGATTTCGTATCATTTTCGGATGATGAATTTTCAAGGGGTGATTTACAAATTTTTTTCAAAAATTTGGACTAAAGTTTTTATAAATTCTAGAGGTTTATTTGCATTTTTTAAAAATTTTAAAATTTTTAGAATTCTTTTTTAATAACATTTGGACTTATTTACAAATAAAAAATTTGAGGGCTTTATTTACAAATTTTTCAGAAATATTGGATCAAAATATAATCTTGTAAGTTTTAGCGGTATTTTTACAAAAAAGGACATATTTGTAAAAATTCTAAAATTTTCAAGGTCTTTTTTGAATAAAATTTGGACTTATTTGTAAATAAAAATTTTGAGATATTTATTTATAAATTTCAATTTAGTCTAAATCTGACTATAGCCTTTGATCCAAATTTGGACCTAAATCCAATGTCTAAATTTGGTTCGTCATAAATCCAACTTAAATTCAGAGTAGGGTTTCAAAACATGATTAAACAGCTTGCTGTCTAATTTTTGTCAGATGGGGCTTGATGCTACTGAGGTTGTTGCTGTATGGGGACTAGGGCTAACAGTGTCCCCTGAAGATTTGAGGCACTAATCATCAATTACTTCTCAAGGTGCTTCTATTAAGGTAGCGTGGTTATTGTTGGCTACTTGGAGAGAGATCTTCTAGTGGATCTTAATAAAAATGCCAATTTGTTGTGATTCATCCGATTTTGGATAAAAGTCGGTGAATTCTTTCTAGTCCTCTCCAGCCAATTCTAACTTACACAAAAATAAAACACTGCCCATCCGGTTATAAAGCATCACTGACGACTTAAGGGGTCAGATATAGCTTTGAAGTGTGGCTAATAACTTTGTGCATATTGATAATTAACTTCTTTGGATTGATAACATTATCAATGGCTTATGGAGTTGGATATAGCTTTGAAGTGTAGCTAACAGCTTGGAACATGTTTGCGATTAACTTCATTAATTTGATAGTGTCACCATAGGCTTATTGGGTTGGATGTAGCTTGGAAATGTGGCCAACAGTTTTGAATGTATTGGTGATTAATTTTTGTAGCTTGATAGAATCACCAACAACTTATGGAGTTGGATATAGTTTTGAATGTTGCTAAATATTTTTGTAGCACACCAAGTGAGACTTAGTTTGACCTTATTTAGTTCTTATTCAAACTAATTTTGGTTCAGGTTAGGATGTAATATCATTCATTATTCATGGCCTTAGAGTATTACCGAGGGCTCATGTACCTAGTGCAACTTGGTTTGACCCTATTATAGTTTGGGTTTGAGGTTGATTTCATTTATCTTGAGTCAAGCTCAAACTTGTGTTGGACCTTTACTGAGTTCAAGTCTGTTGGACTTTGGCTCAAGTTCATGTCAATGAGTTTGATTTGGTTTCCGTTTAGGATCAGCCAAGCTTGGTTCTAATTTTACTTTGAGTTTGCCTTAAAGTTTAGACTTGTTTTAGATTTGATTTGAGCTTAGCTCAATCCTGATTGGATTTGATTTGAACTCAATTTGATTTTAAAATTAACCCATGATTATGGTTGAGTTCAGTTTATTTGGTTAACTCAATTTAGATTTTTCGAGTCCAACTCATTTTAGGTTTTTAATCCATTTGTTTGACTAATTTAAGCCAAATTGGGCCAGCTTGGTTTTTGTCTATTTATTTTAACTGAGTTCAATTTTAGTATGCTCGAATGATTTTAGATTAATCAATTTGATTTGAGAGTCCTTAGCAATTTTTGATGATTTTAGATGGACCATAGCCTGGCTTCAAATGTGTGAACTTGAAGGTTGGCTTAATTTGCATGCTCAAAGGTTGGCTTATTGCGAGCCCGATGGTTGACTGAGTGTAAGTCTGAAGGTTAACTTAGATGTGAGCCCGAAGGCTAGCTAAGGTGTGAGCTTGAAAGTTGGCTTGGATGTAAGTCCGAAGGCTGACTAAGTGCGACCCCGAAAGCTAGCTTGGATGCGAGCACGAAGGCTGGCTAATTGTGAACCCAAAGGCTAGCTAAGATGTGAGCTTGAAGACTGGCTTGGATGTGAGCCCAAAGGCTAGCTTGGGTGTGAGCCTGAAGGCTAGCTAAGAGAGAGCCTGAAGGTTGGCTGGGTGATAGGGATCCACTATCTTCGAGGGACCATGGGTGACTGCAGCAGGGTTATAAGTTTGTCATCTTCATCGCCATCTTTGATGGTCTATGGGTGGCCGCAATGAGGTCACAAATTCACCATCTTTATCACCATGTTTGAGGGACCATGGATGACCACAGTGTCAATGAGCAAGGCCGCAGGTGGCCAGGTGCACAGGGTGAGCCAATTCCTCCTCCCTCTAAATTTTTCCCTTCAGTTTGCATCCTTACTTCACTTCTTTTTTTATTTTTTTTATTTTTTTCCAACTTGACTTCTATCTCTTTCTTCTTTTTTTTACTAGTAGCTTCCTCCTTTCCAATACTTTTTGTCCTTTTGTTCCTTCTTTCCCAATAACTTCCAATTCTTTTTTTTTCTTCTCTTACAGCTATCCTCCAACTTCCCCTTTTTATTTCTTTTTCTTCAATTTTCCTTTCCATGACAAAACATCCTAAGCAAAAACAAGAAGGTAGCAAATCTCCCCTAACCTTTTCTCTTTAAAATCCTACTTCCTCTCCATGAGTTGGGAGTTACTTTCTCTTTTTTTTGAACTCCTCTTTATATTTGGCCCTCAATATTTTTTTAAATATTTTTCTCACATCTTCTTCCCTATAAGAGCAGCTCCTCTTCTTCATTGAGAGCTTCTTTTTTTTTTCTTTCCACCATCTACTCTTTTCTCCTTCTTCTTGAACCGAACTCCTTCCCCATCGGATCTTCTCCCTTTGTCAACTTATCTCCACAATTGCTTCCTTCCTCTTTGTTCATTCTTCAACAAGAGTTGCTTGCTTCCCTTTCATCATGATGCAAGCAGATTGGACTGGCCGGATCTACTTGTTGGCAGTAATGCATGACCATGCATGGGTATGAAAAGGAGTGTGCTCAAGCATCAATTATGGCTAGCCGCATGGAGGTAAAGAATAAGCTCAGTAGAGCTGAGGGATGAAGGAAGTAGCTAAGCTCTTCCTATTTGTAGATTTGGTGGTGATGAGGCATCTTGCCTCCTTCTGGGAGTTGGGTAAGATCTTCTCTACTTGGAGGAGAAGTCAAGTCCCACTAGGCATGCCAGGATTTATGGGATCAAAGTTGACCATCTGGGATAGCGGAGACCTCGAGAAGTGATCTTGAATCACAAATAAAAATTTATTTTAATTTAAAATGTACTATTAGATATTGTGAAAACATTGACCTCTGACAAGTATAAGCCCCTATTGTTAATTACTTCGATAATTATTAGGAATATCCTAAAGAAGAAAACCTAGTTAATAAAATAGAGATAAAAAAAGAAAAAGAAGAAATAATTATTTGATTAATTTAAAAAAGATAGTATATGGCTTAAAGTAATGGTATACCTCATTTTATAATAAATTTCAACATAAAATTATAGAAAATATAAAGGAAATGAAGAAAGGAGAAAGAGTGAGAAAGAAGCTTTGATGTGTGCTGCTATCCCACTCCTCTTGCACTGGACCACGTGGTGTTCGACCCAAATCATGGAAGGGAATGAGAAAAGTTTGAAGCATTTCTAATGGCTTTGAGCTTTAATGACAACTGCATTGAATGACATTACCGATAGCTTGTTAGGATTAGCCCGAAGTATTTTTGATAGCTTTGAATTTTAGTCCATTTGTTTTATCAACTTAGGTCCATTTAAGGTGGCATGGCCTTTGTCTATTTGTTTTAACTGAGTTCAAATTCAATTTGATTAAGTGGCTTCATGTTAATTAATTTGATTTGAGGGTCATTGGCTATCTTTGATGATTTTGGACGAACTTATAGCCCAATTTCAAATGTGCAAACCCAAAGGTTGGCTTAGTTTGCAAGCTTAAAACCTAGCTTAGTGTGAGCATGAGGGCTAATTGGGCGTGAGTCTAAAGCCTGACTTAGATGTGAACCCAAAAGCTTAATGAGTGTGAGCCCAAAGGCTAGCAGAATGCGAGCTCAAAGGCTAGCTAAAACATAAGCCAGAAAGTTGGCCAAGTGCAAGCTTAATGGCTAGTTGAGTGTGAACCTGAAGGTGGAACAAATGAGAACCCTAAGGCAAGCTAAGTGTGATCTCGAAGACTGGCTAAGTGTGAACCCAAAGTTTGACTTGGATGCAAACCCAAAGGCTAGCTAAATGCGAGCCCAAAGGTTGGTCGAGTGCAAGCCCAAAGGCTAGTTAAGTGCAAGCCCGAAGACTAGTTATGTGCAAGCCCGAAGGCTAACTATATGCAAGCTTGAAGGTTGACTGAGTGTGAGCCAGAATGTTGACTATGTGTGAGCCTAAAGGCTGATTGAGTATGAGTTCAAAAGCTGACTTAGATGAGAGCCTAAAGGTTGGTTGAGTGTGAGCTTGAAGATTGGCTTGGATGTGAGCCTAAAGGCTAGCTGAGTGTGAGCCTGAGGGTTGGCTGAGTGAGAGCTCAAAGGATGGCTAAGTGTGAGCCTGAAGGTTAACTAGGAGCAAGCTCGAAAGCTAGCTTAGTGCGAGTTTGAAGACTAGCCAAGTGCAAGCCCAAAGGCTGGCTGAGTGTGAGCCCAAATGCTAGCTTGGATGCAAGCCTGAAGGTTGGCTGAATGTGAGCATGAGAACTGGTTGAGTGGAGCTCAAAGGCTGGCTAAGTGCGAGCTTGAAGGCTTGTTGAGTGAGTGGTCAAAAGCTGACTGAGATGCGAGCCCAAAGATTGGCTTAGATGCCAGCCTAAAGGCTAGCTAAATGCAAGCTCAAAGCCTGACTGAGTACAAACTTGAAGGCTATCTTGTGTTGATGGGGATATGCCATCTTCAAAGGGCCATGGGTTGTGGCAGCAGGATCATGGGTTTACCATCTTCATCACCATATTTGGGGGGCTGCGGCTGGTCACAGTGGGGTCGTGGGTTCGCTGCCTTCATGGTTGTCTTCATCACCATCTTTGAGGAGGTCGCCAATGACTGTAGTGGGGTCATGAGTTTGTTATCTTCTTCATCATCTTCCTCTTCATCTTCAAGAGGCTATGGGGGGCCACAACGAGGTCTCAAGTTCAAACCCTTCTTTTTTATTTTTTTATTATATTTTTCTTTACAGCACAAGCCTTTTATTTTCTTTGTTTTTCTTGGGGTCTTCTTCTTTAGGAAGCTAAGAAACTCATGGCTTCTCATGAGGCCTTACCAAGCCTAATCAAGCTCGATCCCTCCTTGACCAAATCCAGCCGGCCCTAGTGCTAGTGGGGTGGGAAGGAGATGCCCTACCTCCCTCCGATAGCCAAATTTGGTAGCCTCTTGACTAGATTTGGTCTAGCTTGGATGTGGTGGGGCAAGGAGGAGCCTTGCTTTTCCTTCTCTGGCCAACAAAAGTAGCATGGAGGGTAGGGCCCTCCCCCTCTCTCTTCTTCATCAACAACACCCGGCCATAATGGCCTGATTTCCTATTGGCTAGATCAGTTGGCGACAGCAAAGGGAAAGGTAGTGGCCGGAGCTCAAAGTTATGGGTAGGGTTTGAGTCACAGATGAGGTTCGGGCTTCTGGTTGCGGGGTTCAGATAAGGAGATGGTAGTGACTCGGGCAAGGGACAACTCGTGGGGGAGGCCAAGCAGTGGTGCTCAAGATGGTAGATGGGTGGACATGACTGCAGTGCAAAGGCAGCAAAGAAAAGAAGAACAAAACAAGGCTAAGTGTTAGAAACTCATCCAATCATGTTCTGTCTTCGATTTCTCATTGTATTTGCATATTCACCGATATCCTCCTCCCAGTCTTTTGGCCTTACCTCTTTTTTCTTTCTTCTCTGATTTTAGGTTTTATAGATTTTTATAGGCCGGTGAAGAAATAGAGTTAGGCTGGAATCAAATTTTTGTATTTGATTTTTGAATGATGGATATTGATGCTGATAGATATGGATATGTTTAGTCAAAATTTAGATGATCTTGTAAATAGATACAGATAAGCTTGTTTGTTATGGATGATGAAATTTGAAAATTTGTACTTATCTCGAATATTAAAATTATAGGAGGTTATTTGTAATTTTTTAAAAAAATTGGACAAAATTATAACTTTATAATTTTTAGGAGATTTTTTTTGCAAAAATGAATCTATTCATAAAGTTTTGAAACTTATAAGGTTTCTTTTTTAATAAAGTTTGGAGTTCTTCATAAAACATTTTGAAGGACTTATTTGCAAAAAGTTAAAATTTTAGGGGCTCATTTGTAAATAAAGAATTTTAGAGGAACTTATTTATAAATCTAAATTTCATAAGTCCCAAGTCATTATTATTGACCTTTTGGGGGCTTATTTGTAAATTCTGAATTTTTGAGGACTAATTTGTAATTTTAAAATTTTATTGGACTTTTCTATAAAACTCTTATTCCAAGGACCTATTTGTAAGAAAAATTTGGTGAGGGACCCATTTATGAAGATTTATTCAACCCGGGGGCTTATTTATAAAATTTTCCTATTTTGTCATTTTGACCTAAGTTTTAAATGGATTTTGGGTTCAATTCTAGTTCAAAAATCCAGACCGCTCAGCCTATCTAGATTAGGCTTAATTAGAGTCCAAATTTTCCAATGATTTGAGTTCAATTTGTGGTCAAACTCAGACATGATTTAAGTCTTACCGCAACTCATGTTTGAACCATAATTTAGTAGAATATAAATTTTAATTGTAATCATATTTCAATCAAATTTTGATTATGGTAAAAATTACCTCAAACAAATTGCCCCCTTTGCAGTCTCTTCTTGAGGTTTAGTGAGAGGAGAGGGTGTGAACAAACTTCAAGTACTTGCCCCTATATCAATATTTCAGGAGTTGACTATATGGATTTGAGTTGTCACACAAAAGTAGACTTAGATTGCTATGTAGAAGTAGACTTAGGTTGTCACATAGAAGTAGACTTAATTTACCATAAGAAGTGGACTTAGATTGCCAGGTGAAAATGGACTTAGATTGCCACAAGAAGCAGAGTCAGGTTGCTACAAGGAAGTGGACTTAATTTGCCACAAGAAGTGGACTTAGGTTGCCATGTGAAAGTAGACTTACATTATCAAAAGAAGTGGACTTAGGTTGTCATGTGGAAGTGGCTTGGTTTACCGTGTGAAAGTGTGCTTGGTATGCTACATGAAAGTGGACTTGGTTTACCACATTAGAGTAGACTTGATACACCACGTAAATGCGGGCTTAATAACCATGCAAGATGGATAGAGTTTTATGTCTATGTTTTGTCTCAAGAAACATAGAGTGCATATTTGACCGAGTATTTCTTTTTGAGGAAGATGGACATTCCATCATAGATAAAACATAGAGACTTGTTGTTGTTACGGTATTGCCCTTAGAGCTTAAGCATAGTATCTTTTGAGAAATCGACCATTGATTGGGGGTATAGGCCTTTCTCCCTTGTTGTCAATCAATTGGTAGGATCTCCCTTCAAATACCCTTTCGATGATATAAGGGTCTTCCCAATTAGGCTTAAATTTGCCTTTTTTGTTTCAGTTTGGAATAACTTGAGCCAATCCATCTTGATATAGGCTCTAGTTATTTGTGCCTAATACATTTTTAGGTTTTGTTGTGCCACAAGTCTTGTTTCATCCAAAGACTCTAGCTTATTAAAGTGAAGATAAACATTATCTTTTCTTGTAATTTCTTCTTGCAAGGCAATCCTGAGAGAAGGGATTTGCACTTCCAATGGCAAGACTACCTCAGTTCCAAACACCAATGCATATGACATTGATTGGGTAGGAGTTTGATATGTGGTACGATGAGCCCATAGTGCCTTAACAAGCTTTTTGTGTTAGTCCTTATTTCTATCAACAACCATCTTCAATCTTGGAATGGGTCTTATTGAATGCCTCAGTGAGTTCGTTGGTTCTAGCATTATAGATAGATGAATATCTCCAATCTATTTTGTGATGGTGTGCAAAGTGCCCTACCTTGAAGCTTCTAAAGGATGGTCTATTATCAGAAATAATCCTTCAAGGAACACCGAATTGGTGCGAAATATTTCTCAAAAGAAGTAGATAACAACATCCACTTTTACCTCTTTAATGAAATTGCTTCAACCTATCAAGAAAAATAATTAGTTGCCACCAATATGAAGTGATGGCCTCTGGAAGATGATGGTTCCATTATGCCAATGACGTTTGTATCCGATACCTCAAATGGCCATAAAGATACTACTGGATGTAAAGAATTTGGGTATTGCTGGATAAAGTCACCAAGAATTTGGCATAGGTGATATCTTCTTGCGTATTCGACGTAATCTCCTACCATTGCATGCCAATAATAGCCCATACACTTAATCATTATCATTATTTTTGGGCCCAACTGATAAGCCCCACAGACTCAAGAATGCACTTCATATGTGACTTTCTTAGCATTTTTGTTTGAGAGACAACGTAGAAATAGTTAATCAAAGGATCTTCTATAAAGAGTGTTGTTGATAGGAAGAAAGTGCGTGGCTTTCTTTCTGAGTTGTGCCCATGCAAACTTATCTTCTAGGAGTTCTCCATTTTTTAGGTAGTTGATGAATGGTGTTTTCCAATCTGTGGCCTCTTCTACTAGTTTAGATTCAGCCTTCTCATATTTGATGCTGAAGATTGAGTTTATTACTTGCCTACTATGGACTATGATTAGAATTTCTCCTTGATTAGGATGAGCCAGTGTCTTGGCTAGTTTTGCGAAGGAGTCAACTTTCACATTGACGGACCATGAAACCTTAGTTATTCAAACATGCAAAATTTTTCCTATGAGTTCTTAAGCCTTTTCATGGTACTTTAGGAGCTCAAATCTATGGACTTTATATCTACCTTGGACTTATCTAATAACTAGTTATGAATCACCAAAAATATGCAAGCATAATATTTCCATATTGAGGGCCCTTTCCAGTCTTGCAATTGGGACCTCATAAATGACTCCAATGCCTACTTTGATTTGGGGAAGCTTTGGTTTGATCCTTGGTCTGATGGATGATGCTCCATCAAAATATAGCTTCCAGTAAGGTTCCTCTTCTTTGACCAAAAGAATCTCTTCATCAAGGAGCTCACAATTTAGAGGAGAATTATCTGGTATCAGATAAGCTGTGAGAAAATCAACAAGGGCTTGCCCCGTAATTGCCTTTTGAGGAGTTAATTTGATATCATATTCCATGAGGATTAAAGCCCATTTTTCTAGCCTCCTAGTGAGTACGATCATCAGGTACTTTATGTGATCAATCCTTGATATTAAAATGAGTTGATGAGAAAACACATAATGTCTCAACTTTTTGACCATAAATATGAGTGCTGGACAATACATTTCTATGGGAGAGTAGTTATTTTATGCCCCCACTATCATTCTACTCATATAGTAGAGTGTATTTTTTTTTAATCTTTTTCATTATTCTGGGCAAGAAGTGCCCCTAGGGATCCTTCCATTGTTGCTCTGTAGAGGATAAAGGGTTTATCAAGTAGAGGCACTACTAGAACTAGAGGCTTTAGGAGATACTATTTGATCTCTTCAAAGACCTATTGGCGGTCTTGGTCCCAAATGAATGAAATGTCCTTCTCCATCAACCTAGAAAAAATACTTGCATTTTCCAAGGAGGTTTGAAATGAATTTTCTTATATATGCGAGTTAGCCATGGAACGACCTCAATTGCTTTAAATTACTGGGTGGTGGCTATCCAAGATAGCTTTGAGCTTAGATGGATCGATTTTAATCCCTCGATATCTGACAACAAGGCTGAGGAGCTTTCCTAATGATACTCCAAAAGCACATATCATAGGATTCATCTTTAAGTTATATTTCCTAGGTGATCAAATACCACTCTTAGGTCATGGATGTCTCTATCTTTAGACTTAGTTTTGAAAACCAAGTCATCTGCATAAACATTCCACTAATTGGTGTATAAAGTCATCAAAGATTCGAGTCATGGACCTTTGCTAATTGGCACTTGCATTTTTGAGCCTAAAAGGCATCACCTTGTAGTAGTAAATGCCAATTGGTGTCCTGAAGGCCGTATGTTTCTCATTATCAGGATGCATTGTGATTTGGTTATATCTTGAAAAATCACCCATGAAAGAGAATGTTTCATAGTCAACCATATTGTCAATCGTGATTTTCATTATTGCAAATAGAAAATCATCCTTTTCACATGCTTTGTTTGAGCCCCTGTAGTCCACACAAATGTGAATTTGGCCATTCTTCTTCTTGACTAGCACGATGCTTATCATCCAATCTGGGTATTTTTTTTTCTCTTTGATAGAACCTGCTTCAATTAGTTTCTTCATTTTTTCTATCACCTTTTGCTCTAGGTTGAGTTTCATCTTCCTATGTGCTTGTTCGGCAGGAGAAAGCTCAAGATTGATGGCCATTTTATAGACCAAAACTTTAGGATCTAGTCCAAGCATCTCCTTGTAACTCCATGTGAAGCATTCGATGTACTCTTGGAGCACTGCTTTGAGCTAGGTTTGGCTTTCCTCTGAAAGTTAAGTGATGATGAAAGTTGTCTTAGGGTCCTCCTTTGAGCCTAGGTTAATCTCCATCAGTTCATCAATTGTGGCTTGCCCCCCGTCCTCAAGTTTTGATGGAGCTTCTTTTGATTTCAGAGTTATCTCTTCACCAAGTGAGTCATCATGTTTTGGTGAAGGTTCCTCTAGAAGTATTTCGGATGCATCATGCCCTCTTTCTTTTAGTTTTGATAAAATCCCACTAAAGATGTCACCTTCTTGTGATGTCTGAAAAGTTGTGCTCACCTCAATGCACATATCAAGAGATGTTTATACCATTTGGTCATCCTGAGTATCAGAGAGAGGTTTAATAGTAATCATAAGAGATGTGTGAGTGTTTGGAGTAATATAACCTAATCCTCTAGTATTCTTATTTCCTCTTCTTTGGAGCAATATAGGAATGTAAGTATGTCCCTGGAGTGGATTCCATATATTCTTGAAGAAGAGACTCTCTCTTTATTTGTGGACATGCATAGCCATATTTGTCAATTATCTGATGAAGTTGGTCTAAGAAATATTTAGACATGACTATTGGTTAATGATTAACATCATCCGCTAGACTTTCAGTCCCTAGGGTTTCATGTATATTTGGTGCATAAGAGATTATCTTGTAAAATAGTATTTCTTTTTTTCCTTTGTGCCATGGAGGAATATAGAAAGTCAGTAGTTCTTCCATGACATTGATACTCAGCTCATCTAATATTTTGACTAAGCCTTTTGGAACTTAGTGATAAAGAGAGTATTTTCTATTTGACCTCTATCATCATCTTCATCAGAAGAATAGCCACTGAGGCAGATTTGTAGGGCTTCTTCATTTGAAGAGGCAGGGTTAGATTGCTTCCTAAGTGAGGATGAGCAAAGATCAAGTTAGCAATCTTTTTTTTACTTGACTAATAGAAGCAGAACCCCTTTTAGCATCGGATCTCTAGTTGTATTTTGCATCATCATAATATACCTCATGAACATCTCCATCAATTCAGTGTTCTTCACCATCCTTGAAATATTTGAAACATTGGTGTAGGGTTGATGACACTACTTTATTTTCATACAGGCATGACCTCCCTAGTAGCGCTTTGTATGATGCATTAGTATCGATCATTTAAAACATGGCATTAGTCATCAACTCTCCTTATTTCATAGGGATAGTTATAGCTCTCAAAGCTCTTTGGCTATTTTGATTAAACCTTTGTATGGTTATAATCTCCAATGATAGGTGTTACACACCCAAAGTTCGAGCTCTCAGGGTTCAAAGAGTTATCAAATTAACTGAGAAACTTAGGTCAATTAGGACGCAATTGATCTTGATCCCATTGCTGTTCCCTGTATTACGCAATGACTTGTGATTTGTTATTCTAGGTAGTAGGCCATCATTTGTGAAGGTGATAGCAAGAGTTTGGCTTGCAAATAAGGGCTCCTTCATCTTCTCTTTAGTAAAGTATGCTTGATAGTTAGCTGAATTTTGTAAGATGTGTGCTAGCGTATCCTTGAGTTGTTTTGACATCATCAAGGCATCAAACACACTTAGCATAGCAGGGATCTTCTTGAGGTAGGCTACTATGTTATATTCTACCATTTTTGGTGAAGGTTTAGCTTGCGAAGGCTTAATGCCCTCATTTATCTAAATTTTATTTTCCTTATCCTTTGGGATATTCTTATCCCTAGACACCAAAGCTTTTCTCAGGGGTGGCACCTTCCCATCTTAGAGTTGTAACTGGTTTGCTCTTTTCAGTTGAAACCTGGTATCATGAGACTAATAAGGTTCATCTTCAGAGTCACTTCTAAGGCTAATCATGTGACAAGAAGTAGAAGACTCTTACTCCCAGTTAGTACTTTCTTGAATGTTGTTGGAGGATGTGATTGGCTGATAATCATCCCATTCAACATCAGAATTAGGCATATGAGATTTTCTTGTAAAGAGATCTTCAGAAACTCTCTAAATGAATCCTTCTATTTTATCTACTAGCATAATCTTATTTAGGACTTTGTATTTAGGATGTCTTTCCTGTGGATCCCTAGACTGGCTTGATTGTAGATATTTAGCTTCATTCTCTGCTGGGGTGGAATGAGCTTTAGCATTAGCTAGTTTGATCCTCTCTCAAAATGCCTACTTGTTCTTTTGACACTTACTAGTGTAGGGCCTTCCAAAGTGATCATAAAGTTATTTCGAGTCAGACATATAGTCATATTCATGGTCCATGCCTTATATGCATAATTTGTCTAAAGTTGGCAAAGTACATCCTTTTACAAATTCTAGAACTGGGACTTCACCGAACCTAACAGGTTAAGTATTTACTGCTTGATTGCCCCATAGAGGCTGGGATGGTAGCTCACCAGTGTTCACCTTAGATGTATAAGTCATCATGCAACAAGAGATCATAAACTTAGCTAACTCTCTTTGATAGTGTTTAGCTTTTTTGACCCGTCCCTAGAGTAGGTGGCATGAATAGTCATCCTAATCTTGAGGAGGGTTTGTAGATGTTGTCTCACCGCCCCTATTAGGTCTTTTGTATGGCTTCAGCTTTTCTACTAGTACCTTTTCCATCCTCTTGACTTCTTCCTAGAGCATGGTGGTCATATTTGTCTCACTTTCCATGTGGACAATCATAGCCTGCATGTGTGTGCTCAACATTTGCTTTTGCCCCCTAACAATTCTCATGTTAGTTGCAGTTAGCTCTTTCATAGTATCCAACTATAGTTTGAGCATGCCATAGTCATGCTCATGGGTGAACCACTCTTGAAGATAGTCATCTTGAGAGAAACTATTAAGGAGACCTATGGGATCTCTCATTTCATTAGTAGTATCCCTAAAAAATCTATTCATCTCTTCCCTTGTATCCTAAATTTCCTCGTCATTGAAGTGACGAGGTGGGGATCGGCTTGGTTGTAAACCTCCAACAATAAATATGGTAGAGTATGTTGCCACTGGGGGTTCACTTTCTTTATTTCTTGCATCATGATTTTCTAGTAAAGCTTTTGAGTTTGTCAAGGAGAAATTTCTTCAAGAGTTACTTAGGTTCTTCTCCCTAAACATATTCATCCAAATCATTAATGTATTCTTAGATGGCCAATTTCTTGACATCATATTTATCTGGCTGAACCAACTTCTTCTTTTGATTTCTATTCTTCTTCTTCTTAATGCTTTGAATAGGTAACTCTGTTTGTTCTAATGAGGCTTTCTTTATCACCATGCTAGGCTCTCTAGGATTTTTAGTTACTTTCTTTATCAACTTCTTAAGTCTTTTTGAAATGTAGACATTCCATAAGTGCCTTTATTCAGGGGTATATTGTGTTTCTTCCTCGAAGAGGATCTCAGCGAGTGGTTCATGATCCTCGAACATAATAATATAATTGATGTATTCAGCGGGTTTTTCCAATAGAGCTACCTTCAAGAGAGTCAGCTTACCCTCTTGATATTGTTTCTTAACCCAATCCTTGAACACATAGCAGTCTTCAATGATATGTCCCAAGACTCTATGGTAAGGGCAATAGTTTGGGTGATTTATTTTGTTAGCCTCACCTGGCCTCTTGGATTCTGGAAATTGAAGGTTTAGCTTTAGTGCATATTGGATGATTTTAGCTACTCTTTCTCTTTTGAAGGAGTATTTCTTTTTGAGCCTTTGTTGGAGATCATTGGATCATTCCACTTCTCCTTCTCCTCGAAGAGTTGGTGGCTTTTGAGAATTACCTCATAGTAGGGTTTGGAGGTTTCTTTTGCTCAGTTATTGTGAATGTAGTCCTCACATTGTTTGAAAGACTCTCCATGCCTTACCTTATCCTTTTCTAGTATGAAGCTTTGTGAGCTAGATTAGGTTGGTAGGCCAATCCTTTCTACCTTCTTGGCTTGCGTGTTGAGGTCTTAGACAATATAGATAGAAGAGGTGCTTGATAGGATATTATTCATTCTCCCCTTATATTGTTGAGGACTAAGTTTACCGCCTCAAATTAGCTCATAGGTTGTTCACACTTAATGCTGAGATGTATCCAATGTGTGATAGTCCAAAATTGACTCACTGTCATATTGTGACAAGGTCTGCAATAGTCACTTTATCATTGACTCCTCTGAATTTGATTTGGAAAGCCTCTTTCATCTGTGCCCAAGTCTGTATGGATTTTGGTTGCAGGTGAGAATACCACTCGAATGCTACTCCTATCAAACTTGCTAAAAATTGAAAGAGTAACGGTAAGGGGTTATTACTTGAATCTCCTCACAAAGTCAAAAAATTAGTTATGTGTTGTTCAGGATTGCCCAAGCCATTGAACTATTTGAAATTAGGCACTGTATAGCATTGGGAGTAAGACACTTGGTTGTGATAGCTAGGGTATGATTTGTCAGCATTGTTTACCTTGCCCGTCTCACTTCCTTATCTTAATTGTACAACTACCATTCATTGTGCTTACTATTGTATGTATATTGGGAGTTTCATGTTGTCAGGGATCCCTAAAATTGGGAATTGGGCATCCCTTACTAAAGGAGGTGCTTGTGAAGGGCCTACATTTTCGTGGACCTCATCTATAGGAGATGCACCTTCTGCCACCTTTGCTGCTTGAGATGACTATTGACATCGTTCCAACTTATCAATCTTTTGGCACAGTTGTAGCATTATTTCCATCAAGTTCATGACTTTCTTTTGAGCTTCATCTTTCTCTTCGATTTGTTGTTTCAGCTACTTTTGCAATGCTTCTATGGTCACTTCTTGATTAGAGCTTTCAGTTATAACCAAGGCTTTTATTAGAATATGATGGTTCCTATCTTGAGAATCAGTTCTATACTTTGAGTTGAGGCTAACTTCTCCCATTAGTTGAGTTGTCTCATTCAAGAGTCTACTCATAGAGTGGGTTGCCACACCTTCTCTTCAACATGGTAGTAAAGAATGGTCCACAAGGGTCCTCTCCTTTTGGATTTCATCATCAATAAACCTCACTCAGACACCCTTTTTTTGGGGTTTAGCAAGCTGGAGTGTGGGTTTGTGGTTCCTTCTAGAGTCATGGTGAGAAATGACTCTGACAGTATGGGTGATCTCCTTTTGTAAGCCCTTATGTTGGGTTACAGCTTTACAGTGACCCTTGTACTTTTGTTTGGAGATTTACCCTTTTGCCACAGTTTTAAGGCCAGACTATGCCCCTTGTGACTTTCTCTTATCCTTCTCTAAATTACTTAATGGAGCAAAGAAGTTAGAGGTAGGGATAGTAATGACCGACTTTATTCGAGAAGTAGACTTCCTAAGTCGGCTAAAGATTCTAGCAGCTTTTCTTTTACTTGTGACAACCAATATGAACTCTTCTTCATCAATTCTTGCATCTAGATTTGCCTTTGATTGCCCCCTACAAGGAGCTAGGTGAAGGCAATTGAAGACTAAGCTTTGTTTTAGTTCTAGCCTCTGGAAGACTGACATCTTTGTTGGTTGAGGTATGACTTCTAGCTCTTTATTTGAACAACCTTTCTTGTTTGGAGTAATGACGTTAGGCCTCCTTCCCCTTGATGTAAGGTGAGAAATAGACTGGTCTTGCATGTTGACCACTCCAGTTGATGTAGTCGTAGGTGCCCTCTTAAACTCGATGAACTCAAAGATAGTTCCAAACTTGATATAAACTTCAGCTACTTCTATGGCAATCATTTGATTCTTTCTTCTGCAAAGACAACACAACTAATCAATCTTTAAACATAATTCTGCCTTATAAGTGTCTCTATAGCATTAACTAAGTTTCTATGCTTGGAGGAGAAGTCGTGTCCCACTGTGCATGCCAAAATTTATAATTAGAAGTTGTTCCTGGGGGTCTTTGCTATTCTGAGTGATCACTTCATTAGGTTACTTCTCTCAAAGTTCATGCACCAATTTGGCATCTAGAAGATGAACTATTAGCTTGAAGTATACTCAACAAACATCGATCAAAGTATTTGCTTACTAAGTCAACTGACCACTACAACATGTCCTACTCCAGCATGTCAATATGGCATTATAGAGACAAGTTTGATAAAAATAGCAATCTCTTACTTTATTCTTTGCCCTACCAAGACATAGTATGAATGACAAGGTGAAAAAGCTTCAATATAACACTCAAGATAGCCCTCCAGGCAATCAAAGTCAAATTGGTTTGATTAACTGGTCAAGCCATCAACCACTGCCTAAAAATGATCAAAACTGGGGCCATATCTCTCCCTAGCCCCTTTGATTCTATGACCACTCTAACACAGATTGGGTTCTCTTTTTCTAACTATTATCAAGTGATAGTCTTTATATTATGGATGCAAGGACTCTAATTCATAGAAAAGAGAAGTGGAACTCTTTTTGATCAAAATAGGATGTTTTCCTAAAAAATAAGCACCATACTACTTTGCTAGTATGTGCAAGGATGAAAATGGAAAATGCTCATGTCTAAAGCATACGAGCATATGCAATAACTCTCTTCTAAAAACACACAATGATGGCAGATAGCATATTGTCTGAGTATACATTGTGAATGCTTAGTCAAATATTAAATCCATCATTGTATAGAAGAAGATAATAAAGGTAAAGTTAAGCTCTCTTAGGCTTAGGGAAAGCATATTACTAAAGCATTTGAAGTAAACAACCCATCCATTGGGTTAATACCAAGTGAAATCTTTATTTTTCACCATTAAAAGATTGTAGATAAGAAAATCAAGACTCTCTTATCAAATACTTATAAAGAAAGCATATAGTTGAGACTTCAAAAAAAATGCAAAAAGAGGTAATAGGTTCTTCCCTTATCTCAAAATACTGGGGGACAGATAAAATTCTCTCACGTAATGCTTAAGAGATGTCTATCATCATGGCATTAAAAAAAAATAATATATCTAATGTTTCCTATTATTTCTATAATCAATAAGTCAAGTCAAAAGTCATGAAATTCTTGATGAAGACCTCAAGTAGACCCTCAAGTAGACCACTTATACAGTGGTAAAGTCAAATATGCTTTTCTAAAATGACAAAAGAAGTACATCATCTCTAATTTGACAAACTCAAGCTCATCACCTCCAAGGTGGTAAAATCAAACTTACCTCTAAAATGATAAAATCAAATACCTTAATTATGAGGATTACAAAGTCAAACATCTTATCTCCAACATAGCAAAATCAAAGTAGCAACTTTGGAAACTAGCTAAGTAAAGTCCATTTTGTGTGGCGAATGAGCCTGAATTTAGATGGAAAATCACATCCACTTTTACGTGGCAGTCAAAGTCCACTTCTATATGACAAACCAAGTCTACTTTCATGTGGTAAACCAAATTCACTTTTAAATGGTAAACCAAGCCTACTTTCATGTGGCAAATTAAAGTCTATCTCAAGTGGAGATCAAACCCCCATTTAGATGGAAAATTAAGCCCACTTTTACATGATAAACCAAGTCCACTTGCACATGGCAACTAAGTCTACTTTCACGTAGGAAACCAAGTCCACTTTCATGTGGCAAACCGAGTTTACTTTCATGTGGTAAATTAAGTCCACTTCTACATGACAATTTAAGTCCACTTTTATGTACTAATTTAAATCCACTTTCATGTAACAAACCAAACCCACTTTCATATGATAAACCTAAGTCCACTTTTATGTAGCGAATGAAGTTCACTTTCACCTGGCAACCTAAGTCTACTTGTGACAAATTAAGTCTATTTCTACATAATAAAATAAGTCCTTCATTGCATGACAAATCAAATCCACGCTCTTGTGGTCATTTGAACCCATATAGTCAACTCCTGAAATATTCACAATCCTCTCATCTTGTTAGAACTCGAGAAGAAGCTATGAAGGGTGCAATTTGTTGGAGGCAATTTTTCTCACAATCAAATTTGATTAAAATATAATTAAAATTAAAATTTGTATGCCACTAAATTATGGCTCAGATATGGGTCTCAGTGAAACTCAAATCACATCCTAGTTTGATAAAAAATCAAGCTTAAATCATTGAAAAATTCAGACTCTAGCTAAGGCTAATCCAAATGGGTTAAGTGGAGTGAATTTTTAGACCAAAATTAGGCCTAAAATTCATCTAAAACTTGGGCAAAAATGACAAAATATAAAAATATTGCAAATAGGCTCCCAGATTGAATGATTTTCTATAAATGGGAACTTGGCTGGATTTTTCTTACAAATAGGTTTCTGGAACAAGAAATTTTGCTAAAAATTTTAATAAAATTCTAAAATTATAAATCAGTCCTGTAAAATTTAGAATTTGCAAATAAGGCTTTTAAAGAGTCAATAATTATGATTTGATCTTTATAACATTTTGAATTTGCAAATAAGCCCATCCAAAATTCTTTATTTACAAATAAACTCTTGAAATTTTGATTTTTTGCAAATAGGTACCTCAAAATTTTTTATTTATGAATAAGTTCAAATTTTATTCAAAAAGGACCCTCAAAGTTTCCAAACTTTATGAATAGGTTCCTTTTTGAAGAAAAATCTCTTAAAAATTATAAAATTATAATTTAGTCTAATTTTTGAAAAAACTTTGCAAAATATCCCCACTAAGATTTTGGTATCTATGATAAGTACTAATTTTCAAATTTCATCATCCATAACAAATAGGTTTATCCGTATCTATTTACAAAATCATCTAAATTTCATATAAGCATATCCATATCCATCAACATCCACATCCATCATTCAAAATTCAAATACAAAAATTTGATTCTAACCCAACTCTTTCTCTTCACGAGTCTATATCAATGAACAGAAAAAATAGGTAAAATCAAAGAAAGGTGGGAGAGAGGCGATCGGTGAATCTGTAGATACAATAGGAAATGAAAGACAAAATACAATTGGGTGAGTTTCAACACTTAGCTTTGTTTTATTCTTCTCTTATTTCCTACCTTTGCACTACAGTCATGTCTGACCATATACCATCATTGAGCACCGCTACTCAGGCTCCCACTTGAGCTATCCCTCGGCGGAAACAGTACCATTTCCTCATCTAAACCCCACTGTTGGAAGCCTGAATCTCAATTGCTGCTCCATCCTTGCCCATAACTTTGAGCTTCCCTTGTTGTCTTCCCCCTTGTTGTCGCTGGCCAATCAAGGGGTCAAATCTAGCTAAGATGAAACTAGGCCACTCGAGCCCAGTTGCTATTGATGGAGAAGAGATATGAGGAGGGCCCTGTACTCCCTATTGCTGTCACTGGCCGGAGAAGGAAGGCGGGGCTTCTCCTCGCCCTGTTGCATCCAAGCTCGGCCAGATCCAATTAAGAGACAGCTGGATTTGGCTGCTGGAGGGAGGCGGGGCATCTCCTTGCCCTGCTATGTCACACACTAGACCATATCCAAAAGAAGGGGGTAGGGCTCCTCCCTACCCTGCCGCACTATGGCTAGTTGGATCTGGCTATCTCTAGCTAAATTTAGCCAAGGAAGGACCAGGCCTGATTGGGCCCAATAAGGCTTCATGAGAAGCCATGTGATTCTTGACTTCATAAAGAAGCCCAAAAAAATAGCAAAACAAAAAAAATTAAAAGGGCTTGTGTTGCAAAAAAAAGTGAAGTGCGGCGCGTCCGGGGGTGGGTGGGGAGGTGGTTTGCATTTGAGCTTGAGGTAAAAAAATACTTATAAAAAAATTTGACAAAAAAGAAAGATTTTTGACCCCACTGTTGCCACCCATGGTGCCCTTGAAGACAAGGATAAAGATGATGATGAAGACGACAAACCTATGACCCTACTGTGACCATTCGTGGCCTCCTCAAAGAAAATAATAAAGACAGTGAATCCATGATCTCGCTATGGCCATCTGCGGCCCCTCAAAGATGGTAATGAAGATGGTGATGAAAATGGAGAACCCATGATCCTACTGTGGCTACCTGTTACCCTTCACAGGTTGCAAATCCTTATCACCCCAAGCTAACCTTAAGGCTCGCATCCAAGCTGACCTTTGAGCTCGCATCTAGGCCAACCTTCAGGCTTACTCTTAGACAGCCTTCGAGATCGCACTCAGACAACCTTTGAACTTGGATCTAAGCCAGGCTTTAGGCTTGCATCTAAGCTAGCCTTCATGCTCACACTCAATCAGCCTTTGGGCTTGCATTCAAGCTAGTCTTTGGGCTCACATCCAAGCCAACCTTCAGGCTCGCACTCAACTAGTCTTCGAGCTTGCATCTAGGCCAGCTTGCAGACTTACACTCAGCCAGCCTTTAGGCTTGCATTCAAACCAACCTTCAGGCTGGCACTCAATCAGTCTTTGGGGTCACATCTAAGCTAGCCTTCGGGCTTGCACTTAGCCAGCCTTTAGACTCACACTCAGCCAGCTTTTTAGATCACACTCAGCTAGTCTTCAGACTCACACTAAGCTAGCTTTTGAGCTCACACTTAGTCAGCTTTCTAGATCACACTCAACTAGTCTTTAGACTCACACTAAGCTAGCCTTTGGGCTCACACTTGGCTAGCTTTTGAGCTTACACTAACCTAGCTTTTGGGCTCACACTTAGCTAGCCTTTGGGTTCACACTTAGCTAGCCTTTGAGTTTACTCCCAAGTTAGCTTTCGAGCTTACATCTATGGCAATCTTCAGACTCACACCTAATTAGCTCTCAGGCTTGCACTAAGCTAACTTTTGAGCTTACGAGCTAAGCCAAATTTTGGGTTCACACATTAGAAGTCGGGCTATAGGACCCTCTAAAATCATTATAAACAGTCAAGGATTCTCAAATTAAGTTAATTAATATTAAAAGTGAACTCTATCAAGATAAATGGACAATGGCCAAGTTGGCTTGAATGGACTTAAATTGGTTAGAAAGTTGGACTTTAGCTTAAGTTCAAATCAGTTTAGTTCAATTTAATTTCAATTCAAGCTTAGTCTAATCTAGTTCTAATTTGATTTTGAGTTTGCTATTTAGTTTGGACTTGATTTGAGTTTAATTTGAGCTTAGTTCAATCCTAATTGGATTTAATTTGGATTTGAACCCAATTTGATTTTAAGTTGACTCAACTTGAACCTGATTAGGGTTGAGTCTGAGTTTATTTGGTCAACTCAATTTAGATTTTGGAAGTCCAGATCAATTTGGGTTTTAGTCCAACTTTTTAACCAAATTAAGTCCATTTAAATCAGCTTGGCCTATGTCCATTTATTTTCAACTAATTTCAATATTAATTAATTTGATTTGAAGGTCTTTGGCTTTATGATGATTTTAGATGGACCCATAGCCCTGCTTCAAATATGTAAACTCGAAGGTTGGCTTAGTTTGCAGGCTCAAAAGCTGGCCTAGTGTGAGCTCGAGGGCTAACTGAGTGAAAACAAAAGCACCATGCAAGAATTAGATGGAGTTGGACATAGCCTGATGGCTTATATGAACTCCATTTGTCCCCATGATGGTTATTATTTTGTCATCAAGGACTGGCATAATGGCATTTGGCCTTAGTCCCCTTTGAGTGGGTTTGGTCCTTGCTCCCTAGATGGAAGGTCATTACCCTAAGATAGGAGGCCTCTAGCACTTGGATGAGAGGTCTTTATCTCCCTAAGTGGACTTGGTCTTTGCCTACTAGGTGGGAAACAAGGGGTTAATCCATACTTATATGGACTACGGTTTCCCCTTGTAGTGATTGTTGGTTAATGAAGTATATCGCAACCTTGCCCCCATAGTGATCATTGGTTAACAAAGTGTGCCAGAAACCTTTCATCGAGGATAATGGCATGGATTGAGGCAAGAGGGCCAGTTGATGATGCCATTTCCCTTTCTCTTAATCAATCATTAGCTTTCAACTTTTTTTTTAATATGTGCCTATTTTAACTAGGTTTCTCTACTTGGAGAAGAAGTCAGGTCCCACTAGGTGTACTAGAATTTGATGCGGTAGGGCAGGGAGAAGCCCCACCCTTCTTTCTCTGGCCAGTGACAATAATAGGAAGGGCAGGGCTCTCCCCCTCTCTCTTCTTCATCAATAATAATTGGATCCAAGTAGCCCACTTTCCTCTTGGCTAGATCTAGCCATTTCCAGCCAGATCTGCCCCCCGATAGGCTGACAATAGCAAAAGGGAAGGCTGCAGGTGGAGTCGATGTTTTGGATAGGGCTGGAGCCATGGATGAGGTTTGGGCTTTTGACATCAGGGTTCAGATGAGGAGATGACAATGGCTCAGCTGAGGGTAGCTCGTGGGGGAGGCCAAGTAGTGGTCCTCGGCGATGGTAGATGGTCAGACATGGGTGCACTGTAAAGGTATCAAAGAAGAGAAGAACAAAATAAAGCTAAGTGTCAAAACTCACCCAATTGTGTTCTATCCTCGATTTCTTATTGTAACTATAGATTCATTGATCTCCTCTCTCCCACAGTGCTTTGATTTCACCTCTTTTTTGTGTTCCCTAATTTCAAGTTCCATGGGTTTTTATAGGCTTGTGAAGAGATAGAGTTGGGTTGGAATCGAATTTTTGTGTTTGAATTTTGAATGATAGATGTTGATGTTGATGGATATGGATATGCTTATTTAGAATTTAAATAATCTTGTAAATAGATATGGATAAGCCTGCTTATTATGGATCATAAATTTTAAAAATTTGTACTTATCTTGGAAACCAAAATTATAGGGTGTTATTTGCAATTTTTTTTCAAAAAATTAGAGTAAATTATATTTTTATAATTTTTTGAGTACTTTTTCGTAAAAATGTATTTACAAAGTTTTGAAACTTCTTGGGTCCTTTTTGAATAAAATTTGGACTTATTTGTAAATAAAAATTTGAGGGACCTATTATAAAAAATTAAAATTTCAGGGGTTATTTGTAAATGAAAATTTTGGAGGGGCTTGTTTGTGAATTCTGAATTTCATAAGGACCATATCATAATGATTGACTCTTTAAAGGGCTTATTTATAAATCCTAAATTTTACGATTTTATTAGACTTTTCTATAAAATTTCTTGTTATAGAAACCTATTTGTAAAAAAAATCTGGCTAAAGACACATTTATCAAGAATCATTCAATCTAGGGACCTATTTGTAATATTCTTATATTGTGTCATTTTGGCCCAAGTTTTAGATGAATTTTGGTCCCAATTATGGTCCAAAAATTCAACCAAATTAACACATTTAGATTAGACGTAACTAGAGTCTGAATTTCCTAATGATTTGGATCCAATTTTTGGCCAAACTTGGATGCAATTTAAGCTTAACTAAGACCTACATTTGAGATATAATTTAGTGATATACAAGTCTCAATTTTAACCATATTTTAATTACATTTGATTATGACAAAAATTACCTCAAACAATCCCTTGATCCTCTCCACGATTGTAATGGAAATATCTCCGAAAGTACTTCTCACTTAGAATAATAAAGAAGTTAAGGAAAATACACTCTACTATTTGAGTAGAATTCTAGTAAGGGTAGAAGATACACTCTTCCATCGAAAAGTATTGTCTGGCACTTATATTCACAGTAGAAAAACTCAGACATTATTTACTCTCTCATCAAGTCATTTTAATATTGAAGATTGATTCTATAAAATACTTGATAACTAAGCCTGTACTCATTAAAAGACTAGCGAAGTGGGCTTTAATCCTCATAGAATTTGATATGAAGTTCACCTTCCAAAAGATATTTAAAGGGCTGGTTCTTACTGATTTTCTCCCAACTCACCCAATGTTAGACAATTCTCCACTAAGTTGCAAGCAGCGATCCTTCTTGTTGAAGGAGAGTACTATTAGATGCTACACTTTGATGGAGCATCATTTATCAGACTAGGGACAAAACCAAAGCTTTCACAGATCAAAGTAGGCATTGGACTCATCTTTGTTACTCTGAATAGGGGCATCTTAGGATACTCCTATTCTCTCTTAAAGCCATGCATAAACAATAAAGCTAATTACAAAATCCTAATTGTAGTACTAGAAATGACCCTCAATATGGGGATACCTCACTAACATATTTTTGGTGATTTGTAATTGGCCATTAGTCATCCTAGGTGAATATATAGTTCATAAGGCTGAGCTCTTGAAATGCCATGAAAAGGCTCAAGGACTCATGGGACAAATCTCATACATTCAAATAACAAAGGTTCCCTAATATATTAACACAAAAGTTGATTCCTTAGCCTAGATAGCCAAGGCACTAGCCGGTCCCGACCAAGAAGAGATTCTAATAATGGTCCATAGCAAACAAGTGATAAACTCAATCTTCAAGCTCAAGCACATAAAGATTGAATCTTGTTTGAGGTGATTTTTAATACAATCACATTTGATTAAAATATGATTAAAATTAAAACTTGCATACCACTAAACTATGGTTCAAATGTGGGTCTCAACTAGGTTTTATTTATGTCCACATTTGATCAAAAATTGAGCTCAAATCATTGAAAAATTTGGGCTTTAGTTTGGCCTAATTCAAATGGGCTAAGTGAGCTAGATTTTTGAAACAAAATTGAGCCCAAAATTCATCTAAAATGACAAAATATAAGAATTTTGCAGATAGACCCTAAGACTAAATAAATCTTCATAAATAGGTTATTGGCTGAATTTTTCTTACAAATAGATCCCTGAAATAAGTATTTTATAGAAAAATCTAATAAAATACTAAAATACAAATCAATCCTACAAAACTTTGGATTTACAAATAAGCCCATCAAAAGATTGTTAATTATGATTTGATTCCTATAAAATGTAAAATTTATAAATAAACCTCTTCAAAATTTTTTATTTGCAGCCCCTAAAATTTTAACCTTTATAAATAAATCTTTCAAGAATTTTTATTTGTAGATAAATTCAAATTTTATTCAAAAAAGACCCTGGAAGTTTTAAAACTTTATAAATAAGTCCTTTCTGCAAAAGAGACTCCCTAAAAATCATAAAATTACAACTCAGTCTACTTTTTTAAAAAAGTTACAAATAGCCCCTCTATAATTTCAGTATTCGGGATATGTACAAACTTTCAAATTTTATTATCCACAACAAATAGGCTTATCCATATCTCTTTGCAAGTTCATCTAAATTCTATATAAGCATATCCATATTTGTCTACATCCACATTTATTATTCAAAATTCAAACAAAAAAAAAGATTTGTTTCCAGCCTAACTCTATCTCTTCAAGCCCTATAAAAACCTATAGAACTTGCAAATTTGAAAACAGAAAGAGATCAGGGACAAAAGCAAGTAGAGATTAGAACAAAACAAGAGAGGATTGGCAGGCCATCATCAAAGAAGTTTATTGAGAAGAATCAAAGGCTAAAGAGGTAAAGTTTCAAATTTAGCTTTGTTATTTTTTTTTCTTTCTTTCCTCTACCTATTTCCCTCCTCTCCCATGGGACCACCTTGCAACCACTGCTTGGTGCTACCCCTTCTTCCTGATGAGCTTTAGCTCCTCTCAGTTGCACCATGGCCAATAGTGTACTGCTTGCTCTTCCCAGCAACAATGATAGCCCCAAACCCAAGACGTAAAGGTCCTCTCAGGGTTAGGGTAGTCCCTTGCACCATGCATTACCCTCATCGTGACACCCCCTTGTTGCTTGGCATCGATCTCTTGTGTCTTGGAGCCAATTTCCCATGATGAAGCACCTCCCTTCCAAGCCACGTTAGCCATCTCCAATCGACATTTGATAGGCCTCCTCCCATAGCCACTCACAACCCTAGCTTCATCAACCAAGATGACACTAGAGTACCTCCAGCCAGCCATAAAGCTACTGGATCACGTACAAGTGGCTACAATTGCCTCTCGGTGGCTATCATCACATCATGGCAAAAATTTATTATTATGCAAAAAAATAGAAAAGAAAGAAAGGAAATTTGGCAAAAAATAAAAAAAAAGAAGAATTCTCAACATTGGAACCATTCATAGTCATTGCCACGACAATGCAACTCCACCAATATTGTGGCCCTTAGCAATGAAAATGGTAAACTCTTCTTGGCCTCATTGCTGCCACCTGTGATCCCTTGAAGATGGCAAACCCATCACCTCATTGTAGCTACCTGCGGCTCTTCAAAGATGATAGATCCTCATCCCACCAAACTAGCCTTCGGGCCCACACTTAGCCAACTTTCGGGCTCACACTCAGCCAACTTTTGGGCTCACACTCAGCCAATCTTCGAGCTCACACTCAGTTAGCTTTCATGCTCACACTCAGCCAGCTATCAAGCTCACCCTTAGTCAGCCTTTAGGCTCATATCTAAGCTAGTGTTCAGCCTCATACTTGATCAACCTTCAAGCTCACACTCAGCTAGCCTTCAAGTTGGCATCTAAGCCAACCTTTGGGCTTGCATTTAGCAAACCTTCGAGCTTCCATCTAAGGTAGCTTTTGAACTCGTACTCAACTAGCCTTTGGGCTCACAACCAAGCTAGTCTTCGAGCTCACATCCAAGCCAGCCTTTGGGCTTGCACCCAGCAAATCTCTGGGCTTGCACCTAGCCAACTTTTGGGCTTACATTCAGCCAACATTCAGGCTCACAACCAAGCCATCCTTTGGGCTCACATGCAAACTAGTCTTTGGGCTCGCACTTAGCCAGCCTTCGCACTCACACCAACCTAACCTTTGAGCTCACATTCAGCTAGCCTTTGGGCTCAAATTCATCCAACCTTCAAGCTTGTACTCAGCCAGCCTTCGAGCTTACATTCAAGTTTGCCTTCCAGCTTGCATCTAAGCTAGCCTTTAGGCTAGCACTTAGCCAGCCTTTAGGCTCACACTCTGCTAGCCTTTGAGCTTACACTCAACTAGCGTTCAGGCTCGCATACAAGCCAACCTCTAGGTTCACACTTAGCTAGCCTTTAGGCTTATACCAAGCTAGTCTTTGGGCTCATGTTTAGCTAGCCTTCTGGCTTGCATTCAACCAGCCTTTGGGGCCACACTCTACTAGCCTTCAGGCTCGCATTCAGCAAGCCTTCAGCTCACAGCTCGTCTAGCCTTCGACTTCGCATCTAATCTAGTCTTTGGACTCACACCCGATCAACCCTAGGGTTCGCACTAAACCAGCTTTCAAGCTCACGAACTAGGCCAACTTTCGAGTTCACACATTTAAAGTCGAGCTATAAGTCTATCTAAAATTATTATATACAACTAAGGACCCTCAGATCAAATTGACTAATGTGAAGTAACCCAACCAAAATAAATGGACAAAGGCTAGGCTGGCTCAAATGGACTTAAATTGGTCAAACAAATGGACTAAAATCTAAATTAAACTAGACTCCTAAAATCCAAATTGAGTTATCTTAATCCAAATAAACTCAAACTCCATTCTAATCAAACTCAAGATAGGTTAATTTAAAATCAAGTTCAAATCAAATCTAATTAGGATTGAATTAAACTCAAGTCAAATCCTAATTGAGTTAAATCAAGTCCGAACTAAAAGGATAAACTCAAATTCAAACTAAAATCAAGCTAGGCTAAGCTTGAACTGAAATCAAGTTGAATTAAATTAAGTTGAACTCAAACCAAGTCTATCAAGATGCAGACCCCAACTCGATAAAGGTCCGACGTAGGGTCAAACTTAACTCAAGTTAAATATAGTCAAACTAAGTCCCGTTGGGCATGTTGAACCCTCGGCAATACTCCAAGGCTATTAACAAATAGTGATATTACCACCCTAACATAAAGAAAAATTATTTTGAATAAAACTAAATAAGGTCAAGTTGAGTCTTGTAGGGTGTGCTATAAGAGCATTTAGCAACATTTCAAAGCTATATCCAACTCCAAAAGTCATTGGTGATGCTATAAAGCTAAAAAAGTTAATTGCTAACATGCTCAAAGTTGTTGGCCACACTTTTAAGCTAGTCAACTCTCAAAGAAGTTAATTGGAAAGATGCTCCAAGCTATTGGCCACACTTCAAAGCTATATCTAACTCCATAAAGCTGTTAGTGACTCTAACAAACCAAAGAAGTTAATCACCAACATGCTTCAAGCTGTCGGCCACACTTCAAAGCTATACCCAATCCCATAAGCCATTGGTGATGCTACCAAATCAATAAAGTCAACCAATAATATGCTCAAAGTCGTTGGCCACACTTCAAGTTAGTTAACCTTATAAGCAATTGATGATGCACTCTCAAGCTAGTCAACCCTAGAAGTAGTTGACAATGTGACGTTCAAGCTAGCCAACCCCAGAAGCAGTTGATAATGCACCATTTGAGCTAGCCAACCCTAAAAGTAGTTGGAGATGCACACTTCAAAAGTAGTTGAAAATGTGCTCTTCAAGCTAGTTAACCCCACAAGTAGTTGACAACGTGCCCTTCATGCTAGTCTACCCCAAAAATAATTGATGGCACACTCTTCAAGAATTCACCCCAAAAGCAGTTGATGATATAATTCTTAAAGCTAAACCTAACTCCTTAAGCCATTTGTGATGCTACTCAATTAATAAAGTTATCACACATGGCTTATTAGCTATGAAAATACTTCAACACCAAATAAAGTTATCACCTATGCCTTATCAGTTATGGAAATACTTCAAAACCAAAAAAGTTATCACCCATGTCTTGTTGGCTTTAGAAACACTTCAAAGTCAATGGAGTAATCACCAATGCCTTATCAGCTAATATAAACACTCCAACAGAAATGAAGTTATTGCTAATACGTCATTGGCTAATAGTAATACTTCAAATTATAAAGTTATTGCTAATGCGTCATTGGCTAATAGAAATACTTCAAATTATGAAGTTATTGCCGATACTCAAAGTTATTGAAAACACTTCAAACCTCTCCCACTCCCTTCCATGGTTCAAGTTAGACACAGCATGGTCTAGCGTAGGGGGGAGCGGGGCAGTAGCACACATCAAAGCTTCTACTCCACTTTTCTACTTCTTTATTTCTTTCATATTTTCTATAATTCTATGTTAAAATTTGTTGTAAAATGAGGCATGCCCTTGCTTAAGCCATGTGCCATCTTTTTATGTGATCGATATTGATGTATTATATAAAGCACTACTAGGGAGGTCATGACTGCATGAAAAATAAAGTAGTACTATCAACCCTACACCAATACTTCAAATGCTTCAAGTATTGTGAAGAACACCAAATTGATAGAGATGTACACCTTTTGATGTTCATGAGGTACATTATGATGATGCTGATAGAGGGTATGCTTCCATCAATCAAGTAGAGCAAAAGATTGCTAGCCTGATCTTTGCTCCTTCTCACCTAGGAAGTGATTCTGACCCAGCCTCATCAGATGAAGAAGCCTCGCAAGTCTACTTGGATGGTTATACTTATGATGAAGATGATAATAGAGGTCAAATAGAAAATACTCTCCTTGTTACTAAAGTTTCGAAAGGCTTATTTAAGCCATTAGATGAGCTAAACATTAATGTTGTGGAAAAATTAATGACTTTCTACATTCCTCCATGATGAAAAGGAGAAAAGGAAATACTATTTTACAAGGTAATCCCTTGTGCCCCAAGAATATATGAAATTCTAGGGATTGAAGATCTAGTGGATGATGGTGACCATTAATTGGTAGTCATGCCTAAATATTTCTTATAACAACTTCGTCAAATAATCAGCAAATCTGATTGTGGATGTCCACAAACAAAGAGACAGAGTTGCGTCTTCAAGAGTCTATGGGATCCACCCAAAGAACATGCTTACATCCCTAGAAGAGGAAACAAGAACACAAAAGGACTAGGTTATAGCACTCCAAACGTCCACACGTGTTTTATGGTCACCATTGAACCTCTCTTCGATATTTAGGATGACCAAATGACATCAATACCCCTTGACACATTCACCAAGGTGACTGTGATTATTCATACATCACAGGAAGGTGACGTTCGTAGTGGGATTTCATCAAAACCGAAAGAAAAGGGGGCATAATGTAGCTGAAATGCCTTCAGATGAACCTTCACCAAACCTCACTCAACATGATGACTCACTTGGTGGAGAAATAACCTTAAACTAAAAGAAACTCTACCAGAACTTGAGGATGGAGGGAAAGTCACAGTTGATGAATTGATGGAGATCAACCTAGGCTCAAAGGAAGACCCCAAGCTGACTTTCATCAGCACTCAATTTTCAGAGGAAAGCCAAACCCAGCTTAAGGCACTGCTCCAAGAGTACATCGACTACTTTGCATGAGCTACAAGAAGATGCTTGGACTAGATTCTAAAGTTGTAGTCCAAAAATTGGAAATCAACCCTGAGTTTCCACTTGTCAAATAAGCACTTAGGAAGATAAAACTTGACATAAAATAGAAAGTGATAGAAGAAATGAAGAAATTGATCAAAGAAATCTTCATCAGAGAAGAAAAATACTCCGATTGGGTAGCAAGCCTTGTGCCAGTCAAGAAAAAGAATGGCTAAATCTAGATTGGTATGGACTATAGGGAATTGAAGAAAGCATGTCCAAAAAATGATTTTCCATTGTCAATAATGAAAATCATGATTGATAATATGACCAACTTTGAAATATTCTCCTTCATGGATGGTTTTTCAGGATATAACTAAATCAAGATGCATCTCAATGATGAGAAATACATGGTCTTTAGGATGCCAATTGGTATTTACTACTACAAGGTGATGTCCTTTGGGCTTAAGAATGCAGGCACCACTTATCAAAGGGCCATGACTTAAATCTTTAATGACATCATACACTATTTACTAAAATGTTATGTCGATAAATGAAGTGTATCATCAGGAAAATTTCTCGGCTTTATTGTTGAAATTGAGGGACTGAAATCAATCCATCTAAGATCAAAGCTATCTTGGATATGCACCACCCAGCAATCTAAAGCAATTGAGGTCATTCCAAGGCCGACTTGCATACATAAGAAGATTCATTTTAAACCTCTCTGAAAAATGCAAGCCTTTTTCCAAGTTGACAAGGAAGGGCACTCCATTCATCAAGGATCAAGATTACCAATAGGCCTTTGAAGAGATCAAACAATATCTCCTATAACCACCAACCTTGGTAGCACCTCTACTTGCTAAACCCCTTATCCTCTACATGACAACAATGGAAGGATTCTTAGAGGCACTTTTTGTCCAAAATAATGAAGAGGGTAAAGAAAATGCACTCTGCTATCTAAGTAGAGTGATAATGGGCAGAAAATAACAACTCTCCTATTGAGAAGCATTGTCTAGCACTCATATTCATGATCAAGAAGTTGAGATATTATCTGCTTTCTCATTAAGTCATTTTAATATCAAAGATTGATCCCATAAATTACCTAATGACTAGGCCTGTACTCATTGGGAAGCTAATGAAATGGGCTTTAATTCTCATAGAATATGATATCAAATTCACTCCCTAGAAGGTAGTCAAAGGGCAAGCCCTCACCAATTTTCTCATAGCTTATCCAGGACCAAACGATTCTCCTCTGAACTATGAGCTCCTTGACAAAAAAAATCCTTTTAGTTGAAGAAGAAGAATGTATTGGAAGTTATACTTTGATGGGGCATTATTTGTCAAACCAAGGATCAAGCCAAAGCTTCGATGAATCAAGGAAAGCAGTGGACTTATTTATGCCACTCCAAATGAGGGCATTTTACAATACTCCTATTTTCTCTCAAAACCATGCATAAACAATGAAGTTGAATACAAGGTCCTAATTGCAAAACTAGAAATGACCCTCAATATGGGAATATTATGCCTACATATTTTTGGTGATTCACAACTAGTTATCAACCAAGTCCAAGGTAAATATAAAGTCCATAGATTTGAGCTCCTGAAATATCTTGAAAAGGCTTAAGAGCATATAAGGAAAATTTCTCATATTCAAATAACTAAGGTTTCTCGGTCCATCAATGCGGAGGCAGATTCCATAGCCAAACTATCCAAGGCACTGGCTGACCCTAATCAGGGAGAAATTCTAATCACACTCTATAATAGACAAGTGATGAACTCAATCTTCAACATTAAGTATGAGAGGACTAAATCTAAACTAGTAGAAGAGGCCATAGACTGGAAAACACCATTCACCAGCTACCTCAAAAGTGAAGAACTCCTAGAAGATAAATTTTCATAGGTACAACTAAAAAAGATAGTTGCGTGCTTTCTGCTTATCAATGACACTCCGTATATAAGATCCTTCAATTAACTACTTCTCCACTATCTCTAAGATAAAGAGGCTAACAAGGTTATGTATGAGGTGCATTTTGGAGTTTGTGGGACTTATTAATCAAGCCCAAATATGATGATGGCGATTAAGCATAGGGGCTACTACTGGCTCATGATGGTAGGAGATTACATTGAATATGTGAGAAGATATCACCTATGCCAAATTCATGGTGACTTCATCCATCAACACACAAATCCTCTCTATCCAACAATATCCTCATGACCATTAGAGGTATGGGGAACATACATTATTGCCGGATCAAACCATCTTTTTCTAGAGGCCATTGCTTCATATTAGTAGTGACTGACTATTTCTCTCGATGGACTAAAGTGATTCTATTGAATGAGGTAAGAGAAAATACTTTTTTTGCTTCTTTCAAGAAAATATATTGTACTAATTTAGTGTTTCTCAAAGGATCATCTCTAATAATGGACCATTCTTTAGAAGCTTCGAGACAGGATAATTCGCACATCATCACAAGATAGATTGGAGATATTTGTCCATCTACAATGCTAGAGCCAATGGGCTTGCTGAGGCATTTAACAAGACCCTCTCGAAGATTTTGAAGAAAGTTATTGTCAAAAATAAGAAAGATTGACACTAAAAGCCTACCAAAGCACTATGGGCCTATCACACCACATATCAAACTCCTACCCAATCAACGCCATATGCACTAGTATTCAGGATCAAGGCAGTCCTGCCACTAGAGGTGCAAATACTCTATCTAAGGATTGCCTTGCAAGAAGAAATCAAAAGAGAAGAAAATGCTCATCTTCGCCTTGATGAGCTAGATTCTTTAGACAAGAAAGTCTCACAGCGCAATAAAACCTGGAAATGTATTGAGCAAAATGGCCAAGGCCTATAATAAGATGACTCGGGTTAGGCCATTCGAGAAGGGCGAAATGGTCTTAGTGCTGCGAAGACCCACAATCCCAATTGAAACAAGAAAGACAAGTTTAAGCCTAATTGGGAAGGCCCTTATACCATCGAATGGATATTTGAAGAGGGATCTTGCCAATTGATCAATGACAAGGAAAAGAGGCCTATACCACCAATCAATGGTCAATTCCTCAAAAGGTATTATGCCTAAGCCCTAGGGACAATAATAATAATCAAAAGTGCATATGTTTTATCTCTGACAGAATGTCTGACTTCCTTAAAAAGGAATGCTCGGTCAAACATGCACTCCATGTTTCTTGAGACAAAACATGGACACAAAACTCCATCCATCTTGTGTGACTACTTAGTCTATAGTTACATGGCACATTAAGTCTACTTTCATGTAGCAACTTAAAAATACTTTTACATGACAATTTAAGTCCACTTTTACATGACAAACCAAGTTTATTTTCATGTGACAACTTAAGTCCACCTTTATATGGCAAACTAAGTTCACTCCCACAGTGGCAAACTAAGTTCACTTTCACATGACAACTTAAGTCTTCCATATGGCAACCCAAGTCCACTTTTTATCAAAAATTAAGCCTATTTTTAAGGGGCAAATTAAGTCCACTTTCATATAGCAATCTAAGTCTACTCTCTGATGGTAATTCAAACGCATATAGTCAACTCCTAAAATGGTAATGCAAGGGCAAGTACTTGAAGTTTGTTTATACCCTCTTCTCTCACCAGAACTCGAGAAGAAGTTGTGAAAGGGGCAATTTGTTTGAGGTTATTTTACCATAATCAAATTTAATTAAAATATAATTAAAATTGAGACTTGTATGCTACTAAATTATGGCTTAAATATGGGTCTCAGTTAGGCTTAAATTGCATCCGAGTTTGATCAAAAATTGAGTTAATCATTGGAAAATTTGGACTCTAAATAGGCCTAATCCAAATTGACTAAGTAAGTTGGATTTCTGGACAACAATTGGGCTCAATGTAAAGGGGATTTTGGACTGAATAAATCTTTATAAATGGGTCCTTGGCCTAATTTTTCTTACAAATAGGTCCCTAGAATAAGTATTTTATAGAAAAGTCTAATAAAATCCTAAAATTACATATTAGTCCTGCAGAATTTAGAGTTTATAAATAAGCCCCTCAAAAGATCGATAGTTATGATTTGGTCCCTATGAAATATAAAAATTTATAAATAAACTTCTTCAAAATTTTTTTTGCAAGCAAGTCTAGAATTTTAATTTTTTTATAAATAAGTCCCTCAAGAATTTTTATTTATGTGTAAGTCTAAATTTTATTTAAAAGGCCTTGGAAGTTTCAAAACTTTATAAGAATGTCATTTTTCAAAAAAAAGACTGTTGAAATCATAAAATTATAATTTAGTCCAAATTTTTGAAAAAAATTTTAAATAGCCCCTCTATAATTTGAGTATTCGAAATAAGTACAAACTTTCAAATTTTATTATTTACAACAAATAGCCTTATCTATATCTTTTGACAAGTTCATCCAAATTTTGAATAAGCATATCCATATCAGTCTACATTCACATCCATCATTCAAAATTAAAAAAAAAATTCATTTCTAGTCCAACTCTATCTCTTCAAGCCCTATAAAAACCCGTATAGCCTGCAAATCAGGAAATAAAAAGAGATCAAAGATGAAAGTGAGTAGAGATCAAAATAGAACAAGAGAGGATTGGAAGGCCATCATCAAAGAATTTTATCAAGAAGAATCAAAGACTAAAGACGTGAAGTTTTGAATTTAGCTTCATTCTCTTTTTCTTTCTTTCCTTTGCTTGTTTCCCTCCTCTACCATAGGACCACCTTGCAACTACTGCCCACTGCCATCCCTTCTTCCTGATGAGCTTCAGCTCCTCTCAACTGCACCTCGGCCAATAGTGATGCTGCTTGCTCTCCCCAGCAGCAATGATAGCCCCGAACCTAAGACATCAAGATCCTCTTAGGGCTAGGCTAGTCCCTCACACCTTGCATTACCCTCATCGTGGCACCATCCCTATTTCTTAGCATTGGTCTCTTGCAGCTTGAGCTAGTTTCCCATGATGAAGCACCTCGCTTCCCAGCCACATCAGCCATCTCTAGTTCACACCTGATGGGCCTCCTTCCATGGCCACTCACAATGCTAACTTCGTCAGCTAGGACATCACCAAAGTGCCTCCAGCTGGCCTTGAAGTTATTGTAACACCTGTAAGCGGATATAGTAGCCTCCTAATGGCTACCGCTACATCATGGCCAAGCCATGTGTGTTGATGGTTCCTTGGCCGGACTATGCCCCACTCGGCCAGCCCTCTGGGTGGAGGAGAGTCGAAGTTTCCACTCCTATCTTGCAACAAGGCCAGATCGGGCTAGACTTGACTAGATCCTTTTTTAGTTTGGCCCAATCCGACCAAAAAGAAGGAGGCAAGGGGCCTCCCTGCCCCGCCACAGCCAAGCTTGACCAGATATGGCTGTCTCTGATCAGATCCGACTGGATAAGAGGCCAGGCTGCTCTCGACCTAGTTGTGGGAAGACAAGGAAAGGAGGCTTCAGCTCAAGGTTGAAAAAGAAGAAGCCAAAAGGAATATAAAAATTAAGAAAAAGCTTGTGCAATAAAAAAAAGAGAAAATTTTGGCCAAAATAGAGGAATGGAGTTTTGCGTTTGAGGAAGGAAAAAAATAATAAAAAACAAAAAATTATTGTTATGCAAAAAACTAAGAAAAGGAAGAAAGGAAAATTTGGCAAAAAATGAAAAAAGAAGAATTCTCAACATTGTAGCCATCCATAGTCTTTGGTGCAACAATGGAACTCCACCAACACCATGGGTCTCAGCAATGAAAATGGTAAACTCTTGGCCTCACCATGGCCATCCATGGCCTCTCAAAGATGGAGACAAAGACGGCGAGCTCATGACCTCACTACGGCCACTGGTGGCCCCTCGAAAATGGTGGATCTTGTCCCACTAAGCTAGTCTTTGGTAGTGCATCCAAGCTAGTCTTTAGGCTCATATTTAACTAGCCTTCAAGTTCATACTCAGCCATCCTTTGGTCTCACATCTAAGTTAGTCTTTAGGCTCACACTCAGCCAACTTTCATGCTCATACTAAGCTAGCCTTTAGACTCACACTTAGCCAGCTTTTGATCTCACACTCAGCCAGCTTTAGAGCTTGCACTCAACCAACTTTCAAGCTCACCCGTAGGCAGTCTTTAGGCTCACACTCAACCGACTTTCGAGCTCACCCTCAGTTAGCCTTTAGGCTTGCATCTAAGCCAGCCTTCAAGCTTGTAATCAGCCAACCTTCGGGCTCGCACTCAGCTAGCCTTTGGGCTCGTACTTAGCCAGTCTTTGGGCTCACAACTAAGCTAGTCTTTGGGCTTTCATCCAAGCTAACCTTTGGGCTCACATCTTCTGGCTCGTACTTAGCAAACCTTCAGGCTTGTACTCAGCCAGTCTTTGGACTGACAGCTAAGACAACCTTCCAGTTAGCATCCAAGCCAGCCTTCAAGTTTACACTTAGCTAGCATTTGGGCTTGCAACTCAACTATCCTTTAGGCTCACACTCAGCTAACCTTCAGGCTCACACTTAGCCAGCCCTCGAGCTTTCATTCAAGTTAGCCTTTGAGCTCACATCCGAGATTACCTTCTAGCTCACACTTAGTTAGTCTTCGAGCTCACACCAATCTTGCCTTTGCACTTGTGTTCAGCCATCCTTTGGGCTTACACTCAACTAGTCTTCGAGCTCGCACTCAGCTAACCATTGGGCTCACATTTAGCCAGCCTTAAGGCTCACACTCTACCAACTTTCGAGCTCACATTCAAGTTAGCCTTCAGACTCACATCCATGCCAACCTTCAAATTCACACTTAGCTAGCCTTTAGGCTTGCACCAAGCCAGCCTTTGGGCTTGTGTTTAGCCAGCTTTTGGGCTCACATTTAACTAGCCTTTGGGCTCACATTCAGCAAGCCTTTAGGCTCGCATCAAAGCTAGCCTTGGAGCTCACACCTCAGCTAGTCTTTAGACTCACACCCAATCAGACCTGGGTCTTGCACTAAGCCAGCTTTCAAGCTCACAAACTAGGCCAACCTTTGGGTTTGTGCATTTAAAGTGTGGCTATATGTCTATCTAAAATCATCATAGATAGCCAAGGACCCTCAAATTAAATTGATTAATATGAAGTAACTCAATCAAAATAAATTGATAAAGGCCAAGCTGTCTCAAATGGACTTAAATTAGTTAAACAAATAGACTAAACCCAAATTAAACTAGACTGTGAAAGTCCAAATTGAGTTAATTTAATCCAAATAAACTCAAACTCAATTCTAATCAGACTTGAGATGGGTTAATTTAAAATCAAGTTCAAATCAAATCTAACCTGGATTGAATTAAGCTCAAGTCAAATTCTAATTGGGTTAAATCAAGTCCAAACTAAAAAGACAAAGTCAAACCAAAATCAAGTCAAGATAAGCTTGAACTAAATTAACTTGAACTTGAATCGAAGTCCATTAAGATGCAAACCTGAACTCGATATAGGTCTGACATTGGGTCAAACTCGACTAAAGTTAAATAAAATTAAACTCAGACTTTAATTAAATAGGGTCAATCCAAGTCCCGTTCGGTGTACTGAACCCTTGGCAATACTCCAAGGCTATAAACAAATAGTGATGTTACCATCCTGACCTAAACCAAAATTAGTTCAAATACAACTAAATAAGGTCAAGCTAAGCTTGATGGGTATGCTATAAGAGCATTTAGCAACATTTCAAAGGTATATCCAACTGCAAAGGTCATTGTTGATGCTTTCAAACTAAAGAAGTTAATTGCTAATACATTCAAAGTTGTTGGCCACACTTCGAAGCTAGTTCACCCCAAAAGCCATTGACAATGTATCTTCAAAGCTATACCTAGCCCCATAAGCTATTGGTGACACTACCAAATCAAAGAAATTAATTGCTAACATGCTCTAAGTTGTCGGCCATACTTCAAAGGTATATCCAACTCCATAAGTTATTAGTGTTGCTATCAAACCAAAGAAGTTAATCGCCAACATGATCCAAGCTGTCAGCCATACTTCAAAGCTATACCCAACCCCTTAAGCTATTGATAATGCTATCAAATCAATGAAGTCGACCAACAATACGCTTAAATTCGTTGACCACACTTCAAGCTAGTCAACTCCACAAGTAGTTGACAACACGCTCTCAAGCTAGTTAACCCCAGAGGTAGTTGATGACGTGCCCTTCGAGCTAGCCAAATCTAGAACTAGTTGGTGAAACACACTTCAAGCTAATCAACCCTAGAGTAGTAACAATGTACTCTTCAAGCTAGTCAATCTCAAAGTAGTTAACGACAGACCCATCAAGCTAGTCAACCCTAAATGTAATTGATGATGCACTCTTTAGGCTAATCAACCCCAAAAAAAATTAACGCCATGATTCTTAAAGCTATACCCAACTTCTTAAGTTATTGGTGATACTGCTCAAATAATGAAGTTATTACCTATGCCTTATCGGTGATGGAAACACTTCAAAACCAAATGAAGTTATCGTCTATGTCTTATTGGTTATGAAAATACCTCAAAACCAAAGAAGTTAGCTCCTACACCTTATCAACTATGGAAACACTTCAAGGTCAATGGAGTTATTGCCAATGCCTTATCGGTTAACGGATACACTCTAACCCAAGCGAAGTTATCACCAATGCCTCATTTACTAACGAAAACACTTCGAATCATGAAATTATCACCAATGCTCAAAGTTATTGAAAATATTTCAAACTTCTCTCATTCCCTTCCATGGTTCAGGTCAGATGCCACGTGGTCTAGCGCAGGGATGAGTAGGGCAGTATCATATATCAAAGCTTCTACTCCACTCTTTTTCTTTCTTTATTTCTTTCATGTTTTCTATAATTCTATGTTGAAATTCATTGTTAAGTGAGGGCATACCATTATGTAAGCTATGTACCATCTTTTTAAAATTAATTAAATACTTTCTTCTTTCCTTTTTTTGTCTATTTTATTTACTAAGATTCTCATTTTAGGAGGTTCTTGATAATTGTCAAGGTAATAAATAATAGGGGTTTGCACCTATTGAAAGCCATATTTTCATAACAATTGATAGCGTACTTTAAATTAAAATAAATTTTTATTTGTGACTCAAGTTCGCTCCTCGGGATCTTTGCTATCCGAGTGGTCAACTTCGATCCCATAAATCTAAACTGATATAAGAGGCCACAGATTGAAGAATATCATTCATCAACTACCTCAAAGATGGAGAACTTCTAGAAGATAAATTTGCTCAGATACAACTCAAAAGGAGAGCCACATGCTTCCTTCTTATCAATGACACTTTATAGAAAGTCCTTCAATTAATTACTTCTACATTATCTCTCAAACAAAGAAGCCAAGGAGGTCATGTATGAGGTGCATTCTGGGATTGTATCGAATTTGTGAGAAAATATCAGTTGTACTAAATTCATGGGGACTTTATTTATCAACACCCAAATCCTCTATATTCAACAATGTTCTCATGGCCATTCAAGTTATGGGGTACAAATATCATCAGCCCAATTGAACCATCTTTTTCCAATGATCACCACGTTATACTAGTAGCAACTGACTATTTATCTTGTTGGGCTAAGGCAATCCCATTGAAAGAGGTAAAAGTGGAAACTATTATTTGCTTCTTTCTGGAAAATATCCTACCCTAATTTGATGTATCTTAAAGGATCATTTCTGATAACAAACCATCCTTCAGAAGCTTCAAAGTCAAACAATTTGTACATTATTATAAGATAGATTAGAGATATTCATCCGTCTATAATGCAAGAGCAAATGATCTCACTGAGTCCTTCAACAATACCTTTCTGAAATGTTAAAAAAATTCATTATCAGAAATAAGAGAGATTGGCATCAAAAGCTTTTTAAAATATTGTGGACTTATCACGCCACATATTATACCCTATCCAATCAATACCATATGTATTAATGTTTGGGACTGAAGCTATCCTACCATTGGAAGTACAAATTTCCTCTCTAAGAATTGTCTTGGAAGAAAAAATCATGAAAGAAGACAAATGTTCATCTTCACCTTGATGAGCTAGACTCCTTGGATGAAGTAAAACTTGTAGCTCAACAAAGCCTACAAATATATCGATACAAACATCAAAGGCCTATAATAAGATGGCCCAGCTCAGATCCTTTTAGAAAGGAGAAATGATTTTAGTCATGAGAAGATCCATAATTTCAAATCAGAATAAGAAAGATAAATTTGAGTCCAATTGTGAAGATCCTTATATTAATGAAAGGATATTTGAAGGAGGATCTTACTAGCTAATTGATGACAAAAGAGAAAGTCCTATACCACCCATCAATGCCATATTTCTCAAGAGATACTATGCCTGAGCCTCTAGGGGAACAACAACAACAACGAAATTGTCTATGTTTTATCTATGACAGAATGTTTGACTTCATCAAAAGAGAATGTCTAATCAAACATGCACTCCATGTTTCTCGAGGAAAGATATGGATACAAAACCCCAATTTGTATGACGATCGAATCCATGCCTCCATCAATGTTAGCTTCTTATGGCAAATTAAGTCCACTTCTCATGACAAATCTAGTCCACTTCTTATGACAAATCAAGTCCACTCCTCATGGCAATTCAAGTCTACTCTTGATAGCAACCCAAGTCCACTCATTATGCTGAATCAAGTCCATTCCTTGTGGCAAATTAAGTCTATTCCATGTAGTGAATTAAGTCTACTCTCATATAGTAAGACGAGTCTATCATCATGTCACAAGTCGAATCCACAAAAAGGAATTTCATAAAGCAATAACAAGAGTTATAGATGAAGAGAATAATGATAGTCCTAAGATACATAAAGCCTAGTGATGCTTTTCAATAACTATGGCAATCCAATAGTTGCTCACTCATGCTTCTCCATCATCACTTGAGGAAGCAAGTCCCATATTAACAAAAGGAGATAGAAAACTTTCAAAGGGAAAAAGGTGATAGTTGATCATTATATGCTGGCAATGGTGGATGGATGCCCATGAGTGAAAATATCCCTTGACTGAAGCATAATCTAGGAACTACATTTGTGACAAAGACTTAAATCAATATTCATACAATGCAAAACCTAGCAAAAGCTTAGATATCTCTTACCAACTAAGTCTAAAATATCGTCAGGAGATCCTCCATAATCTTCATCTAGTTCACATGAAATAGAACATGATTTCAGCTACAGAGAAGAAGAGAAGAAAAAGAAAATATGGGATGAAGCAGCAACCAATACTAGGGAACTCTATCCTCCTCTAAGTGCTCACATTTGACAATGGTGAGCCTAGTCAAACCACTTTATCTGAACCTATGCTAGAAGACTAGTGCACTAGTATTGGTGAAGAAAGGGTCACCTTGGGCCCTATTTTCATGTTAATCTTGCAAAATGAAGAAATCAAGGCTCAAGATGATGTATGCAATAAACACATCCTTGATGCATTAGGAATAAGAGGGTCACAAGCACATTGAGGTGCCTCTCACCTTGAACTCAATCTAGAACCTGTATTACCTCTAAAATAGCCATTGCTGATCCTAGATGGGGGAATGGGCCTCTCCTTATTTGGCCTAGGATGAGCAAAATTATGAGTTGGGGGCTTCAATGTTTCCTAGAATTTGTTTCTTCAATCCTTTGCTGCTCACTACCTACTTCTCCTTGCTACACAAACCAAGCTCATTTCTGAATAGAAATTCTGGATCAATATGAAAATATCCTCCCACACTGTTGAACCATGTTGTAGCATATAAATGAGGAACCTTGGCCTCTCACTCAATATTAGGAATATAATACTATGAACTATTTTGAAGGTGAGTAAGATGCAACCAATAGCCTGCTAATTGGCCTAGACATGATGGTGGTGAAAGAGTAGAAATATCCTCTAGAAAGCCTTGATCATACCCAAATTGTCATGAGAATCAGTGTTGATCATAAGATTATGTAGCTAAATGCTCCCCTGAGTGAAGCAGAGGTACTTTGTGCCTCAAAGAGATCATGTAGTCATAAGCCTCTGAAGATAATGGGAGACAAGCCATATCCACTAGCATGTTAGAATTTGAAAGAGCATAAGGAAAATCTCACCACTCAAAGTTTCGAGGATCTCACACATGCATCCTAGCTTCCGTAGGAGTGAAAGTACAAACAATTGTATTCATGATCCAAATCATCTCAAGAACAGAGACTAAGATTGAGTAACATAGCCCCTTAATTGCATCAGTAGGCTCCAACTCAGTACATGTCCTCTAAAAATGAGCATAAAGCTAGAAATAAAGAAAGTGGATGGAAAACCAAGTTGAGGAATCACCTGGTCCTCTAGGGCAGCCCACCATCTCTTTGAGACTAGCATATATGGATCTCAATATTGCAGGAGCCAGAGCAACCTTTTGTACATATGCTATCTTGTAAGCCATCTAAAAGTCTTTGAACAAATGTATCACCTATGACATGGCATGATACAAAGCCACAAACAAATGAAAGTGGCAAAGTATGTCTTAGGGCCAAACTGTGGAAGGACATTCCCCATGTCATTTATGATCCAATCAAACGTAGTTGGCTCACTCATTTGAGATTTTTCATAAAAGGGGCCAACCCAATGATCAAAGTATCCCTGCTTTTGATTATTCAAGAATGTGTCACCATCCAATCATAAATTCTAAGAAGGTCATGAAGGGTGTAACTAAAATTGAGGGACACATGATGGTTAGTAGGGACATATTCATCATAGAAACTCTCAAGAATGGAGATTCTGACTAGTTGTTTTATGTCCCATAAAGAGAAACCGACCTCACCATATGGAGTATGAAAAGTATTTATGGCATGGTTTCATATCTTGACCACACTATGTAGAATCTCTAAGACTCGCACATACTGACTTTTGGATGTTATGACTCCCCCCAATATACCAAGACCCACAAGTTGGGTTAAAAATTGAGATATCACATTATCAACCCACTTTGACTAATTGAGCAAGATTGGCATGGCTCCAGCAAGTGGGAAGGATTGTCCCCAAGGAGGAGAAAGGCCATTTAAGATGTGAGACCCCAAAGTTTCTGAAAATTTTCATTTCTTAAAATGCTTGATGGGCTCCAACATGAAGGACTCGCTTGCCCCATCAGCATATGGCATTCCTTCTTTAGAAAAATAAGTAAAAAGGTGACACTTTTTAAACTGCAGTCCCTTTTTATGCTTCTAGAGTTAGTATGTCAAGACCACTTCGTCATTAGTCCCTAAAATAGGAAAAAAATGAAATAGGGCTAAACTATCTTCCTTCCTATCTCAGACTCCCTCAATTATAAAAGACTTTATAATGCCTTCTAAAAAGGAAAGGAGAAGTGAAAGAAGAGAAGGGGAATTATCACAAGTTGAGAAAAGAAAGGTGGAGAATCTCAACTTACAAAAACTTGCAAAAGTAACAAAAGGAGTTTAAGAACTCACTATGGTTCGCATCTACTCCCCTCACCATGAAAATTCGCAAAGTGGATGCAAAGATAGCACTTTGTTTGGGTAGTTTTTGTAACCCGACCCCAACTTTAAGTTAAAGTTGGACATTGAACTTGATTTAGGGTGATTAAGATTAACTTAAAATAGAAAAGGGTTGGAAAATCAGGCCCAAAATGTGAACCAAATTGCAACTAGAGGTTTGGTTCTCAACCAATTGTCTAGTTTTATTTGACTGTGTGAACCCTACCTTTTTGTTGGATGTTCGATTCAATCACAAATCTATAGAGAAACAAAATTCTTCTAGAAATCCATCAAAATTATTCTAATTTTTTAACAAAGAAGGTACAATCTTGAAGAATATCAATCTGAGATTCAAATATGGGGTTTATGGCAAGAGAATGCTCATCAAATCTCCCAATCAAATCCCAATAACCAAATGAGAGATCCTCTCAAATTTCTATAAAAAGTGAGGCTAGGGCGCACAAATTTGAGAATAGTTCATAGATTATTCTTAGGCAAATTTTGCATGAATTGAAGAAGAATTTTTGAGGAAGATCTCATCATCTACAAGGAGAGCAATAAGGCATAGAAAGGGAAAAATATGTAAGATTTTATCCCTTTCTTCGTCTTTTCTCTCATTATCCCCTCTTCTCTTTTCCCCCTTACGAGGTCTTTGTGTTCTCATGCTTGTTGTTACGGCTGTCCCCCACTTCTTCAAGGCTCGTGGCCACTTACGGTCTCAAGCTCCTCCAACAATTACATGTTCTCAACAAACCAAGTTTAAATGATCGAATCTGAAAGATTCATGCATCTAAACCTAATCATAGGCCTATTTTTTGTTCATCAACACTATGGCCATCTGTAGCTTCATGCTAGTGGATGGATCTCCACCAATGTCGTGGACGCCTGAAGCCTTCCGTATGATGGTGAATCTCTACCAAAACTGTGGCCACCTGCGGTCCTTCATTGCATAGTAAATCTCCACCAATGTCACAACCACTCACAGTCCTTTGTATAATGGCAAATCTCCGCCAGCACGAAGACCATTTTCAACCCTCCATATGATGGTGAATCTTCACCAACATTGTGGCCTCCTACGGCCCTTCATATGATGGCAAATCACCAAGTCATGGCCACCCATGGCCCTCTATATGATGGCAGATCTCCACCAACACCACGGTCACCCACGACCCTCTGTATGATGGTGGATCTCCATCAACACTGCAGACACCCATGGCCTTCCATATGACGATGGATCTCCACCAATAATGTGGCCACCCGCAGCCCTCCAAATGATGATGGATCTCTACCAACACCATGGCCACCTGCTGCCCTCTTTATGATAGTGGATCTTCACTAATACCATGGCCACCTATAGTTTAGAAAGCAAATGACCCTCCATCACCATCATGGCCACCCATGTCCCAATTCATCACTATGATGTCATGATGGAAAAGAATCAATAATGAGAACCTCTTGGATTCACAATGAAGAGAAGAGAAAGGATAAAAATAAATAATAATAATAATAATAATAATAATAATAATAATAATAACAATATCTCAATAAGATGGCTTATGGTCAGCATGCGGTCATGTCTGATAGCTAATCGACTTAGGGCCAGTCTACAATCTCACTCAAAAGTCAAGATAGTTTAGGGCAAGTCTACGACCTTGCTGGAAAATCAATCAACTTAGAGCCAATATGTGGTCTAGCTCAAAAGTCAAAATCCAGCCTGCGATCTCACTCGACAAGCAATCGACTTAGGGTCAACTTGCGATCTCATCCAAAAGTCAAGATGGTTTAGGGCCAGCCTATGATCTCACCCAATAACTTATCAAGTTAGGGCTAGTCTACAGCCTCACTCAACACTCAAAATGATTTAAGGCTAGTCTACGATCTCGCTCGATAACCAATCAACTTAGGGCCAGTCCTGATCTCGTCCAAAAGTCAAAAATGATTTAGGATTAGTCTATGGGCTCACACAATAACCAATCTCACTTAGGGCCAGCCTACGATCTTGTCTGAAAGTTAAGATAATTTAGGACCAGCCTATAATCTTTCCTGATAAATAATCGACTTACGGCCAGCCTACGATCTTATTTGAAAGTCAAAATGGTTTGGCACCAGCCTATGGTCTCACCCAATAACCAATCAACTAGGGCCAGCCTGCAATCTCACCCAAAAGTTAGTTCAAACTTATGGCCAGCTTGCAAGTTGGCCATAATTTCATTATGATAGCCTGAGGCCCTTCAAACCAAATCAATTAACACAAATCAATTGAGTTACAGTGACTCAAATTGATTTCAAATCAAACTCAAACTAAAGTCAAGCTCTAAAAATTGAATTGAATCAAATTAAACTTAACCCAAATTAAATTTTGAAATATTTAATTAAATCAAATTGAATTTGATCCAAATCAAGTTTCAAATATCAAATTGAATCAAATCAAACCTAAGTCTAGGTCATGTTTTGAATATTAAACTAAATCAAACTGAAATTGAAACCAAGTTTGCAAATCAGATCAAACTGAATCCAAGACTGGATTGAGCTTAACCAAACTCAAATGTGAACCAAATCATAGTTCAAGTCTAATCCAGACAAGTTATAGAACTAAAATAGGGTCACAATGGATCCCATTGGGAGTGCTAAATCTATGATAACACTCCAAGGCTATGGCCAACTCCGTGAGGAGTTGGTGACATTGTCACCTTGACCCAAACTAACACTAGTTTGAATAGAGCTGAATAGGGTTAACCAAAGTCCCACTAGGTATGCCATTAAAGCCATTGGTGACACCTTATACCCAATTGATAATAAGCCAAGGTGGACTATCGATTAAATAAGCCAAATCTATTGATCTTTCTTCCAAACCAAGTAAGACAAAAGATGGACTTGCATTCGCTTAATTAGCTAGCCAAGGTGCCTTGTCCTAACACTTTAACAAAAAGGAAATTATTGCTTATGCCACATTGCCTCTAGAAACATTTAAAAGTCCATGGAGTTATCGCCAATGCTTTATATTCTAAATTAATGAAATCAACAGCCATGCCACATGGGCCATGTAGATACTTCAAATTCCAAGAGACCAACACCTACATCCTACAGGCTATAGAATACCTCAAACTCATGAAGTTATCACCTACACATCATTGGCTATGGAAACTCCTCAAATTCACGAAGTTATCACCTATGCCTTATTGACTATGGAAATACTTCAAACCAAATGAAGTTATTTCTTATGTCTTATCAGTTATAGAAATACTTCAAAATCAATGAAATTATCACCTATGCCTCATTGGCAATGGAAACACTTTAAAAATCAATGAAGTTATTGCTTACATCTTATTGCCTATAGAAGCACTTCGAATTCAACAAAGTTATCACCTATGCCTCATTAGCTATAGAAACACTTCAAAATAAAAGAAGTTATCGCTTATGCTTCATTAGCTAAAAAAACACTTTAAACTAAATAAGATTATCACCTATGCCTTATTATCTATAGGAACACTTTAAAATTAATATTGCTTACACATCATTAGTTATCTAAATACTTCAAAATCATGAAGTTATCACTTACGACATTGGCTATGGAAACACTTCAAACTAATAAAATTATGGTTTATGCTTCATTGACTATAGAAACACTTCAAATAAAATGAGAGTTATCACCTGTGCCTTACTAACTATGGGAACACTTCAAAATAAATAAAGTTATCACTTACCCTCATTGGCTATAGAAATACTTCAAAATCATAAAGTTATCACTTACACTTCATTGGCTATAGAACCATTTCAAATTAAATGAGGTTATCACCTATACTTTATTAGCTATGGGAATACTTCAAAATAAATGAAGTTATCACTTATGCCTTATTGGCTATAAAATTACTTTAAAATCATGAAGTTATCATTTATGTCTCATTGGCTATGAACACTTCAAATCATAAAGCTATCACTTATGCCTCATTGATTATAGTGACACTTCAAAATCATGAAATTATCACCTATGCCTTATTGGCTATGGAAACACTTCAAACTCATGAAGTTATCGTTCATGTCTTATTGGCGATGAAAATACTTCAAATTAAAAGAGGTTATCACCTATGCCTTATTAGCTATGGGAACACTTCAAAATAAATCAAAAGTTAATGCTTATGCCTCATTGATTATAGAAATACTTCAAAATCATGAAGTTATTGCTTATGCCTCATTGGTTATGGAAATACTTCCAACTCATGAAGTTATTGCTTATGCCTCATTGGCTATATAAATACTTCAAAATCATGAAGTTATCGCTTACGCCTTATGGTCTATGTAAATACTTCAAACTCATGTAAGTTATCACTTATGCCTTATTGGTTATGGAAACACTTTCAACTCAAAGAAGTTATCACATATACCTCATTGGCTCTGAAATATTTCAAACACAAAAAAGTTATCACCTAGATCTCATTGGCTATGTAAACACTTCAAACTTATGAAGTTATCACTTACGCCTCATTGACTAATGGAAACACTTCAAATCAAATGATGCTTCATTAGCGAATAGAAATAATTCAAATCAAATGAAGTTATAACCGATGCCTTATTGTCTAAGAAAAATACTTCAAATCAAATAAAGTTGTCACCAGCATCTCATTGGCTAATGAAAATACTTGAAATCAAATGAAGTTATTGCTAGCACCTTATAGGCTAATAAAAATGCTTCAAACCAAGAAGTTATCATGAATGCCTTATCGGCTAATGGAATACTTTAAACTAAATAAAGTTATCACCAATGCCTTATTGGCTAATGAAAACACTTCAAACTCATGAAGTTATCACGTATGCCTCATTAGCTAACGAAGACACTCCAAACTTCTCTCATCTCCTTCCATGTCCCAATAGACTAAGCCATCAATATCTACCAAAGAAAGAGTCAAGACCCATCTATGTCAAGATGCCACATGGTCTAGCACATGGGAGTAGGGCAGTAGTACACATCAGAGCTTCTTCTCCACTCTTTCTTTTTCCTTACTTTTTTCATGTTTTCTATGATTTCATAGTAAATTTTGTTGTCAAGTGAGGATAGACCCTTTCTTAAGTCATGTACCATTTCTCAAACCAATCAAATGATGCTTTCTACTTTTTCTTTTGTGTCTATATTTTATTAGATAAGTTTCTTGATTTAGGAGGTTTCCAATAATTATTGAGTTAATTAACAATAGGGGTTTGCACCTGTTGGAATTCAATATTTTCATAATACCTAATAGCACACTTTAAATAAATATACTTTGATTTGTGATTTGAGATCACTCCTAAGGGTCTCTGTCACTTTTGGGCCGTCGAAACTGATCCCACACCCACAACACCTGATTACACATTTAACCATCATATTTTTTATTTGTTATTTTAAGATTACTCCATGCAGTCTTTGCTATCCTGAATAGTCAATTTTGATCCCACAAATTTTAGCATATCTAGTGGGATATGACTTCTCCTTTAAATTGAGAAACCTAGTTGATCTAGTCACATATCGAGAAAAAAGAAAAGCAGAAAAGGTGACGATTGATTTTTCATCAAGAGAAAGAGAAAATAGCATCATCAAATGATTCTCCTGCCCCAATCTACACCATCAATCCTTAGTGAAAAGTTTGTGGTGTGCTTCATTAACCAACGGTTACCACAAGGGCAACTAGAGTCCACATAAGCATGGATCAACTTCTTAACTCCAATCTAGGGGGCAAAGTCCTCCCATCGAGGAGGCAACTCCCATTCAAGGGGCAAAGACTTCTTATTCGGGGGGCAAAGACCTCTGACCTAGGGAGCAAAGGCAAAACCCATTCAAAGGGGTTAAGGCCAAATGCCATTATGTCAAATCTTAATGATAAAATAATCATCATCATGGGGGAAACTGGAGTCTATATAAGCTATCAGGCTATGTCCAAATCCATCTAATTCATGCATGGTGATTATACTTACACCAATAGTATCACTGCTTCTAGTATTGCTAATGCTATCATTGGTCCAGTCACTACTCCACTTGTCCAGTGCAGATCAGCCCCTTGCCTCCCACCTTGTGGGTAATATCAAATACACCACAGAGCAAAAGATCAACTCTATCAAGGAGGCAAAGGCTGAGTTCACCCCAATGAAAAAAAGCCAAATTTCATTGTGCCAAACCTCAATGACAAAACAAAGGGTCTATTTGTAGAAACTAGGACATTAGTCTGCTAAGGGCTAAGCAATAGGTAGAAGTCAATTTTTGATCGCTTACAACTCAACAAAGGAAGGATCAGTAGGGCATTTGGTTGACTTTGGATGTCAAATTAAACTTGAATCTAGATGCTACAATTCCTACCTCTAACTTCTTGATAACACTACAAGAGCTAGAGAAGAGCAAAATAAGGATGTGTGTTAAATATTTCTCAGCTGAGAAACAAGTAATGTCATTTCTAATGCCAGAGTGATTAATGGACAAGGAAAAGGTTACTTGCGACAAATCTATAGCATGGAAGAATCAAATAGTTGCATGATCTCTAAAAGCCTAAAACAAAAAAAATATTTAGCCTATGATGGAATGTCTAGTCATATCAAAATTGACTAGTCAAGTATACATTCCATGCTTCTCAAGGAAAAACATAAAATAAAAAGGTCCACTAAAAAACATAAAACAAAAATTGTTTAGCATTTAGGTGAACCACCTTATGTCTTAGATATAAGGTCTCTAAAAATGAAAGACTTTTGTTTGAAGACAAGGATGGTCAATGATAAGACATGGTAGAGTTAGAATCTTAGAACATCCCCTGCCCACTAACACCCTAAGTTATCTTTAAGAAGGCAAGCCTAGAAATATGACAACCAATCTGTATGTAACTAAAATCTTGCTATAGAAGTTATTTCCAAGGTAAAAGTGTGTGATTGAAAGATAAGCTCTTGGGAATCTCTTCCTAGAGGTAAAAGATCAATCCCCCTCCAAGAAAACAAAAAATAAAAAAAAAATGAAAAACAAAGTCCAAAATGGACAAATCTCATATGGAAAATCAAGCCAAGAGAGGCGGACTCAAAGAGTTAGAACTAGTTGGCATTTATGAGCCTACAAACCTTGGAACCTCAAAAGAGGAATGAGATGGCTTAAAAAAAGAAGAAAAAAAAAGAAAAAAAATAGGGGGAGAAAATTGGATTGCATGCTAGAATTACGACTTACCAAAACATCTTGGTGTATTATTGACCAAGAAAGACCACCCAAAGAGTAAGTTTTGGTTGGTATCTACAAGTATGTAAACCTTGGAAATTGAGGTTAAGAGGCATTTGAGATCAAAGTAAAGTCAAAGAAGTAACTAAACAATTGGAATATGGTGAAAGTAGTGAAGTTGCCAAAAAAACAAATTCTTAAATGAAACATTGTACTAGGTAAAAGGTGTAAGGGAAGGTTCATCAGTGACCTACTACATTCTGGGACCAAAATCATCCTTAAACTTCAATAAACCTAACCAAATAGGAGGCCTTAGTTGAAGATAAAAGGATACATCACCTGTCTACTAAAATATTTTTGAAATAATAAATCTCTAGAAATTTCTCTTTCAAAAAGAAATAAAATAAAATATGTACAAATATATGTGCTCTGCATAATTTGCTTCTTCCAGTATCACAAAAAAAAAGATAGAGAACATAACTTTGTAAGGTTGCTTCCCTTGAAGCTCATATGCCAATCTAGAATTCTAGAAGATGAATTATCAGCTTGAAGTACTACAATTCAACAAGCATCAACCAAAGCATATGCTCACTCAGTTAGCTGGCTGCTACAATATGTCCTACTCCAGCATATCAATATAGTATTATAGAAGATGAGTCTCATAAAAATAGTAACTTTCTAATTTATTCTTTTCCCTACCAATGTGTGATATGAACGATAAGGTGAAGAACCTTCAAAATAGTCCTCCAAGCAATCAAAGTCAAATCTCTTGGACCAAATGGTCAAGACATCAATCACTATCTAAAGTTATCAAAATCAGGGGCATATCTCTCCCTGAGCCCCCTAATTCTATTCCCACTCCAGAACAGGTCAAGATCTGCTCCCAACCATTATCAAGTGATAGTCTTTATATTGTGGATGCAAGGGCACTAATCCATAGAAAAGAAAAGTGAAACTCCTTTTGATCAAAATAGGATGTTTTCCTCAAAAAAAAGCACACACTCATTTGTTAGTCTATGCAAAGATGAAAATGGAAAATGCTCACATCTAAAGCATACAAGCCTTTGCAATAGCTCTCATCCAAAAATACATGATGATGTTAGGGGGCATATTGCCTGAGCATACATTGTGAATGCTCAATTGAATATTAAATTCATCCTCTCATAAATAAAGATTGTAAAGGTAAAGTCAAGTCCTGTCTCATTTAAATACTTAAGAAAAGTATGTTGCTAAAGTATTTGAAGTGCACAACCAATCCATTAGGTAAACACCAAGTGAGATCTCTATTTTCCACCATCAAGAAGTTATAGGCAAGAAAATGAAGATTCTCTCATTAAATACTCATAAAGGGAGCATATAGCTAAGACTTCAAAAATATAAAAAGGTGATCAAGGTTTCTTCCCTCACCCTAAAATACTAGGGGCAAGTAAAGTTCTCTTCCCTAATGTTTAAGAGACATCTATCGTCATGAAATTCTTAAAGGAAACTAATGTATCTAATGTTCCCTATTCCTTCTATAATCAATCAATCTAGTAAAAAGTCATGAAATCCTTAACAAAGACTTCAAGTAGATCACTTATACAATGATAAAATCAAATATACTATGGCAAAAGAAGCACACATCTCCAACATGGTGGAGTTGAGTTTATCACATTCAATATAGTCAAATTAAGCTTATCACCTCTAAAGTGGTAAAGCCAAATGAATCACCTCCAAGATGGTAAAATCAAATTCTTCCTCTATGGAGATTGCAAGTCAAACATGTTATCTCTCACATGGTGAAATCAAAATAGCAACTTTGGAAATTAGCCAAATAAAGTTCATTTTACATAGCGATCAAGCTCGCATTCATATGACAATTAAGCCCGCTTCTGCATGACAACTCAAGTCCACTTCTTTATGGCAAATCAAGTCCACTTTCACATGACAAACAAAGTCTATTTCTTGTAGTGATCAAGCTTGCATTTATATGAAAAATAAGTTCACTTCCACATGGTAAGTTAAAGTCCATTTTGCATGGCGATCAAGCCCACATTTGCATGTTAAACTAAATCCACTTCCATATGGCAAATCAAAGTCAATCTTATATAGAAAATTAAGTCCACATCTATATGGAAAATCCAATTCATTTTTGCATGGCAAACAAACCTACCTTTACATGATCAATCAAATTTCCTTTCACAAGGTGAATTAAGTCCATCATGTGTGGCAATCAAGCCCATATCCATATTGAAAATTCAATCTACTTTTGCATGGTGATCAAGCCACTTGTACATGGTAAACCAAATCCACTTTCTTGTGGTAAATCAAGTCCATCTTGTGTAGTAATTGAACCCACATCCATATAGCAAATTCAATCCATTTTTGTATTGCAATCAAGCCTGCATTTATATGATGAATCAAGTCCACTTTCACATGGTAAATTAAATCCACTTTCATGTAGTAAATTAAGTCCACCTTTTGTTGCAAATTAAGTTCACCTCTTGTACCAAATCAAGTTTACTCCTTGTGGAAAATTATGCCCACTCTACATGGTAACTTAAATCCATTCATTGTGGCGAATCAAATCCACTTTTATGTGGTAAATTAAGTTTACTTTCATATGACAATCCATCTTGTGGGGTGATCAATCCTATATTCACATGGCAAATCAAATCCACATTTACATAGCAATCAACTCCATTCTTATGTGGCAAGCTCAGTCCACTCTCATGTAGCAAATTAAGTTCATCATCACATGGCACGTCATGTCCACTTTCATAGGACAATTCAAACCCATATAACCAACTCCTAGGACATTGACATGGGGGCAAGTACCCGAAATTTATTCACACCCTCTTCTCTCGTCAGAACTCGAGAAGAGGATGCTAAGGGGCCAATTAATTTGAGATTATTTTTGCCACAATCAAATTTGATTGAAATATGATCAAAATTGAAACTTGTATACCACTAAACTATGACTCACGTATGGGTCTCAATTGAATCTACATCACAATCAAATTTGATCAAAAATCGAGATCAATTTTGGACTTAAATTCTTAAAAATTTAGGCCCAAGTTAAGGTGAGCTGAGTGGACTGGATATTTGGACCAAAATTGGGTCCAAAATTCATCCAAAGTCTAGGCTAAAATGAAAAAAGTTACAAGAATTTTATAAATAAGTCCTTGGATCAAATAAATTCTCATAGAAAAGTCCCTAACTAGATTTTTCTTATAGATAGATCCCTGGATGAGATTTGAAGGAAAGGTCCAATAAAATCTTGAAAATACAATTCAATCCTTGTGAAATTTAAGATTTGTGAATAAACCCCTCAAAAATTTTATATTCATGAATAAACCATTATAATTACAATTTCTTGCAAATTAGTCCTCAAAAATCTTTATTTACAAATAAGTCCATGTTTATTCAAAAAGGATCTTGAAAGTTTTAAAACTTTATGAATAATTTCTTTTTGAAAAAAGACTCTTGATATTTATAACAATATAATTAGGTAATTTTTTGGAATAAATTTGCAAATGGCCCCTGTATAAATTCAATATTCAAGATGAGTATAATTTTCAAATCATTGCTATCTATAGCAACAAACACTCATCCATATCTTTTCACAAACTTATCTGATTTCAAACAGGCCATATCTATATCATCCACAACCATATCTAGCATTCAGAATTTCAAACTAGAGAGATTGAAATCCAGTCTAACTCCATCTCTTCAACCTCTATATAGACCCTGTTATACATGAAGGAGAAGAGATCAAAATGAGGAGAGATAAGAAGAAATGAGAATATAGGATCTAAACAAGCTAAAAGCCAAGCTTGAAGAGGTGAGTACACTTAGTTTTTTTTCTTCCCTATTCTATTATTTGGTTGCTTTGTTCTTGAAGTATCTCTGAGCATCTACTCTGCTAATTGGATGCCATCCGCCCACGTTCCCATGCTTTGCCATGATCTCCTCTATGAATAAACCCCTTGCCCTACACATTCACTGGCTTGTAGGCCATCTCCACCTTGAACCGAGTGACCCTCATCCATATTCGATCAAGACCTGATCACCCTTACACTTGCTACCAAGAGGTCCTAGTTCCAAGACCATCGATAGAGCTCCTCTTTCCTACTTTGACCAAAGCCTCCATCACTGGAACTCTTCCACCTCTATGCCACCACTGAAGGCTACCACCCCAATGAGTACCTACACTGCCTCCTCATTGGAGCCTAAGCCTCACCGAAATCCTAGCCTTGTCGCCCACCTCCATAAGCTCCGCCTTGCCTCTACTGCCACAAGTCTTGCTAGCCTCCGCCTCTATGAGCTCCACCTAGCCTGCACCATATCCTGCCATCATGTGCCTACCCAAGGCCCCATCTTCATACCTACTAACCCTTGCCAACCACTAGCTCACCTTGCCACCCTTGCTTCACCGACTAGCTCTCCCCGCCTTCTGTCATGCCCACACTATGAATCCAAGATGCCACCATTCGCTCGTGCATCGCTTGTCGTGCCCTCCACCATGCTGGTCTGACGTCTATCCGTTAGAGTTTATGACTAGATCCAGCCAAGATCAGGTTGGATCTAGCCAATACAAACCTTGACCCTCCATGGCCTGATAAAGAGGAAGAAAGGGGCATGAAGAGAAGGGTTTGGGGGTTTCGAAGAAGAAGAGGAAGGAAAGAAATAAAGAGAAAAAGAAAATATAAAAAGGGAGTTTTAGCCTAAAATAATACTAATAATAAATAAAAAGGAAAATTCATCCAAAAAAGGAAAAAGGCAAACAAAGAAAAAAAAAAGGTGCTGCAAAAAAAGGATTTACTTGCCTCAGTTTTTGTGCCATCACCACTGACCTAGGGCCAGCTCGCGAGCTGACCCAAAAGCCAACTATGGTCTAGGGATAGTTCACAGGCTTACTCAAAAGCCATTTTGAACAAAGGCTAGCCTACAAGCTCATCAAATATCGATTTAGACTAAAACTAGCTTGTGAGCTTGCTAAACATCCTCTCAGACTAAGGTTAGTCGATAGGCTTGCCAATCATCTATTCAAACTAAGGCCAACTTGCAAGCTCACTGAATGCCTATTCAAACTAAGGCCAACTTGTAGACTTGTCAAACTTCTATTTGGATTAAAGCTAGCTTGCAAGCTCTGTGAATGTCTATCTAGACTAAGTCCATCCAATGAGCTCACTAAGTGTCTATTCAAACTAAGGCCAACCTGCTGGCTTGCTAATCGTCTATTCAGATTAAGGCTAGCTTGCGAGCTCATCTAATATTTAATTGGACTAAGGCAAGCCCATGTGCTCGTTGAACATCTTTTTAGACTAAGGTTAGCCTGTAGGCTCACTGATTATCTATTCAAACTAAGGCTAGCTTGTGAGCTCACTAAGCATCTATTCGGACTAAGGCCAAACCACAGGCTTGCTGAATGTCTATTCAGGCTAAGGCCAGCTTATGAGCACACTGAACATCTACTCAGACTAAGGTCAACCTCGAGCTCACCAAACATCTATTTGGAGTAAGGCTAGCTAGTGAGGTCACTAAACATCTATTTGGAGTAAGGCCAACCCATAGGTTCACTAAGCATCTATTCTAACTAAGGCTAGCCCATGAGCTCACTGATCATCTATCCAAACTGAGGCTAGCTTGCAAGCTCATTGAATATCTATTTAGACTAAGGCCAACCTATGGGCTCGCTGAATGTCTATTCATACTAAGGCCATCTTACAGGCTTGCTGATCATTTATTCAAACTAAGGCTAGCTTGCGAGCTTGTTGAACATCTATTTGGGCTAAGACTAGCTCACGAGCTCACTTAACATCTATTTGGATAAGGCCAACTTGCGAGCTTACTAAAAGTCTATTTGGACTAAGGCCAACCCATGAGCTCACTAATCCTTTATTTGGACTAAGGATAGTCTTTGAGCTCACTAATTATTTATTTGGATTAAGGTTAGCCCATGGGTTCATTAATTGTCTATTTAGACTAATACTAGGCCACAAACTCACTGAACATCTATTCAGACTAAGGTCAGCCTACGAGCTTGCTAATTGTCTATTCATACTAAAGTTACCTTGTAAGCTCACCGATCGTCGATTGAGATTGAGGTTAGCCTATGATCTTGCTGAATATCAAAATCAAGACCAGCTTGCAAGCTCACCAAAAATCCAAATTGACTCAAGGTCAGCCTACGAGCTCGCCCAAATTCATCATGATAGCTTAAGGGCTCTCGAAATAAATCAATTAAAGTGACTTAATTACATTGAAGAAATAAAACCATACTGACTCAAATGAATCATTAAATAGACTTAAGTTAATTAGGTTATTGGACTAAAACTCAAATTGAACTAGACCCAAATCTAAATTGAGTTAATCCAGACCAAATAGGTTCAAACCCAATCCTAATCAGGTTTCAGTTTGGTCAATCCAACATTAAATTAAATTCAAACTAAACTCTAATTGGATCAAATCAAATTTGAATCAAACCTATTTAGATTCAACTAGCTGGAATCAAACCCTGAGTGGGTTAAATTAAGTTTAAAATCAAACCCTAATTGGGTTGAATTAAGTTCAAGCCAAACCTAATTGAGTTCAATCAAGTTTAAACTGAACCCTAATCGGATAAATCAAACTCAAGTTCAATTCAAACCAAAACCAGCCGAACCTAAACTAGAACTAGGTCGAGTCTACATCAAAATCAAGTTGAACCTAAATCGACTTGAACTTGAACTAAAGTCCATTAAGATACAAACCCAAACTCGATAAGAGTCCAACATAAGGTCAAACTAGATAGGAGTTGAATAAATCAGACTCAAGCCAAAACTGAGTTTTGAATATTGAATGGAATTAAATCAACCTCAAATTAAAATCAATATTGCTCCCATTAGAGTGAATGATCAGTATTTGATAAATATTCTTTTGAAAACCAATGCCAAGCTTGGTGAATTGAATTCATTATTGCAAATTAAACATTCACCATCAATGACAATAATGATTTTGGGAATGGATATTTCACATGGTTCCCCTAATCACGCTATAAAGTATTATTGTGAGCCTAATCACCAAAGATTTTGGGAAGAGGAAACTAGAACATATCATTATCTCTTAGGAAGGGGTTAGTGAATAACAATTCAATCAAGTTTTGAACATTGAACTAATTCAAATTAGACTTGAACCAATGTTAAGTCTAAACTTCAAACTGAATCGTGTTGAACTTAACCAAAATCAAGTTAGGGCTAGTCGGCAACAAGCTCAAAGCCATTAATAACACCTTGAGTTAATTGAAAATAAGCCAGAAAAGGTTGTCAATTATCAATTGAAGATTATTAGCACAAGCCAAGGTCAAACCATGAAAATTGAACTAAAGGTAGGCTTTGAATTTGCTTAGTCAGTCAGTCAGGTGCCTTGTTCAAAGAAAGTTATCGATATGCGTTATTGGCTAATGAAAGTACTTCAAACAATGAATTAATTACCTATGCCTCATTGGCTATGAAAATGCTTCGAACCATAAAGTTGTCGCTAATGCCTTATTGGCTAATAGAAGCACTTCCAACCATGCAAATCAAACTAATCTAGGCTTGAACTTGCTTACTCAATCAGCTATAATGCCTTATTGGCTAATAAAAAACTTTAAATTAATGAGACTATTGCCAATGCCTTATTGGATAATGGAAACACTTCAAACCATGCAAATCAAACTAAAGGCAAGATTGAATTAGTTTAGTCAGTTAGCTAGGTATCTTATTCAAATAAAGTTATCGCTAATGTCTTATTGGCTAACAAAAACACTTCAAACCTTGCAAATTGAACTAAGATAGGCTTGAACTCACTTAATCAATTAGTCACAATGCCTTGTTCAAATGGAGTTATTGCTAATGCCTTATTAGCTAATGGAAACACTTCAAATCAATAAAATTATTGCCAATGCCTTATTGGCTAATGGAAACACTTTAAACCATGCAAACCTAATTAAGGTAGGCTTGAACTCACTTAGTCAGTTAGCTAGGCATGCAAACCTAATTAAGGTAGGCTTGAACTCACTTAATCAATTAGCTAGGCACCTTGTTCAAATGAAGTTACTGCCAATGCCTATTGGCTAATAGAAATACTTCAAATTAATGAAGTTATTACGAACACCTTATTGAAAAATGGAAATCCTTCAAACCATGCAAATTCAACTAAAGCAAGCTTGAACTTGCTTAGTCAATCAGCTAGGTGCCTTGTTCAAATGAACTTATCGCCAATGCCTTATTGGCTAATGGAAACACTTAAAACTCGATAATTATTGCCAATTCCTGATTAGCTAATGGAAATACATCAAACCCTAAAGTTATTGCCAATGCCTTATTAGCTAATGGAAATACTTGAAACTAAAAAGTTATTTCCAACAACTCATTGGCTTATAGAAACACTTCAAATCAAATGAAGTTATCACCTATGCCTCATTGGCTATGGAAATACTTCAAACCAAATGAAGTTATCACCGATGCCTTATTGGCTATGAAAATACTTCAAACCATGAAAACTAAACTAAAGTAGGCTTGAACTTGGTTAGTCAGTCAACCATAATACCTTGTTCAAATAAAGTTATTCACCAATGCCTTATTAACTAATGGAAATACTTTAAATCAATGAACTTATTGTCAATACCTTATTAGCTAATGAAAACATTTCAAACCATGCAAATCAAACCAAGGTAGGCTTGAACGCATTTAGCCAGTCAACTACAATGCCTTATTCAAATGAAGTTATCGCTCATGTCTTACTGGCTAACAGAAATATTTCAAACTATGAAGTTATTACCAATGTCTTATTAGCTAATGAAAATACTTTAATCCAAGAGAAGTTATTGTCAATGCCACCAGGCTAATAAAAAGCCTTCAACCATAAGAGGTTATAACACTCAGGCTATCGGTGATACCTCAAGACTCCTGTTTGAGGTAATTTGTGCCACAATTAAATTTTAATCGACATATAATTAAAATTAAGACTTGTATACTATAAAATTATGCCTCAAATGTGGGTGCAAGTCAAACCTAAATCACATCCAAGTTTTCCTAAAAATTGTTCTTAATTTGGATTTGAATCATTGAGAAATCTAGGCTCAACCTAGGCTTAGTCCAAATTGGCTGAGTGGGCTGGATATTTGGATCAAAACTAGGCTTAAAATTCATCCAAAATTTGGGTCAAAATGAAAAATACAAGAATTTTATAACTAGGTCCTTGAATCCAATAAATCCTTATAAAAAGGCCCTTGATCAAATTTTTATTAAGAATGAGTCCCTAGGATTGGAATTTTGTAAAAAGTCCAATAAAATCCTAAAATTATCAATTGGCCTTCATAAATTTAGGCTTGTAAATAAACCCCTCAAAAGATTGATAATTACAATTTGATCCTTATAAAATTTAGAATTTATGAATAAACCCCTTAAAAAGAATTTCTCACAAATAGACCCCTAAAATCTTGACCTTTCACGAATAAATTCCTTAAAAAATTTTATTTGCAGATAAATCCAAATTTTATTCAAAAAAGACCTTGAAAATTTTAAAATTTTATGAACAAGTCCTTCTGCAAAAAAGATCCCGAAAATTTATAGAATCATATTTTGGTACAACTTTTTGGAATAATTTACAAATAGCCTCCTTATAAATTTAATATCCACGGTAAATATAACTTTCAGTTTTTCTTATCTACAAAAAAGAGACTCATCCAAAGAGTTATCCAATCTCAAGTGAATCTTATCTGCATTCATCTACAAGCATATCCTAAAATTTAAAATTTTAAATACAAGAGATCGAAATCCAGTCCAACTCGATCTCTTCGAGCTTTATATAGACCTTGTTAATGAAAGAAAGAAGAGATAAGGCATCAGAGATAGACTAGGAAGGAGATAGAAAAGATCAAGAAGAGAATGAGATTGTCAAGTTGTAGAAGATAAAAAGGTAGAGATTTAATTAGCTATTTGTTTCTCTTCTTATTCATTCCTCCCCTTATGTACTTCCATCCCATTCGTGAACTCTTGTGAGGTCCTGTTGAGCTACTCCCTACTCTCTATGTTGCTCTTCTTTGTACTTGCACTGCCTCCTCTCAGGAACCTGAGCTTCACCAAAACCTTAGCCACCAAAATTAAAGGTCAACCTTCGAGCTCGCTAAAATCAGGCCAACCTTAGAGCCTACTAAAATTATAGGCCAGCCTTTGGGTCCGCTGAAACTATAGGGCAGCCTTCTGGCCCACCGGATCAAGTCAACTCTTGGGCTCACACTTCAAGTTAGTCTTCAGACTCACATTTCAAACTAGTTTTCAAACCTGCACTTCTAAGGCCAGCCTATAGGCTCACCCAAAGTTATCACAATATTCTGAGAGCTCTCGAATAAAACTGAACTCAATGAACAAAACTAGGTTGACTCAAATGGACCACCAAATAGATCTAAATTAATTAAATAGATAGACTAAGACTCAAATTTAATTGGATCTAAAATCCAAATTGAGTTAATCCAAACCAAATCAACTTAGACCCAACCCTAATCAAGTTCAAATCAAGTCAATTTGAAATCAAGCCACTATTTGGGTCAAACCAAGTTTGCATCAAACCCTAAATAGGTTAAATCTAGTCCAAACTGCAAGCTAATCAGGTTAAATCAAACTCAAAGTCAAATTAAAACCAGACTGATCCTAAATTGAAACTAAGTTAAACCTAAATCAACTTGAACTTGAACCAAAGTTCATTAAGATCAAACTTAGACCCTATAAGAGTCTACTACAAGATCAAACTCAGTTCGAATAGAATGAATTAGAATCAGGCCAAAATTGAGGAATATTAAAATGAATCAAATTAGACTCAGATCAACATTAATATTACTTCCACTGGAGTCAATGATCTGTATTTAACAAATGTTCTTCTGAAAATCAATGCCAAGCTCAGTGAATTGAATTCATTATTGCAAATTGGACATTTACCATTAATGCCAGTAGTGATTTTAGGAATGGATATTTCATATGGTTCCCCTAGTTATGCAATAAAGCATCAGTGTAAACCTAATTACCAAAGGTTCTGAGAAGACAAAACTAGAATAAATCATTATCCCTTAGAAAGGGCTTAGTGAATCACAATTTAATCAAATTTTGAGCATTGAACTAAATCAACTAAACTAAATTAAGTCACATTCAAATAAAGATAAAGCTATGAACATCGAATTAAATCAAATCAGACTCAAACCAAACCAAGTGTGAACTTCAGACAAGTTGAACTAAATTAAGGTAGGTATGAACTAGCTTAATTAGTCAGCCACAATGTCTTGTTCAAATAAAGTCAACTGATAATATGCTTGAAACTGTTGGCCACACTTCAAAGCTAAACTAACCCAAAAGCATTAGCAATGCTTCAAATCAAACTAAACTAATGTAGGCTTGAACTCATTTAGTCAATAAGCCACAATACCTTATTTAAATGAAATCAACCGAAAACACACTCAAAGCTATCAACCACACTTCAAAGCTATACCCAATCCCATATGTTGGTGATGCTACCAAATCAAAGAAGTTAGTTGCTAACATGCTTAAATCTGTTGGTCATACTTCAAAGCTAGTCAATCCCAAAATTCCTTGATGACATGCCTTTTGAGCTAAATCAACCCAAAAGCATTGGCAATGCTATAAATTTAATCGACAACATACCTAAGGGGCCATCAATTATCAAATTAAACTAAATTAAGGTAGGTTTGAAGCTGCTTAGTCAATTAGCTAGATGCCTTATTCAAACAAAGTTATCATCTATACGTTGTTGGATATGGAAATACTCTAAACTAAGAAGTTATTGCCAACACCACCAGGCTAATGAAAATACTTCAAATCAAATAAAGTTATCAACAATGCCTCATCGGCTAATGAAAACACTTCAAACTAAATGAAGTTATCACTAATGTCTTATCAGCTAATGGAAATACTTCAAATCATGAAGTTATGCCAATGCCCTATTGGCTAATGGAAATATGTCAAATCATGAAGTTATCACCAAAGCTCAAATCTATCAAAAATACTTTAGGCTAATCCTGACAAGCCACTGACAATGCCATTTAATGAAGTTATCGCTGAAGCTCAAAGTTATTAGAAACACTTCAAACTCCTCTCATCATCTTCCATATCCTGTCAGACTTTACCATTAAATCAAATTATCAATATCCGCCAATGATCAAATTAGGACCTACCCAACCCAAACTCTACATGGTCCAGCATGCAAGAGTGGGGCAGCAATAAATATTTAGCTCTTTACATTTTTCTTATTTTGGATTCAAGTTTATTAAAATGTAAAGTGAGAGTATGCCCTTGCTTAGCCTATGTATCTTATTTCTTTAAAATTAATCAAATAATGCTTTCTTTTTTCTCTTGTGTCTTTACTTTATTAGCTAGATTTCTCACTTTAAGAGACTTCTAACAATTGTTGGGATAATTAACAATAGGGGCTTGTATCTGTTAGAAATCATGTTCGCATAACTCCTGATTGCGAATTCAAACCACCATATTTTTTAATTTGTTATTTCAAGATTACTCCTCGGGGTCATTGCTATCTCAGGTGATCAATTTTGATCCCACAACTCCCTGTTCTCTTTTCATATCTCACCAAACAATGCCATCAAACTAGGTTACCAACATCCCCAAGGATCAAGTCAAGATCCATCTAAGTCAAATTCCACTCTATCCAATACATGGGAGTAGAGTAGTAGCAAAAATCAAGCTCTTCCCATTCTCTTTCTCATTTCATATTATTTATGAATTTAAATTTATTAAGGTATAAAGTGAGGGTACGTCCTTACTTAAGTCATGTATCTTTCTTTTATATCAATCAAATGATTTTTTTTCTTTTATCTTTATTTTATTAGCTAGGTTTTCTCACTTTAGGAGGTTCTTAATAACTGTTGAGATAATTAATAATAGGAGCTTGAACCTATTAAAAGTTATATTCCCACAATACCTGATTATGTATTTAAACCACCATAATTTTTATTTATTATTTTGAAATTATTTTTTGAGCTCTTCGCTATCCCGAGTGGTCAATTTTGATCCTACATCCAATAGAGAGGTGAAAGTTGATAGCCCCATACACGTATTGAATATTAAATGATTATTATATATAGATATATATATATATATATATATATATATATACCCATAAACTAATGTATATTATCATACATTAGGTACCTTTTGAAGCTCAAGAATTACATGTGGAATCAGACTCATCTAGAAGGATCAAAGAAAAAGGGTATTTAGCTGAAAAATACATGACATTTTGCATAATGTATTTGAATAAGTTTCAGACCAACTTTTGTTCATATTCTCAGAATCATGAGAATGAGTCCAAATTTTTAGTAGGCCAACCAATCAGATCATTGCATGAGGTTCATTACCTACATGAGATTGCATAGACCCAAACTCATCATTATGTGCTTTTCAATCTTGACATGGTCATCACCTATGGTGAGTAAGTGATGGTTTGCAATTATTCACCATAATATTTCTAGTTGCACTTAATAATTGTTTGCTTATATTTTCTTGGTGTTGTAGGGTATAACTACAAATAATAAAGGTGGATCAACAATGTAGAAAATTGAAATTTGGAAATGAAAAAATTCACAACAAAATATTCCCCATATGGTTCAGAGATCATGCAAGAACATATAACATAATTTATTTCTTAGGTTGACATTTTAAAATATATCAAAATAATCAATAATTTGTATTTCTAAGTTGCTAATTTAGAAAGAAGTTATAGTGTAGTACATGTACCAGAAGAGATATCTTTGTTAGCTACCGAACTAGACAAGTGGGAAAGAGATATTCGGGGCACCTCATCTTAAAGGCAATAACAAGAAGTTTTACAAGCCGAAAGGATATTCAACTCACGTTTAGAGATGTCACATTTTATGGTGTCATAACGGACATTATTGAGCTCCTGTACAACAATGAACTTAAGTATGTATTATTTAAGTGTAATTGGGTAGGCAATAATGTCAGAATGAAGATAGATAATTTTGGTTTCAAATTGATGAATTTTAACCATTTGATGTACAAGCATAATTGGCGTTCTAATGAGCCATATATTCTGACTCACCAAACTCATTAGGTATTTTATATGCAAGATCCAATACAATACGATTGCCATGTGATTATTGAAATAACTCCTAGAGAGTGCATTGATACACTTGATGATAATTCAATTAATGCAGACAATGAAGACTCAGTGACAGAACCATGTAACATTCAACAGCTTGAGGAATGTGACATTGAAAATACAAGAGTGGATATTGAAGATCTAATTATTGATGTGCCGCTTTCTGATTTAGTAAGGCTCTTTATGGAGGAAAATGATAAAAATAAATCCATTAGTGATGAATCTAAAACAAAATAGGAGGATAACTCCTTTAGGGATAGTAATCATGACACTGATACTAAAGATGATGATCTTATGTCAGGCAAAATTGAACCTTAATATGATAATTAGTCTAATTTCTTATTTTTGTATATTAGTATGTACATATCATGTTGCATATTAATATGTGATTGTCAGTCTCATTTCTTACCAATGTATATTAATATGTTATATATTATATTATACTGATCAGTATATTTTTTCTGATTTGTAGTTAAAATGGTTTGCCAAAGAAGACATATTAGGATTGTCCAGGCTACCCTTCATAATATGGAGATAGAGAAATTAGTGTTGGAGACTCAGTTCTCATTGGGTGATGGTTCAAACTCAACTTCCAGTGGAGAGAATATGTCTTCCTTACCCTATGGATTGAAGAACTGAGTGGTGAAGCTTTTGTTAAATGATGCGAGCCTAGCAAGTTTGTTGGTGTTTGGGGCACAAAGGGATACCGGCTGGAATTGATCATCAACCGATATGGAAAAATCATTGGGCCTAATTTGGCAAAACTCATTACCTAGTTGGGCGTTATGGTGAAGGATGGCAATAATTTGCCATTGACTTATACTGATTAGTAAGCAATACCAGAAGTGAACAAACAAAGAATTTAACAAGATATTAAAGTAAATTTTTGACCATGCTATATATTTTTTTAATTTGTATGTTTATATGCTAACTAATTGGTATTTCATTTTATAGGAAAATATAAATTTAAAGGAGGATTGTAGGAAGTCCATAATATAATTGTTGGGCAAGAGATGGTGAGATTGGAAGGTGGATGTGAAGAGGGTGAATTTCACACTGTTATTCCAAAGCAACTTTCCATGCTTTACCCATTGCTCAGGGTTGAGCTAGATTAGTAGGCCCTTCTAGTGGCATATTGGCAAAGTTGTAATATTTTGGTATCTCTTGTCTCTTTCATTTTTATAATTTTAAAACATCATACATATTAACCTATTAAACTAATTATGTGCTTTTTGTTTTTAGGCAAAACATCAAGAAAACAGAAGATCTCAAAAAATAGAAAGATAGGCCACTTTCTAGGTCACAAGGGCTACACCAATTTGAGAGCTGAGGTATTTTGATAGTTGTTCATGAAATTGATCTACATTATTATATATTCTTATATAATATATCATTGATTTTATCCCGTATTGCACTTTTCATAGTTGGAGGAGTAGTTTAGTTCCAAGCCTTCAAGTCTTTAGGGGTTTTTCACTTTCCATACCAAAAAGATGGACAGTCAATCGACAAAGCATCCACAAAACTGATAGTGAGAATGTTTGTATTATGCAATTTCATATTTTATTAATGAATTATCTTCCTTTATTTTTCACTATTTTATTAATGAATTACAGGCCCAAATTGAACGAATGTGACAAGAGCTATTGGAGGATTTTCAATTGGATACTATAGTGCAAAATGAGATTCACGCCGAAGTACTTGGCCATAAGAGTCATGGTCGATTATGGACATTTGGATTAGGACCCATGTCCACACAAGTTTTTGGGAGTACCTCCATTATATAAACTCTAAATTATATGCACTTGTAGATGCATGGGTATAAGAACAAGTAGAAGCACATGTTGGTTGTCTTTAGGAGACTAGAACTAGTTGCATAGTGCCCTCATGACTTTACAAGCTCATTTTAGCAATGAACACACTATAGCCTCAATGGTATTTATTCTTGTTTAACTAAGATTCTTTATTTATTATATACTGTTATTTCATATGATGTAACATATGTACAAAAATATACAAGTTCTGAAGATAGCAAACTGACATAGAACCAATCAGGGATCTAATACATGAGTGAGCTCTAGAGGAATTCCATCTCCTTTCTTGTTACCTAGTGAGGTAGATCATAAAAAACATGCATTATAATATGTATTTCTATCTCATGTGTTATAGAAGTTATTCATTCTTATTTCTCTACAGGGTGATTAGAATCATCCTAGGATCCACAATTACATACGAAGGCATTAGAGATGCTGCAGTCATAACTATTCATTCCATTTGTGCTATTTTGTGTATCATTTTGTAAATCCTATGTATGTAATTGAGTATGTACTATGTATGAAATTTTTGGACTACTATATTAATGTAATGTATGTTAAGATTGTAGTTTTGAATATTTTGTACATTTCAAAATATTATATGATTTTTAAATACAACATATCTATTTAAAAATAAATAACATTTTCTAGATCAAAGAATACAGGCTTTTCCCAATGTTTTCCTGCTCACAAGGATTCCTATCGTTTCTCAGTGAAACAATAGGAAAATTCCAAGATGGGAAATACTGGGAAAATTCCCAACATTTTCCTAAGAAACACTAAGAAAATTTCCAGCATTTTTGTACAAACAATGTGGGGAAAGGTTGTTTTTTCCCTACTTTTTCCAAACACTAGAAAACGTCAAGAATAGATTTTTTTCAACATTTAAAAAATATCAAAAATTTTCACAATGGTTTCTTTACTAGCATTTAATAAATGCCAGAAAAATGCCAAAAATCTTTTGCTAGAATTTTTGACACTATTAGGGATATTTTTAAAATATCGAGAATACCCCAAAATGTTGTAGTGATTCTTGAACTTCAACAAATATCTAATGTGCAAGAAAATACATAAATTTATTAGTATATATCATGAAGAAGTATTTAAGGCATGGAGAGGGTATTAAATTTTACCTCTCAATAGGATATATTGAATAATATTGCACTGGTTCAATAAGTGTTGCTTCTTCCACCAAATGAATAGGAAGATCATGATATCAAAGGATGAAGGCGGGAAGATTCATTCAAGGTGGCAAAGCATCATGGAAATTTGTTGTTGCAAGGCTTCGAAGTCTATTGCTAGCTTGTATTTGGGTACAATTGTCTAAAGATACTACTCATTTCAATAAGTGCCATAGTCACAATCTTAGAAAGACAAGCTCTCACTACATTTTGAAGCAACTATTGCATCAGTATATGAAAATGATGACTTTTCAAACCTAATATCATTTGGTACTTTGTATACATGCATTTAAAAATATTAAATGCATAACTATTGGTGCTTTTACATTATTTAGAATACTGAGGAATATATCTTTCTTTTGTTTGCTCACGATAACTAGAGCAAGAGGCAAGTATATTTTACTACCTCTTTCTTGTGGATGGATTGCCTTCCTTATCCCAATAGCCCTAAGATCTAGTTGTGCATTGATATTGTCTTCTGGCTTTGGAATGCCCAACAACGTCTATAACCAATTATCAAGAAAATTTTTCTCAATATACATAATATCAAGATTATGGTGAATACACAATGTACTTCAGTATAGCAAGTCAAAAACCACACTTTTCTTTTTTTCCTATTTTTGTAACCCAACTCAAACTTTGAGTTTTACTTTTAATTCTAAGTTTGATCATGATGGGCTAAATTCAATCGGGATAATCCAATTTGAAGTAGACATGAGAATTTGAGTTGGATTGGACCCAAGTTCCAATTGGAATTGGAAACAAATTTCTAGCTAAATTTGTGGTGAATTAGAATTTTTCAAATTTATATATAAGACCTTGAATTTTGAGATTTTATAGATAAATTCCAAGAACATAAAACCTTACAAATTAGGCCCTAAAATTTTAATTTTTACCAAAAAATCCTCTCTACCAATATTTACAAAAAACTCTTAATCCAATAGAATTTATAATTGGGTCTCTGAAACAAAGAATTTGCAAATAAACCCTCCCTCGCAACGGCTCCCCTCCGCCCCCGCCCCCACCCCCCCCCCCCCAACCCCCCCCCCAAAACCCCAAAAACACCCACCACCACCCATGGCATTAAAAAAATAATCAATATCGAAAAAGAGTACAATTTTTTGAATCTCCTCATACTAAATAAATCCCAATCAACAAGATTATGATTTCAAATATGGTAATCAAAGATATGAAGATCCAATTTGATTGCAAATCACAATCCTACAAAATTCTAAAATCACACCAATCAATAATTTGATTTTAAATTCTCTCAGTCTTATGAAAAAGAAACCTACAAAATCAAAAGAAAAAAAGGAGGAGATCAGAGAGGATCACTAAGAGAAGATAAGAAGTTGTAAAGGGATGGGAGAGATTATTGGGGAAATAAAATCATATCAAAAGGCAAAATCAAACAAGGAAGAGAACAAGATGTAAGCCCTCATCTTTTATTTTATTTTTATTTTTTCTTTCTAGTTTTCTTTCGTAAGGACCTTACTACTACATCCCATCTCTGACCGAGCCCTCTTTTGTGTCAAGCCCTAGTCACCTCTAGGCCTCGTTGAGCCTGCCCTATATGACTATCAACCACCATAGGGGTGGCTTTGTTTTGGCCTTGCACCTCCAACCTGGCTCTCCTATGGGCTACCCATAAGGATGAACCCCATCATTGTCCTTTGTGATTTTGATGATGACTAAACCATGTATTTGGTTATAGCTTGAGCATGTATAGCTTATAACCAAGCCAAGTTCAAAATGGACATTAAGACCATTTAGAAGCCTCAAGCATAGATGGACTTAAGAAAATATTGAAGTTGAGACATGATGATGGATCAATGGATGAAACTTGAATATTTGAAAAAAGCTCAAGAGATCAAGCTCGACTCAACTAGGTTTAGATTTTTATTTGTTTAGTCGAATCAAGGATTTGTTTCGAGATTAATTTTAGAGCTTTTGCTTAGCACATAAACTAATCTTAGGATGTCTTCACTAGCTCATTATTTAACCCAAGGTACTTTGAGATGATGTCTGGCATGAAACTAATATTGCAGTAAGAATAGCAGTTTTTCTATTAACTTCAGATGTCTTAACTTCATGGTTCGAATGCCCAAATGTAGCAAAAATAGATCTGAAATTTCTAATAGCTTCAGACATCCAAACCCCAGGATCGGACATCCAAATCTTGGAAGCCATAACTTTAAGAAATTTATGTTCAAAGTTCTATTGCCTGAAGCTTTGGTCAAATGCCCAAACTTATAATGTTTGGATGTCCAAACCTTATCAAACCTTTGATATTTGTATAATGTCTAGTTTAAATTTTGATCGTTAGAGTCATTTGAACGACCGAACCTTGATGTTCAAATGATCAATCTTAGTAGAGACTACCAGGCGTGATTCCCAAATAGCTAGTTTTTTACTCCAATGATTATGTAAAGTCTTGAGACTTCTTTGCTCAGTGAGAGAATGAACTTCCATATTATTAGAGCAAGTATCCCCCTCCTCAAAGCCTTCTATCTCCAAGAATGCTCTAAACATTCTAATCTCAAGTAAATCCTCAATTGCCATTGTTCTTATCTTAAGAGACTTTGTAGTGAGTTTCAATTGTATTATCTTTTTCACCTTTCCACTTATAAACACTCCTACGTATTAGGAGTGTAAGAGTACAATAGCTCCAATGCAGGGTGTCACTTGCTCAATGGGAGAAAGGGATTGTACAAGTGTGGTTTCACCCAAAGGAAGTGATGGACGTGACTTCACCTAAAGGAAGTGACATTTGCAGTTTGAAAGTAGATGTAAAGGCTTGACTTCACCTAAAGAGGTGACATCACTAGTGAAGTGATAGAAGTCCTCAAAATCTAGAGAAGTACCATGTAGTAGAAGTGGTTGATCTCCGAACCATGTAAATCACAGTACCTCTCTACCTTTGCTTATTTACATTCATAGCACTCATGGTTTGATTGAAATTTATATAATATTGTGAGTATCTCTTTTGATGAATGATATTGGATTTTGTATTTCTTCAAAATCAAATTTTATATTTTAAAAACTATTGAACATTCCCTCAAATGTTGCCAATATGGGTTAATACCCACCACACTCCACTAGCCACTCTTGCTATCATTCCCTAGGTTGCTGAGTAGTTGGCTGCAGGCCTACTATTAACCTAGCAGTAAGTGGTGGATGCCACCATAAAGAATCATGTAATGGAGCTCACAATTCAGGGAAATTCATGGAGTATCTCCCACATATATGTATGCACGAGTAGCACACATAACATGAGTGGTGAGTGGTTGGCACCACTACGGAGATCATGTAACAAAAGCTAATGATCTTGGGAGGCTATGAGTGCCTCCAATACATGTATGCATGAGCAGCACACAAGAAGGGATTGTGACAGTCCCAATGGAGTTCCGTGGAGAGGACCTCAAAGAAATGGGGCAAGTTGGCTTATGGTGTGCTGCAGAAATATATGACCAGCAGAGAACTTGGTGTTGCAGTTAGGAGACACTTGGCACTGCAATGGGGCAGCACATGGCAGGCTGGACATGTGGCCTACAGGGAGATTTTTGTGGCACAAGAATCAGTCATGGGACATGTGGCTTACTGTAGTGAGCACAAGAATGAGTCATAGGACATATGGCTTGCTGCTGTGAGCACAAGAACTGGTCAAGGGACATGTGCACTGCAGGGAGAACATTGTGGACATGTTCTCCATGAAGCACTCTTAGCCACTTGCATGTAATATAAATATATTAGTAGTCTATGGGGCTGCACAATCAAGTATTTCAGCTTGTGAGTGTTCCTCCGAATATTGGTTGTATTTTCTTTTTATGTGAGAAATAAAAAGGTTGGCAAAGGTTGATGTAATCCTGCATTCCCTCTCCCTACATGTCCTTGGGCTTGTAAGCAAGATTGTTGGACTGAGGAGGGTGAACCTCAGTGCCATCATGGGCTGAAATTTTAGGAGAGAAATTTGGTCCTGTGACAAGTGGTATCAGAGCCTGGTTTCAACAAAAACTAGGTTCAACAAAAGCCATTGTGACCCAAAATGAGATTTGGGATCAATTGGTTCACATGGAGGAGATTGTGGAGAATCCTCCAATGGATGATGCGACCAGCGTGTGGGCACAATTGGCTTGACAAGAGGAGTAAATCAAGGCTCTCAAGGAAGCCCTTGTAGTAGAGGTGAAAGACTCAAAGGAAAGGTACACTTCTATTTTAGATTCGGTGAAATCCTATCTAAAGTCCTTGGAGGGAGACTTGCTGTTGGTGAAAAGGGCAGTGGCAGACTCCACGCGTGAAGGCGGAGCTCCTTCAAAGGTAAAAGTTCCAGAACCCCATTCTTTTAATGGTTATAGGAATGCCAAGGAGTTGGAGAACTTCTTATGGGACATAGAGTAATACTTCAAAGTTGGTCGTGTTCTGAAATGGGAGAAAGTCACCATCACCAGCATGTACTTGGCTAGGTATCCTAAGTTGTGATGGTATAGCCAAATGTCTAGTAATACTCTAGATGGGGGGCCTAGATTTAGGACTGGGAGACCCTCAAGAAGGAGCTAAAGGAGCAATTCCTTTTATGTAATACAGTATGGGTTGCACGAGAATCCCTAAAAAAGCTACGAGATTCAAAAACCATATGGGAGTATGTGTGAGAGTTCAGCTCACTAATGTTGGACATAAACAACATGTCTGAGGAGGACAAGATGTTCAACTTCCTCTCTGGCTTATAGTTGTGGGCTTAAGCTGAACTCCAATGGCAAGGTGGAAGGGATTTGCCTTCGGCAATTATGGCAGCAAAAGACTTGGTAGATTTCAAGATAGCATCGACCACCAAGAAGGGCGATGATGGTAGGAAGGCCAAACTTGCAAGTAAGGATGGCAAGAAGCCCAAAGGCAAGGGCTAGAAGGTGGGAGAACCTAGCCATGCAAAATTGCTGTTTACCAAAAGAGATCAAGGTTGCTTCATATGCAATGGATCCCATCGGGCAAGAGAGTGTTCAAAAAGGGAGAAGCTGAATGCTCTATCTCTTCAAGAACCCAAAGAGGAAGGATGTGGTGTTGGCATTACACTGCAAATGAACTCATTGTAGCTACTCAATTCCATGATGATGGAGAGGTAGCCATCTTGTAAAGGATTGATGTATGCTTCGGTGTTGGTGAATGGGAGACAGATTTGGGTGATGCTAGACACAGGGGCAACCAGAAACTTCTTCTCCCATAAATTAGTGACTGAATTTGGCTTGCAGGTATAGCCGAGTTCATGCAAGGTGAAGGTAGTAAACTCTGGGCCAACCCGCATCCATGGAATGGCCCATGCATCGCTCAAAGTTGGTGCTTGGGAGGGAGAGATTAGTTTGATAATCTCAGTACTTGATGAGTTTGAGTTTATCCTGGGGATAGACTCCTTTGTACAAGTGAAAGCTAGCTTGATGCCTCACTTATCAAGTATGTTGATTTTTGTTGAGAACTCACCATGTTTTATACAATCAACATACGTGGGAAAGACTGCAATAGCAATGGACATGCAGTCCCCTCAATAGCTGAAAACAGGAATCAAAAAAGGCAAAATGACTTATGTTGTAGCCCTAGTAGAGATCCAGCTGGATCAAATTATAGAGGTACCTAATAAAGTTGCAACAGTCTTGACAGAGTATGAGAACATAATGTCAACAAAGCTGCCTAATGAACTTCCCCCTCAGAGGGTAGACGACCACAAGATTGAGCTGGAACCTAGAGCCAAACCTCCAACTCAAGCCCCTTACCGGTTAGCTCCTACGGAGCTTGCATAGCTGAGGTAGCAGCTCAATGAACTGTTGGATCTAGGATTGATATAGCCATCCAAAGCCCCATATGGTGCCCTAGTGCTATTTCAAAGGAAACAGGATAGTTTACTACGGATGTGTGTGAACTATCGGGTGCTAAACAAGGTGACTATCAATAACAAGTATCCAGTGCCCAATGTTGTGAGCACAAGAATTAGTCACGAGACATGTGGCTTGCTGTTGTGAGCAAAAAAATTAGTCAAGGGGCATGTGTACTACAGGGAGAACATTGTGAACATATTCTCCATGAAGCACTCCCAGCTACTTGCATGTGATATAAATAGAGTAGGAGTCTATGGGGCTGCACACTTAAGTATTTCAGCTTGTGAGTGTTCCTCCAAATATTAGTTGTATTTTCCTTTTATGTGAGCAACAAAAAGATTGGCAAAGGCTATTGTAATCATGCATTCCCTCCCCTTGCATATCCTTGGGTTTGCGAGCAAAAATGATGGACTGAGGAGGATGAACCTTAATGCCATCACAAACTAAATTTTAGGAGAAAATTTTGGCCGTGTCACACTTACCATGATGCATTGCATCACAAACCTGATCGCTCCTGTGCCACACCAACCCCAATAGCTCCCTAACCTTGTTGGGATGCGTTTTTGCCTGCAATATCCATGCTTCAGCCCTATGGCCATCTCCCTCACGCGGGCCTTCATCCCCTATTAACTACCATCCAACTCCTCTATCACTACCACATTCACCATTTGAGCTGCTAGGACCTAACCCAAATTGAGCATATCAGTGCTCACACCCACATCCATGCCTTATAAAGGGCCTTGCTCCTCCTCCTGCGCCTACCTTTGTGCCTGCCAACCCTTCTGCTGAGCCTCCACCACTCCCTGCCGACCGAGTCATCAGCCCGGCTCTTCTCCTAGGCAATCTACCGCACTAAGCATTGCTCCTCTTGCACCATAGCCCACCGCTAACTTGACCACTTGCTCCTTGCCACCCCATCGCCTCTTGCATGCTTCTCCATGTCACTACTACCATCTGCCTCCCATCTATGGTCGAATCCAACCAAGATCTAGTTGGATCTAGCCATAGACTCGAGGAGAAGGGAGCAAGGCTCTAGTTGAAGAAGAAGGGAGCCAGCCACAGGGAGGCTTCATTCATGATCAGCCATGGAGGAGCATGGGGAAAGAGAAACAATAGGGAAGAGAAAGGATGAAAGAAGATAAAGTCAGAAGGGAGAAGGGTAAAATAAAAATATGTAATGCTAAAAAAGGGAGAAAAGGACTTGTGGTAGGTGTGGGAAATAGGAGATGGCTACATGGAGGTTTTATGATCAAGAAAAACAAAGAGAAAAGAGAAGAGTTGAATTGGTAAAAAGAATTTTAAAAATGAAGAAAGTGGGCCTAGTTGAGGAGAGTTTGCATCAGGAAGGAAAAAAAAGAGACAAGAAAAAAAGAATAAAAAAGAAGAAGAAGTGGCCTCGATTTATGTGTATAAGTCCATTAATTTATACGCTAGCCTTCAGGCTTATGTTTATTAGATTATAGGTCATCTTTTGGGCTCGTCAAATATCTTTAAGTTAGTCTTCAGTCTTATGTTCATTAGACTATAGACGAGCCTTAGGACTCATCAAATGTCTATAAGGCATCCTCTAGGCTTGCAATCATTCAAACTATAGGTCAACATTCAAGCTCTTCAGACAATTATAAGACAGCCTTTGGGCTCATGTTCATTGGACAATCGCCAGTCTCCTAGCTTGTCAAATGTCAATAAATTAGCCTTCTAGCTCACAATCATTTGGACTATAGGCCAGCCTTCAGGCTCACAATCATTTAAACTATAGGTCAGCCTTTGGGCTCATCAAACATTAATAAGTCAGCCTTCAACTCGTGATCATTTGGACTATAAGATGGCCTTTAGGCTCATTGAACATCTATAAGCCAACCCTTAAGGTCATAATCATTCAGACTATAGGCAAGCCCTCTGACTCTCCAAATATCTATTTGCTAGCCTTGGGCTCACAATTATTTGGACTATAGGTCAGCCATCAGACTAGCCAAATGTTTATAAGTTGGCCTTCAGGTTGTAATTATTTGAACTATAGGCCAACCTTCAACCTTGTCGAATGTCTATAAGCTAGACTTTAAGTTTGCAATTATTTGGACAATAGGCCAATCTTCAAGCTTGCATAAGCCAGCCTTCAAGTTCGCAATCACATGGACTATAGGCTAACCTTTAGACTTGCCAAACATCTATAAGCTAGCCTTCAGACTCACCATCATCTATTTCGATTAAACTCCAATTGAGCCAAGTAATGTTCAAATTAAATCAACTTTGAATTAAATTGAGTTATGACAAAGTTCAAGTTGAAGGTTGATTGAATCAAATGCTATTTGAACCAAGCCATAACAAGACTGAATAGACCTCCAAAGTGGGTTAAACATCATTCAAAGTAAATTAGAGTGGGTTTGAATTGAAACTACATGGGAATCAAGTCAAACAAACTTAAATTAAACTCTAAAATGAGTCAAACTATACTTAGGTCAAGCCATTAAATCAAGACGAATTCAAGCCAAGTTTGAACCACAACCTTGTTAGGTTAAGTCAAGTTCAAATTAAATCCAAGCTAGATTAAACCAAACTCAAGCTTGAACCAAAACACCAGTCAAGTTTGATAGACTAAACAAAGTGAAGTTGAGTCCCACTGGGTGTGCTAAGTCTCTTACAGTGCTTCAAGGCTATGCCCAACCCAATAAGCAGTGGATGATGCTACCATCCTGACCTAAAATCACATAAGTTCAAATAGAATTAAGCATGGTCAATCTGAGTCTCATTAGGTATACAAAGTCTCTGACAACACTCCAAGGCTATGCCCAACTCCATAAGCAGTGGGTGATGCTACCATCCTGACCTAAACCAAAACTAGTGCCAATAGAACTAAATATGATCAAATTGTGTCTCATTGGGTACACTACAAAATCCTATGGTAGCACTCCAAAGCTTCACCCAACTCCATAAGTAGTGGGTAATACGACCTTCAAACCAAATGAAGTTATTACCAATGCCGCATTAGCTAATGAAAATATTTCAAACCAAATAAAGTTTTCACCAATACCATATTGGCTAATAGAAACACTTCAACTAAATGAAGTTATTGTCAATGCCCCATTGGTTAATGGAAATGTTTTAAAGCAAATGAAATTATCACCAATGCCTCATTGGCTAATGAAAATACTTCAAACCAAGTAAAGTTATGACCAAGACTTCCTTATCCAATGGGAACACTTCAAACCAAATGAAGTTATTGCTAACACCATTAGGTTAATGAAAACACTTCAACCAAATGAGGTTATCGCCAACACCTCATTGGCTAACAAAAATACTTCAAGCCAAATGAAGTTATTGCTAGTATCTCATTGGCTAAAGGAAATACTTCAAACCAAATGAAATTATCTCCAATGCCATTAGGTTAATGAAATATTTCAACCAAATGAGGTTATTTCCAATGTCTCATTGGCTAACAAAAAAACTTCAACCAAATGAAGTTATCATCAATATCTCATTGACTAATGGAAATACTTCAAACCAAATGAAGTTACCACCAAAGCCTCATTGGCTAATGGAAATATTTCAAACCAAATGAAGTTATTGTTAATGCCCCACTGGCCAACAGAAATACTTTGAACCAAATGAAGTTATTGTTGACACCTCATTATCTAACGAAAATACTTCAAACTAAATGAAGTTATCACCGATGCCTCATTAGTTAATAGAAACACTTCAAAATAAATGGAGTTATTGCCAATGCCTCATCAGCTAATGGAAATACTTCAAACCAAATGAAGTTATCCCTAAGCCATAGGCTAATAGAAATACTTCAACCAAGAAAGTTATAGTGAATGCCTCCCATGCCATAGATCCCAATCCCACACATGTTATCTATAGTCCTTCTACTCCTTTTTGTTTTCATGGTGAAAGCAACCCTACATGTGTTTCTATCTCATTTAGTATATCAATAACTCCATTCAGCATATCCTCTCCAAATGGGTGAGAGAGAGGAAGGTCATACTCACCAAGGATGAGGGTGTAGATTAGGAAAACAAGGCCACTTGATGATGCCATATTCCTTTTCTCATAATGGAAAATCAATCATCAACTTTCTTTCTTTTGATATGTGTTTATATTAGCTAAGTTTCTACACTTGGAGGAGAGGTCAAATCCCATGGTGTGTGTCAGAATTTTTGCAATTAATTTTCACAATCTAGGAGTGGTAGAGACTTCGGAAAGCGACCTCATTACACAAATCAAAGTGTGTTTTAATTTGAACTACACTATCAGATATTATGGGAACATTAACTTTTGACACACACAAGCCTCTATTGTTAATTACCTTGATGATAATCAAGGACTTCCTAAAGCAAGAAACCTAGCTAATAAAATAGTGACAAAAGAAAATAAGAAAGCATGATATTGATTTATTTGAGAAATGGTATATGACTAAAGTAAGGGCATGCCCACACTTTACAATAATGAAATTATGGAAAACATGAGAATAATAAGAGAAAAGAAAAGAGAGGAGTGAGAAAGAAGCTTCAAAGTGTGCTGCTATCCCACTCTCATGCACTAGACCATGTGACTTTTCTAACTTGGATAGGTCTTGACTTGATCCTCAGCAAATATTGATGGCATTATTTGGTGGGACATGAAAGGTTGGAAGAGTTTCCAATGGCTGCAATTGTTGGTGAGGACTTTTGGTCCCTTGATCTTGAGGTATTGCATAGCCTGTGGAGCATCGGTGTAAACCTCTTTGGTTTGAAAATTTCCATAGCCCAAGGTATTTTATAGCCTATGGGGCATTAGTATTATCCTCTTTAATTTTGAAGTACTCCATAGCCCATGGGGCATTGGTGTTAACTTTTTTAGCTTGAGATATTCTATAGCTCATGGGATATTAGTGTTAACCTCAAAGGTTTGAAGTACTCCATAGTCAGTGGGGCGTAAGGGTTGACTTCTTTAATTTGAGGTATTCCATAATCGGTGGGGTGTTAACCTCTTTAAGTTTGAAGTATTTAATAGCCCATTGGGCATAGGTGTTAACTTTTTTAATTTTGAAGTGTTTTTATAATCAATGAGGCATAAACAATAACTTTATTGATTTTGAAGTATTTCTATAATCAATAAAGCATAGGTGTTAACTTCTTTGATTTTAAGATATTTCCATAGCCAATAAGGCATAGGTAATAACTTTTTGAATTTGAAGTATTTTCATAACCAATGAGGCATAGGTAAATAACTTCATAAGTTTGCAGTGTCTTCATATCCAATGAGGTGTAGGTGATAATTTCATTGAATTTGAAGTATTTTCATAACCAATGAAGTTTAGATGATCACTTCTTTGATTTTGAAGTATTTTCATACCTAATGAAGTGTAAGCGATAATTTCATAAGTTTCAAGTATTTCTATAGCTGATATAGCTTAGGTGATAATTTTTGAGGTGATTTTTGTCATAATCAAATTTGATTGAAATATGATCAAAGTTAAAACTTGTATGCCACTAAATTATGCTTGAAGTATAGGTCTCAATTAAATCTAAAATGCAATCAAATTTGATAAAAAATTGAGCTTTATTCGAACCTATATTCTTAAGAAATTTGGGCTCAAAACTAAAGTGGGTTGAGTGGGCTAAATATTTCGATAAAAATTAGACCCAAATTTTATCTAAAATCTAGGTCAAAATGACAAAATATAAGAATTTTATAAATAAATCCCTAAATTGAATAAGTCTTTATAAATGAATTCTTGACCTAATTTTTCTTACAAATAAGCCCCTGAAAAAAATTTATGAAAAAATCTAATAAAATCCTAAAATTATAAATCAGTCCGGTAAAATTTAGGATTTGTAAATAAACCCCTCAAGAGATCAATAATTGTAATTTGATCTTCATGAAATATAAAGTTTACGAATAAACTCCTCTAAAATTTCTTATTTACAAATAAACTCCTACAATTTTAAATTTTCATAAGTCCCTCAAAAATATTTATTTACAGATAAGTCCAAATTTTATTCAAGAAGGACTATGGAAGTTTAAAAATTTTATAAATAAGACCTTTTGTACAAAGTCCCATGCAAATCATAAAATTATAATTTAGTCCAATTTTTTGAAAAAAAATTGTAAATATCCCCTCTTTAAATTTAATATCCGAGATGAATATAACTTTCAAATTATCATCATCCATAACAAATAAATTTATCCATATCTCTTCACAAACTCATCCAAACTCAAGATAAGTCATATCCATATCTATCTGCATCCATATCCACCATTCAAAAATTCAAATTGGAGAAGATTGTTTCCAGCTAAATTCATCTCTTCAAACCCCATATAAATCCTATTAATATCAAAAAAGGGTGAGAGACTAAAAAGGTAGATATCATCATGAAGAAACTAAGGAGAAGAGATCAGGGGTGAAACTATGAACCGAAGAAGAAAGGTGAGAGTTCCAAAACATATCTTGTTGTTCCTATTCTTGTGTCTTTCTTTTTTTTTTGTCTTTCTTCCCCTCCAACGGAGTTTTCAATAACATGCTGCCAACCCACGAGAGCCTGTCTGCCCACGCTTTCTTCCCTAATGCTATTGCTGCTCCATTGCCTATGACATCATGCACAACCCCCCCACCCCCCCCCCTCCTGCCCCCGCTCGACACTGCCTTGGACTTGTTCCTCCTCCCGTATCCCGGTAGCTCCACCTCTACATGATTGCTAATAGCCCTCCCCACCTTGCCATCATTTCTCAGTGACCCTTACCAAAACCCTAGCACACTATCCATCCATTGAGGCTCGCACCACTATCCTCTGTGGCTAACCTAAATCACTAACCTGCATCCTATCGAACCCCACAAGTATCTACGATTGGTCTTGCCCATCTCCATGGCCACTTCTAGGAGATCTCTGGTCTCACTAGACCCGTCCACGTGCTCCACGACCGGAGCTATCAATGTGCCACATTGTTTCTTGCGTGTCTGCTACCCATGCTACCTCTAAGCGACTTTTGCCACGTTCGCCATCATCTACAGTAGAATCTGGCCAAGTTCTAGCCAAATCTGGCCGGGATTTGAGGTCCCAATGAAGACCTAAGGAGAAAAGGGAGGGGATCAATCCTAAGATAGAAGAATAAAAGAAATAAATAAATAAATAAAAAGTTTATTAGCTGAAAAAAATTTGATAAAAAAAAGAAAGTTTGTTGGCCACAAAAAAAAGGAAACAAAAAGAAAAGGAAATTTTTCTTGTCTCGATTTTTAGTACCATCAAAGACATGGCCACCCACAGTCACTTAAAGATGGTGGACTCTTGATGCCGCTACAACCAACTGCAACCCCTCGAATATGGTGAACTCTCAACATCATTGTAGCCACCATGGCCCCTAGAAGCCGGTGAAGCCTCATCATACCAAGCTAGTCTTCGGGCTCATATCCAAGCTAGCCTCTGGGCTCTCACTTAGCTAACCTTCAGGCTTACATACAAGCTATCCTTTGGGCTCACACTTAACTAGCTTTTAGGATCACATCTAAGCCATCCTTTAGGTTCACACTTAGTTGACCTTCGGGCTCAAACTTAGCCAGCATTCGAGCTTGCATCCAAGCCAGCTTTCAGGCTCGCACTCAGCCAGCCTTCAGACTCACACTTAGCAAACATTCAGGCTGGCATTCAGGCTGACCTTCGGGCTCACAGTTGGCTATCCTTTAGGCTTGTGTCCAAGCCAGCCTTCAGGCTTGCACCTCAGCCAACCTTCGGGCTCACACTCAGTCAACCTTCAAACTTGCACTTAGCTAGCCTTTGAGCTTGCACCCAGCTAGTCTTCAAGCTCTGATCCAAGCCAACCTTTGAGCTCTCATCCAACTAGCCTTTAGCTTTGCACCTAGCTAGCATTCAGGCACACATCCAAGCTAACCTTAGGGCTCGCATCTAACCAGCTTTTAGTCTCATACCTCAGCCATCCTTTGAGCTCGCATCTAATCCAACCTTCAGGCTCATACTTAGCCAACTTTTGGGTTTGCACTCAGCCAATCTTTAGGCTTGCATCTCAGCTAGCCTTAAAGTTCACACTCAAGCCAATGTTCAAACTCACACAAAATTAGCCCTCAAGCTTATACTTCTATGTCAACTTTCAAGCTCATGAGCTAAGTCAGCCCTCGAGTTGGCACATTTAAGGCTGGACCACGGGTCCATCTAAAATTATCATAAAAAGTCAAGGATTCTCAAATCAAACTACTTAATGTAAAGTAATTCAATCACATTAAAATTAAACTCAGCCAAAACAAATGGATAAAGGACAAGTTAACTCAAATGGGCCTAAATTGATCAAACTAATAGTCTAAAATCCAAATCAAGCTAGACTTCAAAAAAACCAAATTGAGTTAATGTATACTAAATAAACTTAGACTCAACCCTAATCAAACTTGAGATGGGTTAATTTAACATCAAATTAAGTTTAAATAAAATCCAATCTAGGTTGAACTAAGCTTAAATCAAATTCTAATTAGGTTAAATCAAGTCTAAACTAGAAGGGCAAACTCAAAGTCAAACTAGAACTAACTCAACCTGAGTCTAAACTGAAACCAAGTTAAAGTAAATTGACTTGAACTTGAACCAAAGTCCATCAAGATGCAAACCAAAACTCGATAAAGGTCTAACACAAGGTTGAACTCAACTTGAACCAAAATCAAATCCTGAATGTTGAGCTAAATCAAATTAGATTTGAATTGGAATCGATACTACACTAACTAGAGTCAATGATCAAATTTTAATGAATGTTCTTCTAAAAATTAATGCTAAGCTTAGTGGATTGAATTCATTACTAAACATTTAGTGACTTTGATGTCTCATATAGTTCCTTTGATTATGTTATAAAGTGTCAGTGCAAACCCAATCAACAAAGATTCTGGAAATAGGGATATTGAAATATATCACTATCTTCTAAGAAGGAGTTAGTGAATCACAATTCAATCAAGTTTTAAATATCAAGTTGAATCATTTTCATACTCAAATCAAAATTGAAGGTTGAATTGATTTTGAACCAAACTCGGACTCGAACTATATTAGTTCGACAGAACTAAATAGGGTCAAACTGAGTCCTACTGGGTGTACTAAACCCTTGGCAATACTCCAAGGTTATGAACAAATGGTGATATTACCATCCTAACCTGAACCAAAATTAGTTCTAATAGAACCAAATAAGGTCAAACTGAGTCTCAATGGGTATACAATGAAAGCCTTTAGCAACAATTCAAAGCTATACCTAACCCCCTAAGTTGTTGGTGACCCTACCAAATCAAAGAAGTTAATCTCCAAGATGCTCAAAGTTGTCGGCCACACTTGAATGCTATACCCAACCTTCTAAGTTGTTGGTGACACTACCGAATTAAAGAAGTTAAATACCAACACACTCAAAGCCATTGGCTACACTTCAAACTAATCAGCCCCAAAAGTCATTGATCACACGACCTTCAAGCCCAGAAGCTATTAAGCCATTGGTGATGCTACAAATCAAACATTCATTCAAGTTAGACCCCACATGGTCCAACATATGAGAGTGGGACAGCAGTAGATGTTGAACTCTTTTCATTCCCTTTTCTTATCTCATGTCATTCATGCATTTAAATCTGTGCAGATGTAAAGTGGAGGGCATACCCCTACTTAAACCATGTACTATCTTTCTCAAATCAATCAAATGATACTTTCTACTTTTGTTTTGTCTCTTTATTTTATTAACTAGATTTCTCGCTTTAGGATGTTTCTGACAATCATTAGAATAATTAACAATAGGGGCTGGTATTTGTTGGAAGTCATTCTCCCACAACACCTGATAGCGCACTTCAAATAAAAATAAATTTTTATTTATGATTCGAGATTGCTCCTGAGATCTCCACTATCCCAGGCCGCCAAAATCAATCCCACAAATTTTGACACACCCGGTGGGACTGAGTCTAACTCAATCTCAATCTAGGAATGTTTCTTTAATTTATGGGAGACTTTTGTGCTATGAAAACTAAACACATTATAGCACCAATCGGTCATAAATTCTAGCATATCCAGTAGGACTGAGTCTGGCTCAATCTCAATTTGGGAATTTTTTTTCTTTGATTTGTGGCAGACTTGTGTAAAAAAAAAGTGCTATGAAAATTAAACACATTATAGCATCAGTCGGTCATAAATCTTGGTACACTTGGTGGGACTTAACTTCTCCTCCAAGTAAAGAAACCTAGTTGAAATGGGCACATATCAAAAGAAGAAAACTTAAAAACTGATGATTGATTAAGAGAAAGAAAAATGGCATCATCAAGTGGCCCTCTTGCCCCAATCCACACCATCATCCTGAATGAAAGGTTTACATTACAATTCAGCAACCGACGATCACCATGGGAGCAAAAGTTGTGGCATATTTTGTCAACCACAATCACTACAAGGGCAACTAGAGTCAACATAAGCATGGATCAACCCCTCACCTCCCATCTAGTAGGCAAAAGCCAAGTCCACTCAAGGGGCAAAGACATCTCATTCATGGGGCAGAGACCTCCTATCTAGGGATAAGGACCTCCCATCTAAGGAGCAAAGGCCAAATCCATTTAAAGGGGCTAAGTCCAAATGCCATTATGACAATCCTCGATGACAAAATAATAATCATCATGGGGACAACTAGAGTTCATATTAGCCATTAGGCTATGTCCAATGCCATCCAATTCATGCATGATGCTTCTACTATCACTAATTGCATCACTACTCCTAGTATTGCTAATACCACCATTGATCCAATCACTACTCCATTTATCCAATATGGATCAAATCCTCGCCTCCCACCCTTTGGGCAAAGATCAAGTCCATCCATGGGGCAAAAAATCAAGTCCACCTAGGGGACAAAAGATCAAGTCCACCCAGGGAATAAAAGACCAAGTCCACTAAGGGGGCAGAGAATGAATTTACCCTAGTAGCAAAGGTCAAATTTTATTATGCCAAACCTTTATGACAAAATAGAGGGCCTTTTGGTACAAATCAGGTTATTAGCCTATCAAAGGCTAAGCAATAGGCAAAATTCAATTTTTAACCACCAAAACTTACCTAAGGAAGGATCAGCAGGGCATTTGATTGACTTCAGAATGTTAGATTAAACCTAAAGCTAAATTCTATAATCCTCACATCCAATGTTATAATAGCTAAAGAAGAACAATGGAAGAACATGCGTTCAACCTTCTTCAGCTAAGAAAGGGACAATGCTATCTTTGCTAGACTGATTAATGGATAAGCAACTAAATCCTAAAAGAAGGATGCTCACACCAATTCAACAACATGGAAGAATCAAATGGTTGCATGAGCTTTGAAACAACAAAATAAAAAAATGTCTAGCCTATGGCGGAATGTCTAGTCACATCAAAATTAACCAGTTAAGTATGTATTTCATACTTCTTGAGGCAAACACAAAACAAAAAAATTCACTGAGAAAAATAAAACAAAAAAAATTCTTTAATATTCAAGTGACATACCTTCTATCTTAGAGACAAGCTCTCTGAAAATAAAAAGGTAATAAAGTGAAGAATGGTCAATGATGAAATATGGTAGAGTTTGAGTCCCACTATCTCCTCCACCTACCGACACCCTAAGTTAACTTTAGGAATGCAAGCTCGATAATACGGTGACCAATCTGCAAGTAACAAAAATTCTATTATGAAAGTTACTTCAAAGATGATAGTGCTAAGATCAAAAGATAACCTCTCAAGAATTTCCTCCTGGAGGCAAAAGATCACCCCTCTTTGAAAAAAAGGAAAAAAAAAGAATAAAAAACAAGGTCCTAAATAGACAAGTATCATATGGAAACCAAGACAAAAGAGGCAAACTCAAAGAGTAAGAATTGATTAGCATCTGCGAGCCCACAAATCTTGGATCCTTAAAAAAAACGAGATTACTAAAGAAAAGAAGAAAAAAATAGAAAAATAGAAAAAATAAAAGGGGGAGAAAATTGGATCATATGCCAGAATTAGAAGGACTTCCCAATGTCATCTTGGTGTATTATTGACTAAGAAAGACCACCCAAAGAGTAAGTACTAGTTAGCATCTTGGATGTGTAAACCTTGGTAATTGAGGTTAAGAAGTATTTGAGATCAAAACCAAAGCCAAAGAAGCAATTAACCAATAGAAACATAGTGAAAGTAGAGAAGTCACCAGAAGAACAAATTCCTAAAAAAATATTGCACTAGAAAAAAAGATATAAAAGGAGGCCGATTGATGACTTACAATCTTTTTGAGACCAAGATCATCCTTAAACTTCAATAGACTTAACCAAGTAGGAGGCCTTAATTGAAGATAGAAGGATACATCACTTGTCTACCAAAATATTTTCGAAATAACAATTCTCCAGAAAATTTTCTTTCAAAAAATAAAATAAAATAAAATATGTACAAACACATGTACTCTGCAAATTTGTTTCTTTCAGCATTACAATAAAACAAAAGAAAGAGAACATCACTTTATAAGATTGATTCCCTCAAACCTCATCTGCCAATCTGACATTCTAGAAGATGAATTGTCGGTTTGAAGTACTATAGTTTGACAAGCATCAACTAAAGCATCTGCTCACTAAGTCAGCTCAATGCTACAACATATCCTACTCCAGCATATCAATATGGCATTATAGGAGACAAATCTCATAAAAATAACAACTTCTTTTTTTGCCCTACCAAAATATGGTATGAACGATAAGGTGAAGAAGCTTCAAGCTAGCACTCAAGATAGCCCTCCAAGAAATCCAAGTCTAATTGCTTAGATCCACTAGTCAAGACATCAATCACTATTTAAAGTAATCAAAATTGGGGGCATATCTCTCCCCAAGCCCCCTGATTTTATGGCCACTTTAGCATAGGTCAGAATCTCTTCTCCCAACCATTATCAACTAAAAATCTTTATATTATGGATGCAAGGGCCGTAATCCACAAAAAAGAAAAGTGGAACTTCTCTTGATCAAAATAGGATGTTTTTCTCAAAAATAAACACCGCATTCCTTTTCTAGTCCATGTAGGGATGAAAATAAGAAATGCTCACATCTAAAGCATATGAGCTTATGCAACAACTCTCTTCTAAAAATATATGATGATGGAGGGGCATATTGCCTAAACATACATTGTGAATGCTCAATCAAATATTAAATCCATCTTCCTATAAAAGAAAATAGTAAAGGTAAGTCAAGTCCTCTCATGCTTAAGGAAAGCATGTTGCTAAAGCATTTGAGGTAGACAATCAATCCATTATGTTAAGACAAGTGAAATTTTTATTTCTCACCATTAAGAGGTTGCAAACAAGAAAATCATGACTCTCTTGTCAAATACTCAAAAAGAAAATATATAGCCAATGCTTTAAAAATACAAAAGGATGATCGATAGTTCTTCCCTCACCTCAAAATACTAAGGGCAAGTAATGTACTCTCCCCTAATCTTTAATAGATATCTATCGTCATGTCATTCAAAGGAAACTAACATATATGATATTTCCTATTGCTTCTATAATCAATAGACCAAGTCAAAAGTCATGAAATCCATGACAAATACTTCAAGAAGACCACTTATAGGGTGGTGAAATCAAATATGCTATTCTAAAATGGAAAAAGTACACCATCTTCTATATAGCAAGATTAAGATTGTCACCTTCAAAGTCATAAAACCAAATGGATTACCTTCGGGATGATAAAATCAAATTCTTCCTCAATGAGGATTGCAAGTCAAACATATTATCTCTAACATGGCAAAATCAAAATAGCAACTTTGAAAACTAGTCAAATTAAGTCCATTTTATGTGGCAATCAAGCCTGCATTTACACAGCAAATTAAGTCTATTTTGCATAGCAATCAAGCTTCCATTTATATGGCAATGAAGACCACTTCCATGCTGCAAATCTCTTTCACATAACAAATTAAAGTCCATTTTGCATAATGATTAGGTCTGCATTTACATGTTAAATTAAATTCATTTTGCATAGCAATCAAACTCGCATTTGTATGGCAATCAAATCTATCTTGTGTGATGATCAAGTCTACATCTACATTGCACATTAAGCCCACCTCTATGTGGCAAATTAAAAGTCTATCTTGTATGAAGATCAAGTTCATATGTATATGGCAAATGAAGTCCACCTTTATATAGCAACTTAAGTCTACTTCCACGTGGTAATTAAGTCCACTTCAATGTGGCAAACTAACTCCATTTTCATGTGACAACCTAAGTCGACTTCTACATGACAAACCAAGTCTATTTTCATGTGACAACTTAAGTCCACTTCCATATGACAATCAAGTCCACTTCCAAATGGCAAATTAAGTCCACTTGCATGTGGCAAGCTAAGCCTACTTTCACGTGGCAAATCAAGTCTATGTTATGTGGTGATTAAGCCCATATCTACATAATAAAGTAATTCTACTTTTAAGTGATAAATCAAATCTACTTTTATATAGTAAATCAAGTCCATTTATTATGGCAAATCGAGTCTACTCCTTCTGATAGTAAAATCCACTTATTGTGGCAGATCAAGTCCACTTACTCTATGTGGTAAATCATGTCCATTCCATATGGCAAACTAAGTTCACTATGTACAATGATTAAGTGATCAAGCCTGTATTTACATCACAATTCAAGTTTACTCTATATGGCAAATCAAGTCAATGTCACGTGGTAATTAAGCCCGTATCTACATGATAATCAAGTCCTCTCTTATGTGGTAAAATAAGTCTATCATCGCATGGCAAGTCAAGTCTACTTTCATGGCAATTCAAACTCATATAGTTGATTACTAGAATATTGATATACAGGCAAGTACCCGAAGTTTGTTCACACCCTCTCCTCTCCTCAAAACATGAGAAGAGGATATGAAGGGAGCAATTTATTTGAGGTGATTTTATTATAAACAAATTTAATTAAGAATATGATCAAAATTAAAACCTTGTATGCCACTAAATTATGGCTCAAGTATAGGTCTTAATTAAATAAAAAATGCGATCAAATTTGACCAAAAATTGAAATTAATTCATACCTAAATTCTTAAGAAATTTGGGTTCAAAAATAAAGTGGGCTGAGTGTGTTGTATTTTGGGACCAAAATTGGGCCCAAAATTCATCTAAAATTTAGACCAAAAGGACAAAATATAAAAATTTTATAAATAAGTCTTTAGACTGAATAAATCTTTATAAATGTATCCCGGCTGGATTTTTCTTATAAATAGGTCCTTGGAATAAATATTTTGTGGAAAAGGCCATAAAAATCCTAAAATTACAAATTAGTCCCACAACATATAGGATTTGCAAATAAACCCCTTAAGAAATATATAATTATAATTTGATCCTCATGAAATATAACGTTTTGAATAAATCCCTCTAAAATATTTTATTTGTAAATAAAACTTCTAGAATTTTAACTTTTCGTAAGTAAGTCCTTCAAAAATTTTTATTTGTGGATAAATCCAAAATTTGTTCAAAAAGGATCCTGAAAGCTTTAAAACTATACAAATATGTCCTCTTTGCATAAAGACCCCTGAAAATTATAAAATTATGATTTAGTCTAATTTTTCAAGAAAATATAAATATCCCCTCTATAAATTTAATATCTGAGATGAATAGAACTTTAAAATTATCATCATCCACAACAAACATATTTATCCATATCTCTTCACAAATTTATCTAAACTCAAGATAAGTCATATCAATATCCATCTACATCCATATCCACCATTCAAAATTCAAATTAGAGGAGATTGTTTCCAACTAAATGTCATCTCTTTGAACCCTATATAAACCCAATTAACATTACAAAAAGGGAGAGAGATTAGAAAGGCAAATATCATCATGAAGAAACTAAGAAGAGATCAGGGGCACAACTATAAATCGAAGAAGAATGTGAAACAAGAAAGGTAAGAGTTCCAAAACTTATCTTGTTCTTCCTCTTCCCTATGTCTTTCTTAATTTTGACTTTCTTCTCCTCTGAGGGAGTTTTCAGTACCATGCCACCAGCCTACGAGAGCCCAACTGCCCACACTCTCTTCCCTAATGTTGCTGCCACTCCACTGCCTATGCCATCATGTATAGCCCCCCTTGACACGGCCTCAAACTTGATCCTCCACTTTTAGCCCATTAGCTCCACCTCCAAATGATCACCAATAGCCCTCCCCACCTTGCCACCATTTCCAAGAGACCCTTACCAAAACCCTAGCACGCCACCCATCCATTGGAGCCCACACACCATCCTCCATGGCCAGTTTGAATCACCAACCTGCACCCTACTAAACCCTAGAGATCTTTGCAACTAGTCCTACCCACCACCATGGCCACTTTTGGGAGATCTCTGCCCTTACCAAACCCATCCACATGCCCCCCAACTAGAATTATCCGCGTGTCGTGCCATTGCTCACATGTCTGCCACCCTGGCTACCTCTAAGCAGTTTCCACCACATCGGCCATCATTTGTAGTTGAATTAAGCCAAGTTGCAGCTAGATTCGGCCCAAACCTGAGGTCCCAGCGAAAACCCAAGAAAAAAAAAGAAAAAAAATAAAAAAGAAAAGTTTGTTGGCTAAAAAATTTGCCAAAAAAAGAAGAAAAGTTTGTTGGCCAAAAAAAAGAAAAAATAAAGAAAAGAAAATTTCTCTTTTCTCAATTTTTAGCACCATGAATACCGTAGCCACCCACGGCCTATCGAAGATGGTGGACACTTGACACCGCTGTACCCACCCACTAGTGGTCTCTCAAAGACGGTGAGCCCTCAACACTGCTGCAATCACCTGCAACCCCTCAAAGATGGTGAAGACTCATTACACTAAGCCAGCCTTCGAGCTCACACTTAGCAAACCTTCAGCCTCACATCTCAGCCATTTTTTGGTCTCACACTTAGCTAGCCTTAAGGCTCATATCTAAGTCAGCCTTCGGACTCATAATTCAACAAGCCTTCAGTCTCGCATTCAATCAGCCATTGGACTCACACCAAACTAGCCTTTTTGCTCACATCCAAGCCAACCTTCAAACTCACACTTAGTAAGTCTTCGAGCTTGCACTTAGCCAGCTTTGGGCTCTCACTTCAGCTAGACTTCGGGCTAGCACTCAGCCAACCTTCTGGCTCACATGTATCCAACCTTTGAGCACACACCTAGCTAGCCTTCAGGCTCGCATCCAGCTAACCTTTAGGCTCATATCCAGCCAACCTTCGAGCTCACATACAAGACACCCTATTGGCTTGCATCCAACCAACTTTCAGACTTGTACCTCAGCTAGCCTTTGGGCTCACATCCAAGCCAGCCTTTAGGCTCATACTTAGCTAGCTTTCAAGCTCGCACTCAACCAGCCTTCAAGCTTGCACCTTCGATAGCCTTCAAGCTAGCACTCAAGCTAATATTCGGATTTGCACCCAATTCACCCTTGGGCTTATACTTCTAAGCCAGCTTTCAATCTCACAAGCTAGGCTAGGGCATGGGCCTAACTAAAATTATCATGAAAAGCCAAGGACACTTAAATCAAACTATTTAAAATGAAGTAATTCAATCACATTAAATTTAAACTCAGCTAAAACAAATGGACAAAGGCCAAGTTGACTCAAATGGACCTAAATTGATCAAACCAATGGACAAAAATCCAAATCGAGTTAGACTCCAAAAAATCCAAATTGAGTTAACCTAGATTAAATAAACTCAAACTCGACCCTAATTAGACTCGAGATGGGTTAATTTAAAATCAAGCTTAGTTCAAATTAAATCCAATATGGATTGAACTAAGCTAAAATCAAACCCTAATTAGATTAAATCAAGTATAAACTAGAAGGGCAAACTCAAAATCAAACCAGAACTAAGCCAAGCTTAAAACCAAGTTGAATTAAATTGACTTAAACTTGAACCAAAGTCCATCAAGATGCAAACTAGAACTTGATAAAGGTCTAACACAAGATCAAACTCGATCCAAAACAAATGAAATCAAACTTGAAAAGAAATCAAATCCTGAACATTAAAATGAATAAAATTATATTTGAATCAAAATTAGTACTGCTCCAACTAGAGTAAATGATCAGAATTTGATGAATGTTCTTCTAAAAATTGATGCTAAGATTGGTGGATTGAATTCATTATTGAATATTCAGTGACTTTGATGTCTCACATGATTTCCTTAGTCATACTAAAAATTGTCAATGTGAACCTGATCACCAAAGATTCTGGAGATAGGAAGACCAAAATATATCACTATCTTCTAAGAAGAAGTTAGTAAATCATAATTCAATCTAGTTTTAAATATCAAGTTGAATTAATTTTAGACTGATATCAAAATTGAATGTTAACTTGATTCTGAACCAAACTTAGACCCAAACTATGTTAGTCCCAACAGAACTAAATAGGCTCAAACTGAATCCTACTAGGTGTGCTGAACCCTCAACAAGACTCCAAGGTTATGAACAAAGAGTGATATTACTATCTTGACTTGAACCAAAATTAGTTTGAATAGAACTAAATAAGGTCAAAATGAGTCTCATTGAGTATGCTACAAAAGCCATTAGCAACACTTCAAAGCTATGCCCATCCCCCTAAACCATTGGTGATGCTACCAAATCAAAAAAGTTAATTGCCAACACGCTCAAAGATATTGGCCACACTTCAAAGTTATACCTAAACTCCGAAGCCATAGGTGATGCTACCATATTAAAAAAGTTAAATTCCAACAAACTCAAAGTCATTAGCCACTTCAAGCTAGTCAATCCCAGAAGCTATTAACAATATGCCCTTTATGTTATTCAACCCCAAAAGCAATTGATGGTGCACCTTTCAAGCTAATCAACCCTAGAACTAATTGATGACATGCCCCTCAATCTAGTCAACCTCAAAAATAGTTGATGACATGCACTTCAAGATAGTCAACTCCAAAAATAGTTGGCAATGTGCCTCCTTGATCTACCCAACCCCATAAGTCATTGATGATACTACAAACCAAATATTCATTCGAGTCAAACCCCACATAGTGCAATACACAAGAGTAGGGTAGCAGCAGATATCAAACTCTTTTCATTTCCTTTTTTCTTTTTTATGCTTCATGCATTCAAATCTATGCAAATGTATAATGGAGGGTATACCTTTGCTTGAGCCATATACCATCTTTCTCAATTCAATCAAATAACACTTTCTACTTTTCTTTTACTTTTTTTTGTCTCTTTATTTTATTAACCAGGTTTCTTACTTTAGGAGGTTCTTGATAATTGTTAGAATAATTAACAGCAAGATCTTATACTTGTTGGAAGTTATATTGCCATAGTGCATTTTAATTTAAAATAAACTTTAATTTGTGATTTGAGATCGCTCCCAGGGTCTCCGCAATCTCTAGCTACTAAAATTGATCGCATAGATAACTTCATAAAGTTTGAAATAGTCCATAGCCAATTAAGGTATAAGGAATAACTTCATGAGTTTGAAGTGTTTTCATAGCTAATGAGGCATAGGTGATAACTTCATAAGTTTGAAGTGGCATTACCTACTGCTTGTGAAATTGGGTGAAACCTTAGAGTGCTACCAAATACTTTTGTAGTACACTAGTAAAACTTAGTTTGACCTAGTTTAGTTCTAGTTGAACTAGTTCTAGTTCGAGTCAGGATGGTAATATCACCCATTGTTTATAATGTTGGAGTGTTGCCAAAAGTTTAGCACATCCAATGGGACTCAGTTTGACCCTGTTCAATTTCATTTGGGCTAATCTGATTCAAGTTTGAGTTTGGTTTGAATTCAATTTAATATTCAAAACTCAATTTTGATTCGAATATGAATTGATTCAGTTCAATGTTCAAAACTTAATTTGGATCAAATTTAACTTAATTTACTTTAATGTTCAGGACTTGACTTCGATTCAAGTCTAATTTGATTTAATTTGATATTCAAAACTTGATTGAATTGTAATTTATTGACTCCTTCCTGAAAGATAATAATATGTTTTAGTTTTCTCTTCCCAGAACCTTTGGTAATTAGATTCATACTGATGCTTTATAATATGAAATCAAAGGCTACTACCATGAACTGACTACCATAATCATAGAGGGAATATCAGTTTGATCGGGAGAACCATATGAAACATCCACTCCCATAATAATTCTTGATATTTTGAAACTAAGGGTATTAACAGTAGATGTTCAACTTGTAATAATGAATTTAATCCACCAAGCTTAACACTAATCTTCAAAAGAATATTTGTTAAATACTGATCATTGAAATAGTACTAATTTTGACCCAAGTCTGACTTGACTTATTTCAATGTTCAGAATTTGATGTTGGCTCAAGTCTGATTCATTTGATCTAGGTTGAGTTAGACCTTGTGTTGGACCTTTATTAGTTTGTTAATAGATCCTTAACAAAACTTGGGTCCAAACCCTTGGTGGGTTCTTATTGGATCCTATCTCAACCCATTGATAGACATGGGTTCAACCCATGTTGGACTCTCATTGGATTTGAGTTTGCATTTTAATGGATATTGGTTCAAGTTCAAGTCGATTTGGCTTGGCTTGATTTCAATTCAAGCTCGACCTAGTTTTGGTTTGACTTTGGGTTAGATTCAACCCAATTAGCTTTCAGTTTGAACTTGATTCAACCTAATTAGAATCTGATTCAATCTTAATTTGACCTAAATATGGTTTGATTTGAACTTAACTTGATCTTGAATTGACCTAATTTGAATCTGGTCAAGGTTGGATTTGAGCTGATTTGGTATAGATTAACTCAATTTGGATTTCAGGTCCAATTCAATTTAAATTTTAGTCCATCTATTTAATCAATTTAGGTCCATTTGGTGGTTTATTTGAGTCATTTTAGTTTTATCCATTTGTTCTAGCTAAGTCCAATATGATCGAATCATCTTTATTTAATCAATTTGTATTAATTGATTTCGTTTAAGAGCCCTCATGCTCTCATGATGACTATGGACAAGCCTATGGGCTGGAATTAGTTCGAATAGACGTTTGTCTAGTTTACAAGATGGTCTTAGTTTAAATAGACATTTGACGAGCTTATAACCTGGCCTCAGTTTAAATAGACATTTAGCAAGCCTATGAGCTGGTGTTAGTCTCAATAGACATTTGGTGAGCTTGCAAGCTAGTTTTAGTCCGAATTGACATTCGGTGAGCTCGCAAACTGGTCTTAATCCAAAATTGATTTTCCAGAAAGTTTGTAGATGGATCTTAAATTATAATTGACTTTTGAGTGAACCCACGAACTAATCTTTAATCAGTAGTGATGGCAGGAAAATCAAGCTAAAGCTTTTTTTTTTTTGAAAAGGGCTTGTGCTATCTCCTCCCTTCCTATCTTCAAAGCTTTTTTTCTATTATTATTCTTTCTCCTATTTAATTCTCTTCCTTTTCCTTCTCACATAAGCTCCCTTTTTTTATTTTTTTTATTTTTTTTGCAACAATCATCCCTTCTTACATTTGGCTCCCATAGCAACTTTCTTTTTTTTTTTTTTTCTTTTTCTCATCTTCTTCTCCTTCCCCGTGAGTAGCTCCTCCTTTCTACTATTTCTTTCCTTCCCATCAATGGCTGGTCCCATGCTTCTTCTCTCTTTTTTTTCTGAACTCTTCTTATCCTCGCTCAAGTCTACAATAGCTAAGCTCCAGCCTTTGTCCCTACATTGATCTAGTCTGAGCAACCTCTCCCCTCCTATCATGGATAAATCCAACTGAAACTAACTGGATTCAGCCTCCTCTAGCTATGGGTGTCAGCAATAGAGGTAGCAAGGTCGATGCCATTGTTAAGGTAGGTTCAAGCCAAGTGGTGGCAATTGAGTATAGCGGTGGCCATCTAGAGACAATGATAGCCACTTGAAAGCATCTTAGTGACTTCCTGGTAGGTAAGAAGTGAGTACAGTAGTTAAAGGCCTGACAAGGATATAGATGGTGGTACAGGTAGAGCTCAAGATGCCAAGGAGGAATTCGACTGCTTGCAAAGCTAGAGGCTTTTGGGGGAGTCAAAAAAGTGTCAAATCAAAATAATATAGTGGGTCAGACACTAAATCATCCCAAAAACTTAAACTCATGATATATGAGTCTTTTTTTACTATGTATATTAGACTCTATTTGTCTAATATCTAATGTAGTACTAATTCATCAAGCCTAACTTTAAAACAATCTCCCTTTTAGATGTGATTTGACCACAATAATTTTTAACACCCTTAATCAGGAACTCTTTCACTCTACTAGTTTCACCGTATAACCATACTAATGGGCTTTTGTCTCAATTTTTGATTTTTTAAGAGAGACTAACATGCATCTCAATTTAATCACATCATCATGGTACTCTTTTATTTAACCAATTCCACTGTGTGACCTATACTAACGGGTTTTTATCTTAATTTTTTATTTTTCTTTTAAGAGAGACTAATATGCAATACAATTCAATTGCATCATCATCGTAATTTTGATCTTAAGAGTTTGCACAGCTTCGTACCTGAAGCTCTGATACCACTAGTTGGAGGAGTTGAAAAAGTGTCTAACCAGATCAATATAGTGGCCGAATAGCAAACTATCCCAAAAACTTAAGCTCATGAGATATGACCCTTGTTTACTATATATATTGGACTTTATCTATCCAATATATAATGTGAGACTAATTTGTCATATTTAACATTATAACATGAGGTGATATAAAGTAAGGCAAATCAGGGTTTGGGCCAACTGGGCAGGATCCCATAGGAGCGTGGGCCAACAAAGAAGAAACTAATGGTGGGCTATAGGCATGCGGCATCTTGGTAGGGAGCAAAAGACGAACAATGGTGCATGGGCATGAGCGGCTAGGAACCAAGACAATGCCTAGCGGTTCAAGGCAAGCAAGCTCTCTACATGAGTGCAATGCGGGGCAGAGCTGGTGGCCTAATGCAGCCATAGGGATAGGGAAGGAGCAGCGAGGTAATGCACATGTACAGGGCGAGATACGGGCAGTGACAATGGCCTGGTTTCAGACGAGAGGGTGGAGGTGAGTAGTTTGGATTGTAGACTTAGGCGTGAATGTAAAGATGGAGACAACAATGAGAGTACTGAAGGCAAACATAGCAAACTTGGACGAGGGGTGGCTGGTCACGGTGGTTGCAATAGAAGGTCGCAGATTCTGGTGGGCGAATAGAGGATTGCATGTCGGTGTAGGTTGGTGGAGTGGTGTGTGGGTGCTCCAGGAGGGAAGCATGGCAATAGGGAACAGTAGCCCAGGCCGGCAATCGCTTGGTAGAGTTCATAGGAAAGTGAAGCTCCGAGTAATTGACAATGTAGAAGAGATAGAGGTGGGTGACCATAGGCACGAGCAGAGATGTTGTGATGCAGGAGTGAGGTCCCTAAGAAGAAGACCAAAGAGAAGAGAAGAAACCAAGAAAATGAAAGAAAAGATGAGAGCTTATATTTTGTTTTTTCTCTCTAATACAGTTTTCTAATCTTTATCGTCTTTCTACAATTTTTAATCTCCTCCCTCTCTTATTCATGACCGCTTCTTGACCAGTTTCGTGTTTTTTCTTTTCTTTATAGTTTTCCATTAATTTATAGGCTTTAAGGATATTTAAATCTAAATCTTTGATTAGTTTTATTCTGAAATGTGGTGTGATTATGATTGTAATTAGATTAAATTCTCATATTTTGTAATTAGTATATAATCCCTTTGATTGAGACTCATTTTTCAACAAAGAAATTCAATTTTTATATTTGTTTTGGATTTAAATTTTCAAGAGGTTATTTAAAAAAAATTTGAAAAATTTGGATTAAAATATAATTTTGTAACTTTCAGAGATTTTTTACAAAAAGAACTTATTTATGATATTTTAAAACTTTTAGAGTTCTTTTTATAAGAAAATTTCAGGAGAGACCTATTTATAAAATTTTTTCAATTCAAGGGCTTATTTACAAAGATTTTATATTTTTTTCATTTGGTCCAGATGTTTAATAAATCTTGGGCTCAAATATTTGATCCACTTAACTCATTTTACTTTGAGTCTAAATTTCTCATTAATTCAAATACAAATTAAACTCAATTTTTGGTGAAATTTGACCACAATTTAGATCTAAATGAAACCCACCTTTGGGCCCTATTCTAATGACATTCAATTCCATGTTTAGACTGAATTTGGATTAAATTAAATTTTTGGTCAAAATTAATTTAAATACACATGTAAATAAAAATTATCAATGACACATATAACAAAACTTCTGGCTATATTTCAACTAATAAGATTTTTTTTTTCACATAGACTAAACAAACATTGTGTCCTCTTGTTATATACGTAGACAAATATATATATATTTATAACGGAAAATCGTTGATAATCTATATCAGTACTACACGTATGCAAAAAAAAAAATTTCTACTTGCATCTACTGTAACATATAAGATCAATGATGGCGCTTCTCTAGCATTGCCAGAAAATATATTAGTGTCAATATAAATTTACCCACACTATTTTACAATGCTAAAAAAATTACCGTCTCAATTTTGATCAGGAAGATTTGTGCTATTAATATAATGCCCACAAAAATTTATGGTGGTGCTATTTGCAATGTAGAAAAAGCACCAAGAGGAGTTTATCTTTACCGGCGCTTTCTGTGACGCCCCCGACCCAGCACGATATTGTTCCTGGGCGTCTGCGGCCCGCGGCCCACCCGACCCCAGGATTTTGTTTTTCCCAGTTTTTCGGAAAAAGGCCTCGTTGTTGGGTCTATGGCAGTCATCATATTTAGCCCAGTCTCAACTCCAACACTTTGTCGATGTGGGACTAAAGACAACTGCTACCAGTTACAGGCCCATTGCCTGTCTACTGGCCCACTAGCCCCACCGGGCCTTACAATCTCCCCCCCTCAAGGGCTTAGTGTCCTCGCTGAGCTAGCCCACATCGATCAAGAGGTGCGGAGTGGCTCTGATATCATTATGTGACGCCCCCGTCCCAGCACGATATTGTTCCTGGGTGTCTGCGGCCCGCAGCCCACCCGACCCCAGGATTTTGTTTTTCCCAGTTTCCCGGAAAAAGGCCTCGTTATATTGGCCCATTTGAGATCTTAGAGAGAATTGGAGCAGTTGCTTATAAACTTGCCTTACCTCCAGCCTTAGCAAATGTGCATAACGTCTTCCATGTGTCAATGCTGAGGAAGTACATCCCAGATGCCACACATATACTATCATTTCAGCAATTACAGCTGAGAGAGGACTTAACTTGTGAGGAGCAGCCAATTCAGATTTTTGAACGAAAAGAGCATGTGTTGAGAAGAAAGGTGATCCCTTTAGTAAAAGTACGGTGGCAGCATCACTCTGCGAACGAGGCCTTTTTCTGGAAAACTGGAAAAAATAAAATCCTAGGGTCGGGTGGGCTGCGGGCCGCAGACGCCCAGGAACAATATCGTGCTGGGTCGGGGGCGTCACATAATGGTATCAGAGCATAAGGTTTAAGAATTACATAGTTTTGAGATTTATTTCGTTTTAGAATGTTCTTTAGTGTCATCCAAAATACTGAATCTCCAAATCCTTATTTACAGGTTCAGTATGCCTCCCCGTCGTGCCCCTACTCGTGGTCGTGGAGCGGTTGCCATGGGCTGTGGACGTGGCACTCCCAATATTGAGGAGGGTGTTCCACGACGTGCAAGAACTAGAGGAGTTGGTCGAGGTTATGGGACGGGAGAGGAAAATACCGAGATGACACTCCAAGAAACTCTGATGTTATTCCTCAACCAGCAAATGGGGGCCGATTCTAGTAGTGGAGGCAGAAGGGATGGAGGAGATAACCCTAACCCCTTCCTCACTCAGTTCAAGAAGATGGGGCCTCCAACATTTTCGGGATGTGATGATCCCGACAAGGTGGACACTTGGCTACGGGAGATAGAGAAAGCCTTCGAGGCTATTGATTGCCCGGATGAGGAAAAGTTGAAACTAGCAATCTACTTATTACAAGGTGATGCTGATGCCTGGTGGAGAACCACTTTGAGATCTTTGGGGGAGCCCAATAAGAGTGTTAGCTGGGAGGAATTTAAAGAATACTTCCTGCAAAAATTCATCCCTACAGTAGTTCGAAAGGAAATGCGAAGAAAACTCCTCAACATCCGGCAGGGCAATCGAACAGTTCAGCAATATGAAGCTGAGTTCAACAGGCTTTGCTGTTTTCTCCCAGACTTCATCTCTAAGGATGACGAACGGGTTCAGCTATTTGAGGATGGACTAACTGAGGGGATCAGAGAGCATGTAGCCTACTTTGACCTGAAGACCTACAGAGAGGTTGTAAGTAAGGCCCTCTCAGTGGAGAAGACACAAGTTCATTCGCGGTCACTAAGGGAGGAATCATTACAGAATCATCCCAGATCACTAACCCGTACATCAGTACGGAGGCCGAAGAAGAGATTCAGACCTGGGGAGCGGAGGACCACCACGGGACAGACTGCAACATATGACCGAGATAAATGTTACCTGTGTGGCCAGTGTGGACATAGGTCGAGATCTTGCCCAAGGAGTAATAGTGGGGAACGT